>CM056051.1:296454061-296971973 GCA_029574335.1 Rana kukunoris | reverse complement strand
AAAGCCAGATTGTGTTATGCCTTGCAAGCCAGCTTATCAGGGGCCTCTGCAACTGAACTGTGCCCACAGGGCCTAATTGGAGGTATTGGTGTTAAAGGCTTTAATTACCGTATTTATCGGCGTATAACATGCACAGGCATATAACACGCACCCTTACTTTAGGAGGGAATTTTCAGTTAAAAAACGTTCTACAGCCCCTGCGTATAACACTCAGGCACAGTTTACCTTCTATTTTCAGGTTAAAAAAGTGAGCGTTATACGCCAATAAATACAGTATATATCCGGATATACAGTATAGATACATACTGTATATACATTGTTCTTCTAAAACATATGTACATTCTTGTTATTGCTTTGGCTGTATGCAATGCCATCACTTTCAACTAAAGTTACACTAATCACCTGCTAGTTTCTAGGTGGAGGCACTGCCAATTATATATTCATAGTCTACTCTTCCTTTAGCAAAGGCTTTGGCTCATTTGGTTACCTGCAGGTTAGCGCCATGTGGCGAGGGCAACTTCATATGACCCTCCCCATCACAGGGCTACACGTTCATCAAATATCTAAAACAATTTATAAGCATGAAGAAAAACAAATATGTTAGGCCTCGTACACACGATCAAATCTGTCTGCTGGAAACGGTCTGCTAGACCGTCCCAGCAGACAGATTCGATTGTGTGTACGGCCGAGCCGACGGATTTGGCCACCCGACAGATTTCAAAGCATGCTTTGAAATCTATCGGGTGGGAATCCGTCCGCCCCGACATGTCTGCTGGTTAGTACACTTACCAGCAGGCATGTCGTCCCGCACCGCCGCCGAATGGATTTGGCGCATGCGCGGAAGTGTTTTACTTCCTGGTGCGGTGACGTGGCGGCGTCAACGTCACTGCCACGTCACCGACACGTCAGCTCGCCGTCTGCTGGCGGGGATTTTGGTTTGCTCGTGTGTACACGCGAGCAAACCAAAATCCTATCAGACAGATTTGTTCAAATCGGTCGGTCCGACCGATTTGAACAAATAGATTGCCTCGTGTGTACGAGGCCTTAGACTTCTATCTCGTGTTTACAGTTAATTACCTGTTGCAGAACTGGTTATATGGGTTTGACTGACAGCACCAGTAAAATGTAATGCTTTATATCTTGCTCCCAGCCAACTTGACTTCAAGTGTAAATTCATTTTCAAAATATTTTAATAAATTGTAGTTAACCTATAGAGAAAGAAAAGGAGTCTATTTAAGAATAGCACAGTCTAGAGGAATTAACCTTGGGCAAAAACATTAATGACTAGCCCTACATTATATGCAGGTGATTTATTATTATATCTCAGGGATACAGGCAGGATTGACAGCCCAGATTTTTTTTGCTGACAAGGCGTATAAATTTACTGACAGACATTTTTTTATTGACAACTGAAATATAACAGAAACTCCTATTATAAGCCCAAACAATATTTAAGTTTAACCACCTCCCACTCACCGTATTGTCAAATTACGGGCGGGTGGCGGCTCTTTTGTTCTGGGACGACATCATATCACATCTTCCCACTCTGCTGAGTGGGCGGGTGCTCTGTCCCTGGGACATGGCTCATCACCAATCCCGGTAAAGAGCTGATGACGAGGCTCTTCACCAATGTGATCAGCTGTGTCCAATCAGGTGATCACATATGAACAAGCAAATGACAGTTATCGGCATTCCTTTCCTCACACTGACAGTTGCGTAAGAAAGATCTGCACAGATAATCAGGGCCTAATAATGATGCCAAGCAGTGCTGCTTTTTAGTGTCCATCAATGCCTGCTCATCTGTGCCGCCTATCATTGCCCATAAGTTCTGCCTATAAGTGCCACCTTTCAGTGCTCACCAGTGCTGCATATCAGTGCAGCCTCATCAGTGCACATCAGTGGAACCCCAAATGGGACAGGGGTTAACGCCATTTAAGATATTCCATTCCAAACCCAAGACAGCTATCGACACTCACAGTCAGGCAAACAAACCCAATATTGAGACACTGCTCTGTTTGAGGTTCAAAACTAATAGGGCCAGATTCTCAAAAAGATATACGACGGTGTATCGCAGGAAACATCGTCGTATCTCTGTTTTTTTTACTGGGTATCTATGCGTGTGATTCCTAGAATCACTTACGCATAGATACAATGAAGATCCGACAGGTGTAAAACACTTACACCGTCGGATCGTAGATGTAATTACTTTTCTGGCCGCTAGGTGGCCTTTACGTTGTTTTCTCATTTGCCTATGCAAATTAGCCTAATACGCCGTAAGCGTAAACCTACCCCTGCTATATGAGGGGTAGGTTTACGAAGTTCCGTCGTTGCCATGTTAAGTATGGCGTCGGGTCAGCGTCGTCTTTTTCCGTCGGTTACGTCATTTTACTAAGTCGTTCGCGAATAGGGCATTGCGTAAGTGACGATCACGTCGTTTTGAAGTCGGTTTTAACGACGCTTTCCGACGTGAGCTGGAGCATGCGCACTGGGCTTTTTTCCGGCCGGTGCATGTGCAGTTCGATCGATCGCGGGGGCGCGCTTAATTTAAATACAAGCCGCCCCCTTTGAATTACGCTGGGATACGCAGGGCCATTTACACTACGCCGCCGCAAACTACGGAACAAGTGCTTTGGGAATACGGCCTTGCTCCATTAAGTTGCGGCGGCGTAGTGTAAATGGCTTACGCTACGCTGCCACAGATTCTATGTGAATCTGGCCCATAGACTCATATACAGTCAGTAACCAAAAAAGAACAATGACTCAACTCCACCCACAACATGACACAATGAGCCCAATACACATCTTTTGGGTAGACTTTCTGGCACCGGGTCTGACATAATTTACATGAGCTAATTAACTACCGCTGATAAGTCAGACATTTGACCTCCAGACTGTCTGTTAACTCTCAATACACATTTATCATCAATAGAACTTCACACAATACAGTGTCTATTAGCACAACACAATGTGTTCTTAGAAGCCATACTAAGATTCATTTACATCACAGTACCAGACAACATTAACACCTAAACAGTCTGTGTTCCCACATTGAATGAGTCACGCTTTCAATTAACCTGTAGAGTTCAGAATCAACAACCTGTAAATAGTTCTTACAGACATCCTTGAATATATTGTGGATTACAAGCAATCCAAGATATGTCCATTATTTCCTGGCTCATGCTTTGTAAGAGCTTCTGGGTCTCACGGGCCCTCCCGTTACAGCTTTTTTTCGAAATTTTCAATCTGTTTTCGTTTTTATTTCTAGAAAAAATATCAAAAACCCAGTGGTGAATAAATACCACCAAAAGAAAGCTCTATCTGTCTCAAAAAAATATATAAAAACTGTGTTTGGGTACAGCATTGTATGACCGCGCAACTGTCATTCAAAGTGTGACAATGCTGAAACTTGGCCTGGGAAGGAAGGGGGTAAAAGTGTCCTGTAGGCAAGTAGTTAAAGGAAAAAAATGTACACCCTTTTGCAGGAAAAAATATTCTGGAGCCTGCAAAGGATTGCAGTTGTGATCAGTGGATTGGCAGTGCAATGCCAAGCTCCTGCAGACACTTTGTTCAGCTTTCCATCTGTACTTCTGTAGAGCTTTCAGGTAGAAAGCTGGAGAAAGTGTCAATGGACTATACGTGCACTGATCAGGGGGTGAAGTTTGGGGTGCTTAGCAACATGTTTCACCCTTAATACAGGTATAGCATGAAACATGTTCCTAAAGATGAGTTTGGTCTTTAAAGAGTATAAACAGTATGTAAACATTAACAATACCATAACAACTAATCTGCCAGTTTACCATTAACAAGTTAAACCGCATGAGAAAACATGAACAAGACTAAGATTATGAAAGACTTTGGATACCCTAAAAAAGCATGCCACATCATACAATGGGCATGGTCAGTGGAAGGGTCCTAAAGGAGGACTGAATAAAATCTGTCCCTTCTGTAACCACAGTCCTTGTACCAACCATGGGTCCAGGAAAGAAAATAACTTGATTTCTCCATCAACCTTGAGGATCGACTTGGGTACACAAGCATGTCAGATTTCTAGCATGCAAATATTGCCAGCCGATATAGCTGTGCGGTTCTCTTTTTACTAGAATTCTTAATTTTTTTCAAACACAAATAGTTTTCTTCAACAAAAAAACAGTCCTAAAACTCGGTAACAACGTAAAAACTTTGGCTCCCCGCCAATAAATCTTAGGGTTTTAAAGTCCCCTCCTGCTTCAGAGGGTCCAAAGATCACACCTCACTGACACCTGATGGCTGCTTCATGCCCTTCTCAACCCTCTCCTGAAGGTGGGTTAACCCTGTTAGGACCACAATTCTGTAGTCAAGGTTATAAGATCTTTCCCACCCAAAATAACGCTCCAAATTTGGCTTCCCAGATAATGGCTTAGTAATCCTGGGAAAGTTGTAAATCAGCTTTCTGTCAGTACTGGATCCCTCTAGGACCCAGCGCACTCACCTGACACAGCCTTGTCTGGGAAACACTGATTGGCCAGCTCTCCTTTATAACACCTGTGTCTTCACCCAATCAGTGCTCGTGATAGAGTTACTTTTGCTTGCCTTGTGTGATCCAGCCTGACCTTTTGATCTGTAAACTTTGTGTATGACCCGGCTCGTTTGACCCTGCTTATCGCTTCTGATTTGCCTAGACCACGCTTTGGCTGATGCCTGTAAGCAACATCCATTGCATCGGTTCACTACAAGCACCAGCAACACCAACAACATCCACATCTGCGGTGAACTACAAGTTCCAGCTGTCCTGCTCATCTCAACACCTACATCAGCAGTGAACTACAAGTGCCAGCTGACCCACTCATCTGAACCCTGCACCGTGGTGAACTAAAAGTCCCAGCTGACCTGCTTATCTCAAGACCTGCTCATGGTATGTGCTCTTGTTATTGAACTGTTGGCATATTTAGCACACTGACCTGAACTGTTGTCTGCTTCTAGCCTGATATTAAACCTGACACTTTCCCCTCTAAAAGCCCTGAGTACTCCAACTTTGCTTCTTTTCCTCCACCTTAAAGGGACGACAAACAAAATAATGAGGATCCCTGGAATCCAGTACATAGATCAATAAACAGTTAAAAAACGTATTATTACAAATATAATGATGTTCTGAAATCAGTAACATAAAATCAAGTTGTAAGACTTTTTTAATGCTATTAGTAGTCACAGAGGTACTATGAACAGTACTGCTGCATAAATAAGTAGGAAAGCAAAGAAGAGGGCAATATTTCCTAAACCCTTTTGTTCATCAAATAACCTAGTTCATAATGTTAGTCACTCAAGTTTACACTAGAAATTTCCAAAAAGCCATGCAATTACTATCTTAGAATCCATATACAAGTATTTCCTTCTGTTATACCTTTCGGAAAGCATTGGAGGCTTACTTAAAAAAGCGCATAAAGTGTATGGCATTCCTGTATATAAATATCAGCAGCATCCCCTTTACCTTACCTTGCAGGATGTTCTTCCAGTACAGTTTCCCACTAGACAGGAAAAGGTTTCCATAGTGCATGAGCTGTAGTGGCCATTTTGATGAAGACTGAGGGGCAGTGGACATATTAGAGGAGTGTATGGATACTGCTAAACTAGAAGGTGTCTTTAACAGAGATGGTGGCCATTTTAAAAGGGGCTAGATATAGTACTCGGAATAAAGATAATTGGATGTAGGAGCGTGCAGACCGTAAGGACCCACCCACGGGACAGGGGAATAGGGGCTGCAGGGAAATGTAGGCACAGCCCTGTACAAGGGGGAATAGAGACAAATCCCAGAGTTTCAAAGGTACAATGCCTTAAAAATATATTCATACCTCTGAACATTTACTGTATACTGAGATTAGTTTACACACAAGTAGACTCTATTTAATAATTAGGAGACTTCTGAAGGCAATTGGTTTCACTAAATTTTAGTTAGGGGTATCAGAGAAATTGTTTCCACAATTTTTTACAAATATCTGAAAAGTGTGGCGTGCATTTGTATTCAGCTCCCTTTAATCATTTTCCTTCCACCTCACAGTTATGTGCCACTTTGTGTTGGTCTATCACATAAAACCCCAATAAAATATGTTTACGTTTTTGGTTGTAACATGACAAAATGTGCTAAATTTCAAGGGGTATGAATACTTTTTCAAATAACTGTAGAAAGGGAAGAAGGGGAGAGTGCAGCTCAGGCTGGGACAGACACATGTGAAGAGACAGGGGTGTTATAATTTTGGCCCGGAAAAATAAAAATGTAATATTTACTAGAACATATTTGTGAGACTCGCTTAGATGAACTTTAGGAACCATTCAAAAAGAAACAAAGAAGAAAAAAAAACACATCTTAGCCCATGTTTGCCAAGCATCCCAGACACCAACAATTGTATTGGTTATCTAAAACTTTTACAAGCTCGGGTGAAAGTTAGAATAATGACGGTTCTCATCACAGAACAAAGAAATGTTGTCCAACTTTGGTGAATAAACAAGAAGACTCTTATACCATCATTGTTGGTTGGTTATATTACTGCAATCTGAAGGGTTTCCACAGATGGCTAACTAAGCAGATATCACCTGGAAACCAGCATTATCTAAGAAGAACCATTGTCAAGTAAAGAACTGTTTAAACCAGCTGTTAAAATATCCTTGAAGGCTGCCTCGTCCAAAGGTTGAACTGAAACTGATCAGAATTATCTTAAAAGACGCTTGCTATTCAAAGGATATATTTTAAAGTTGAAATTAAAAGTAATGAAGGAAAAAGATGATCATCGCATATGCTAATGTAGAATAAGATATATGAGAAATTTGTTTTTATAGAAGTGTTACGGAAGCTGACCCACATTATGAAAGATGTCAAACACATATCAAAATGATTTATGTATCCACATTGATAATTATTTTGCATTGATTAAGAGATATAAACTTATGCATGCTTAGAAGAATGTTTTGGGGAATATACATTTATAAAGGAATTATATAGAAGCATGTTATGTAGGGATCAAAGATATGCTAGTTGTATTTTATATAATATACAGATACCAGAATTGTATGCGTATAGGAATATATATATATATATATATATATATATATATATATATATATATATATGTGTGTAGGTAGCCTTCCCCAATAATATAAAAATTATCGTACAGATAATCTCACAATAAAGGTGAGACACCTAGTGGTTTGAAAGTGATATTACTTGAGATTCTCCAAAGCTCAGAGAACAAGTCACAAATTAAATCGTCAGCCAATAGGAACCAGACATGTCTTGACAGGAACTCCCATAGTGACCAGGGGCCTATGAATAATGGACAGTTGTCAGATGGGCAGGACTTGGGATAATGTAATAGCCCTATTGTTCTGATCGATATAAAGAGAACAAGCCCATAAGGGTAATGAGAAAGGAGAAGATCAGGGGATCAATCGATGAGAAAGATCAAGGAAGGGAGATGGATCAATGAACTGAAGGAGGAAGAAGACCCCATCCATAGGGGGAGGGGCACGTTAGGACGATGCATGAAGGCATCTTATCATTCCATGAAGGACCATAGAAAGCCACTGCATTTTAACTTTGGTCATCTGCAAATAGCCATGTTGGAATTGGTAAATATGCCATTTTTGATTTTATCTGTCGTTCCCTAGAAATGTAGAAAGTATTGAATATCGTGTAACCATGGTCTGTTCTCATAACAAATAACTGGTAGATTTTTCTGTAAAGAGTACAAGATTTATTATTTTTATATTTTTACATATTTCAATTTTAATGACAAAACAATCGTCCAAAATATTTTACATTGTTAGCCTCTTACTTACCTGCAGTAAAGTAACAGGTTATGTATGTGAAATAGACGCTCTTGTTTCATTGTCTTTTGTATAAAGTTATCTTGAGAACTTACCATGACACACAGATCAAAGGTATTGCATGACCATTTTGGGGGTATTTTATTGAATTGCAAGTCGTTCATGTAACACAACTGGTATTCTAATTTCATGTAAATATCCATATTTTTGTCAACCAATAAATTAGCTATTTTGTATGATTATACGTCTCCGTGAATACGTTTCATAATATAGACTATGTCATATAGATTGACTTGTATTTAAAAATGTCTGTTATCAAAGAATTCAATATAATTTTCTGTGCGGGTTAAATATTACCTTAAGAAAGCACAACAGAGGACAGTGAATATGAGCCATGATTTTGTCTGTATATTGCATGAAAGATGGCCCTTTGTGACCTAAATTGAGCAGAGACCTGTGCTCAAATCCCAATAGCTTGTACATGCATTTAAATTATCTGGTGCTAAAGGTCTATGACCACATGTTAACACTACAAATTCTGTATGAACCCTCTGCACACTGCTATACACCCTTTCCAGCAAACTATGCAATGAAAAACAGGGATTTTTAGTTCATACATATTGCAATACATGTTTAAGTTGCCCAACTGCGTCAATGTAATCCCTCTTACGGGCAGTCCTACACTTCTCTGCCATTGCAAATGCTACGATGGAAATTGAGCAGGGCACTTACTACTGCTGCTGCTTCCAGGGTTTCTATTGCTGCACCAAAGACTGCTGTCAGTGCATCCAGAGACTGCAGGAGACAGTCTTAATTTTCATATTTTTTTTTTTTTAATCTCAGAAGCCTTGTACCCACAATCAGCAGAATATATTTATGATTACAGAGCTGCATTTATTTATAATTTTCAGGTTTAAAATAAACTAATAATCAGCTTTAGAATGTTTACTGTTCAAAAAAAAAAATACATTTATATATATACAGTGAAAAAGACGTGGAGTGGAGGGCGCTAAAAGTTCCAGTTTAGATGTGGTGGATAGAGGTTGTATGTTCTGCGACAACAAAATTAAGTGAAAAAGCTGCTACTTGATAGCAAATAAAATTAATTTGTTGAATGTTGAGAAGAAAAATAAGTGTGCTAATTATATAAATCTTTTACATTATAGATAGTGCTAGTATGAGTATTCTACAAAATACATGCCTATTACTGAACGCGCCCTGAAGACGTTTAGACAACGAAACATACGTCGGTAGCGTATCTAGTCACATGTTTTTACACCGTTCCGGTCATCTGGTTGTCGGGTACCGCCGAGTGGAACGCATGCCGCTTCACGTCGCTGCTGAGCAGACGCTCCATGCTGGTTCCATATCTCCTACAAGCGATCAGCCTTGATGCTGGGTCTGGCATCTTTTAATGTAAGAGGTCATTTGGCTGTTTTATGTTTTTCTCTTTTCAAATAAACGAATCAGTATTATGCTATGGGGCATTGTGATTTCTCTCTTGCATATATGTCACCGTCTACTACCTGGGCTTGAGACCGTCAGTTATCCTGTCTATCCAAGTGTTTGCAGTCACATACTGCTTCTGCTGTATCTGACTTTCTTTTTAATTAAAGGAGTCAGGGTGGTCTGGTAAGCGCATTAACCATTCGAGCACTTTTGGGTGTAATTCCTACTACAAGGTGAAGGCTTTGTCTCCACACTTATTCAAGATTCGGGGAAAAATACTTTTCACAAGATTTTTTCAAGCAACCTTGCACATATTGGGACTTTATTATAGTAGTCACAAATTAATGTGACTTTTTGGTCTACACATATAGACTTTTTTATTGTTTATTTTTATTTTTATGTAATAGGCATGTATTTTGTAAAATACTCATACTAGCACTATCTATAATGTAAAAGATTTATATAATTAGTTTAGATGTGGTGATTTCATTTTCTCATGTTAATTTAAGTCCAACAGAACATCTTCCAAAACTCCTTATGCAATCTTAATTCAAAGTGATAATATTTTCCTTCACCACTTACAAAATCTTCACCTGAAGTGCTCAAGAATTATGTTGCGCTTACCACAAACAATGACTACTTTAAAGAAAAAGATAGTCATATACAGCTTGACAGGATTGGTGCCTGCACACTACGATATATGTACTGGATCTGGAATATCAATCTCATTTCCGGGATGCAATCTTGGACGAAAAACAAAAAGAAAATCCACAGCTGCAGGCGTGTCAGATTCCTGGCAGGGGTCTCGCTCCCGGGCAGTCCAAAAGCGGCATCCTTCCCTTCAGCTCTGCTGACTGCTGAGAGGCCCGGATTAGCGTGGGTATCGACGTACGTACGTTTCGTATGTCTTACGTCATCAGGGGACGCCCCCTGATGACGTACGACATACAAAACGTACGTTGGCGGCAAGTACTTGGCCATGTGTATACCCACGCTAATCCCGGCGTCTAAAGGCATCTGAGACAGCCAGCAGAGCTGAAGGGAAGGACGCCGCTTTTGCACTGCCCAGCAAGCGAGACCCCTGTCCTCCGACGTACGTTTCGTCCCTGATGACGTAAGACATACAAAATGTACGTCGGCGGCAAGTACCTGGTCACATGTATACCTACGCTAATCCCGGCGTCTCAGCAGTCAGCAGAGCTGAAGGGAAGGATGCCGCTTTTGGACTGCCCAGTGAGCAAGACCCCTGGCAGGAATCGGACACGCCTGCAGCCCCAGTGCCGGGTAGACACTTTTTAAAGTAAGAGGCCTTTTGGCTTATCTTTTTTATGTTGCAATTTTAATAAACATAATACGCTATGGATTTTCTTTGTGTTTTTATTCCATGATTGCATCCCGGAAATGAGATTGATATTCCAGATCCAGTACATATATCGTAGTGTGCAGGCAACAATCCTGTCAAGCTGTATATGACTAACTTTTTTCTTTAAAGTAGTCATTGTTTTGTGGTAAGCGCAACATAATTCTTGAGCACTTCGGGTGAAGATTTTGTATGTGGTGAAGGAAAAAATTATCACTTTAAATTAAGATTGCGTAAGGAGTTTTGGAAGATATTCCGTTGGACTTTGATCTTATCTCACTTTTGGACTGGGACTAATTTATATATCTATTTATTGGACTCACAGCACTCATGTATGCTTAGTTCAGGATGGACGTGTAATAATCACCACTGTGCTCAAAATTGGCTCTTCAATGTGGCCCACCACCAGAAGTCTAAGCAGCTTACCAGAGGAATGACTGTAACCAGCAGTCGGCTGTGACCCAGCCGCGGACTTTGAGGGAAACCGAACGAATCCCAAATCCTAGGGCAGTGCCTACACCTGGGCTCCACTCCGCAACTCCACCAGTTAGATCATATGTATAAAATGATAATAAAGGCAGACATAGCGTAATCCCGCAGGGACTTTAATTAAAAATCATAAAAAACCAGAATACTCACATTTGCGATGAGTTAAACAGGCATGTAAAACATAATGTTGCCGGCCAGCAAACAGATTGGAAAAAAAACCCTCCTCCAAAACGTGATGACGTCACTGCACGTCTTCCCAGACGCGTTTCGTCATAGGACGTTGTCAATGTGATAGGGCGTTGCGGTGAGTCATCACTTAAATAGGCCAGGACCTCGCCGTGAGGTGTAGATCCAGAGCTGCAGACGCCATCTTAGTCAAGGGCAAGATGCCAATACTTGACCTCATCCAAAACTATTCCAACATAAACTAAAAAAACTTTCCTTAGGAGGTACAGCAGGCAGAGCCTCTGTCTTGTAGTCCCGAGGGAATAAGAAAGAAAAAGAAGAAGCAGAAAAAACTTTTAATTAATAGCGTGGACACGGGAAATTATAGCAGACGCCTGTTATATCATTCTCGTTATGTACATCTAATCCTCGTTATGGCGACATCTAGTGGATTTTTTAAAAAATGCAGCGAAGTCATAACATTGGGAAAAAACGGCCAAAACATGTTGTCTGACTTGACCTTATCTAGACCATATGGTGCTAATATTGATCGATAGCTGCCGATCAAACGTATTTGATGGAATGCAAAAAAGGGGGGTATGAGCCCAATAATTAATGCATCCCCTGATTTAGGTGAAATTAATATCTGAAGTAAAAAAGATATAAAAGTGAACTAAACATTAGTATTGATGTGATTTTAAACCCACAAAGAGGGTTTAAATCAAGAATTTATACATAAACACACTTACGTGGTTATAGATCAGTGTTTCTACTAGAAGCTGCAGTGCAAGTGTATACACCAAATAATATACACTAGTAGGGTGTAAGTGATATATATAATGCTTAAAGGACTCATATTTTGATGAGCCTCTAATAAAACTATACAAATCATAATACTAGATTGGTAAAAGAATTCCAACTGAGTGCGGAAAATGTTACAAATAATTACCATAAGTGCAAACTATTTTTTATATATATAGTGGTCATTATAAGGGGCTCATAATTACATGGGCCTGATGTGAAAAAAGAGAGAAAAAGGAAAAAAGGGGGGGGGGAGGAAAAAAATATATAATCAAATACATTAGTTCCGACACTGTGTGGAAAATGTTATATCTAATTAGGGTTAACTAGGGTTAATTAGATATAACATTTTCCACACAGTGTCGGAACTAATGTATTTGATTATATATTTTTTCCTTCCCCCCCCCCCTTTTTTGGAGGAGGGTTTTTTTTTCCAATCTGTTTGCTGGCCGGCAACATTATGTTTTACATGCCTGTTTAACTCATCGCAAATGTGAGTATTCTGGTTTTTATGATTTTTAATTAAAGTCCCTGCGGGATTACGCTATGTCTGCCTTTATTATCATTTTATACATATGATCTAACTGGTGGAGTTGCGGAGTGGAGCCCAGGTGTAGGCACTGCCCTAGGATTTGGGATTCGTTCGGTTTCCCTCAAAGGCCGCGGCTGGGTCACAGCCGACTGCTGGTTACAGTCATTCCTCTGGTAAGCTGCTTAGACTTCTGGTGGTGGGCCACATTGAAGAGCCAAGTTTGAGCACAGTGGTGATTATTACACGTCCATCCTGAACTAAGACCAGCAGAGACTTTTGGAGCTAATGTTTATTGCTACATTTCTTTTGGCTGAAGGATTGTGTTATTTTCACATGATTGATATATGGACTCTTTGACTACACCGAGTCCGGGTGTCAAGGCGCAGCTCTAAACCTTCGTTTTTCTTGCTGTATTTTCTCTAGTGTTTCGGCACAAGAGCTGCTGCCTCCCCATTTTTTACCCTTAGTGACTGGTACATCGTTACTAATTGACTATTCATTTGTGACAAGCGCAATTTTTCCTGTATTATATATTGTTTTCTATTATTGCTGCTGTCTTTTCCGCTTACCATCCTCCCAAGTATCTGATTTAAATATGGATATTTTTGAATTTAGGGCTAGCAAGATGGTAAACGTAGAAGGGGTTTTTGAATCCTTTAAAGAAGATGAAAGTGACTTGGGAGGGACTTTTGCCCGTCTCAAGAATCTTATGATCTCCGAAAATCACACCAAGTGGGACATATTGTATTTAGAAACATATGTCAAACACCTCCATGGTTCCCCGCAGTCTAAGGTGGGAGCTAGCACCACAGAAAGGGGATACTGACCTCGAGGGCTGGTACTCATATTTTAACTTAGCCGGGGTTTCCTTGTTGCATTTCCTATTAGAAAGGAAAGTCTCTAAACTTTCCAGATTAGATGATGAGATCAAACTCATCAAAGACAAACTCAATCCCAATAAGGATTGTGATGAGTATCGCGAGAGGTCATCAGGTCTCCAAAAAATCATGGAAAAAGAGGATAAGGAACAACGTACCAAAAAAAAGAAGACATATAATAGGGACCTCACTGACTACCATGAGGGCAATGTGTTTAGTTGGCAAAAGAAACTTGTAGAAGAACAAAATAAAACCAACTCTAATGATATGGACACTTTAGCCCACATGGAGGTGAGATCTATTCCACAGGGGTCTCAACAAACACCCTCTGTGATCCCCAAAAAGACCATCACTGATGGTCTTAAAAAAACGGGACCACAATCGTCCCAATCTCCAAGAAGAGGTCATGGACCTCCTAGGGGAGGGTATCCACCGAGGGGCCAGGCACGCCCATTCGGGGGCCCCGAACGGATCACGTCCCCAATGTGTATTATGGTCCACCTCCTAAGACTAGGGGTCACCCTGCAAGAGTTAGGGGGTGGGCACAGGGGGCACATAGAGGGAAGGGAGCATATGTCGACTATTCTAATGGATGGGGACAGGGCCATGGGTATGACCTGGACGCCCATCCCCCCTCGCCATTTAGAATGGAAGCAAACTCTGGTTGGGATTATAACATTCCAGTGTCTAATTCCTTTCTCCCATAATACGAGGAAGGACCGGAATATTTCCCATTCCCAGAGGTTTCGCAACGGATTCCCCCTCCCCCAACATACTTTAATAATGCCCGAGTTCCCAATCCCTTAGGCCCTCCAATACCCAATGGGTCAAATAGCTGGGGTTTTCACAAACCCACCCAAGGGCAAAAAAGGCAAGGGGAAAGAGACGAGTGACCAGAGGGGGGAGGCGGAGCAGAGCAATTAAAGCGAGCAAGGTTGTAGCAGGAAAGGGGATTTTTAATTTAAGTACTCAAGTTTTGAGTGAGGCGGAGAAATTGATTCTTGATAAAGGCCTTAAATTTGTTCCCCCCACTAATCTTGATAAATTCCACACATTTATGGACATACATAAATTTGTGAGAAAATTGCACATAAAACGGTATATGATGGGAATCTCACATAATAGGGCTGGTATCACTAACTAGTATGTCCACTCTGGGCTATCCAATGTGTCCCTTTTCAATCCCCCAGGACCCCTTGCTCCTTCATTGAAAGTGTTTAGAGATGTGCTCATTAGGGATCTCGAAACACTGGAGGTTAAAAAGGCCAGGCTCAGTAAGACCCTACACGAGGGTCTTGATTCTTTGTGTAAGAATAAAGAATTAGTTATAAGGCCAGCGGACAAAATGGGGGGGGGATTGTTGTTTTAGATAAAGCAGACTACCTACGGGAACTGCACCATATTGTTGACGATACCAATACATATACCATGCTACCAGGGGACCCCCGTGCGCAATACACGAAAAACCCTTAAATTACTGGTGGATAGAGGCCTCTATGAGGGGATTCTAACGCCTAAAGAAAGATTGCATCTGATACCTAAAGCATCACGTACACCCACGATCTATTATTTACCTAAGTTGCACAAGAACCCCACCCCCCCCCGGGACGTCCCATAGTTAGTGGGATTGATTCGATCACGTCCCGGGTGGGTAGGTATATCGATTTTTATTTACAGCCACTTGTGAAACAGATCCCCTCTTACATAAGGGATTCCAAACACATTATTAATTTATTGGCTAATTATTCCCCCACAAGGGACATGTGGATGGTTACTATTGACGTAAATTCCTTATATACCATCATCCCCCACCACCTTGGGTTCGAGGCCGTGTTATATTACCTCCAACTACAGTCGGGGCTGCTGCAAGCCAAACAAATAGAGTTCATCATGTCTTTACTTAGATCCGCCGCCGCCTCGAACTATTTTTGGTTTGAAGGTATTTTCTACCATCAAGATACGGGAGTGGCAATGGGGGCGAAATATGCCCCAAGTTTTGCCAACCTATTTATGGCTAAATGGGAGGAGGATGTCATCTTGTCTAATAATATACCCCATGTCACTCTTTGGGCAAGGTATATTGATGACATCCTCCTCCTTTGGGCAGGTGACCACCAGGAGTTAACATCCTTCATGGCCTCCTTAAATAGTAACGATAGAGGAATAGCTCTTAAGTTTGAGGCAAGCCAGACAGAGGTTCACTATTTAGATTTAAACATCAGAATAGTAGGGGACAGGTTCACCACCTCAACCTTCTTTAAGGAGACCGATAGAAACTCCTTCATACCTACTGACAGTTGCCACTACAGACCGTGGATCACTGGGGTTCCCAAGAGCCAGTATTTGAGGCTTAGGAGGAACTGTAGTGACACCATGGACTTCAAGAATCAAGCCCAGGTCCTGACAGGGAGATTTCTAGAAAAGGGCTATCACGAAGAAACTCTGAAAGTAACCAGGGAAGAGGTGCTTAACACTGACAGAGAAAGCCTTCTGGTAGATAAGGCCCAGTACAGGTTGAGCAATTCCCGCTGGGGGTGCCTTTTTATCACCACATATTCGGTGCAACATAAAAGTATTAAGCAACTCATTAAAAAGCATTGGCATCTAGCATTGAAAGACAATGTTTTGAAAGAGGTTCTCCCAGATAATCCAAGAGTCATTTTTAGAGGAGCCCAACCCCTAAGGACTGAGGTAGCGATTAACACCATAAATCCCCCAACAGGGAGTATGGGTTTTTTCGACCAATTAACAGGGTATTATAGGTGTAGAAAATGCAGAGTATGCGCCTTGAATTCCTGTCAAGAGAGGCGGATTACCAAGTTTGTCTCCACGGTGACAGGACAGGAACATACCATAAAACCATGCATCACGTGTGCGTCCACGGGGGTCGTCTATGTTGCAGTGCCCTTGTGGCCTGCAATATGTGGGACGGACTAAACGGGCCCTACAGGTCCGCATCAATGAACATGTAACCAACATTATAAGTGGGTTTAGAAACCATTCGGTTTCGAAACACTACCTCCTTAAGCACAACAAAGATCCATCCAAAACTCTGTTTGTGGGGATAGACAAATTTAAACCTAATTGGAGGGGGTAGTCATCTAGTAAGGACCATTTTAAGAATGGAAATGAGCTGGATATACCGCTTAAAATGTTACACACCATATGGGTTAAACATCGAAACTGACGTCAACGCCTTTATTAATAATGCCTAATAATGTATCAGAACTCAACGTGAGGTGTGGCTGTATCTACTGCTGACGCCAAAGGAAATGATAGGATGGTATTTTGGTCAGGAGATTGTTTTTTTCGGATCATTAATACATTTTTTCCTTTGGGTTAATTAGATGTAACATTTTCCACACAGTGTCGGAACTAATGTATTTGATTATATATTTTTTCCTTCCCCCCCCCCCTTTTTCCGTTTTCTCTCTTTTTTCACATCAGGCCCATGTAATTATGAGCCCCTTATAATGACCACTATATATATAAAAAATAGTTTGCACTTATGGTAATTATTTGTAACATTTTCCACACTCGGTTGGAATTCTTTTACCAATCTAGTATTATGATTTTTATAGTTTTATTAGAGGCTCATCAAAATATGAGTCCTTTAAGCATTATCTATATCACTTACACCCTACTAGTGTATATTATTTGGTGTATACACTTGCACTGTAGCTTCTAGTAAAAACACTGATCTATAACCACGTAAGTGTGTTTATGTATAAATTCTTGATTTAAACCCTCTTTGTGGGTTTAAAATCACATCAATACTAATGTTTAGTTCACTTTTATATCTTTTTTACTTCAGATATTAATTTAACCTAAATCGGGGGATGCATTAATTATTGGGCTCATACCCCCCTTTTTTGCATTCCATCAAATACGTTTGATCGGCAGCATTCGATCAATATTAGCACCATATGGTCTAGATAAGGTCAAGTCAGACAAAATTTTTTGGCCGTTTTTTCCCAATGTGATGACTTCGCTGCATTTTTAAAAAAATCCACTAGATGTCGCCATAACGAGGATTAGATGTACATAACGAGAATGATATAACAGGCGTCTGCTATAATTTCCTGTGTCCACGCTATTAATTAAAAGTTTTTTCTGCTTCTTCTTCTTTTTCTTTCTTATTCCCTCGGGACTACAAGACAGAGGCTCTGCCTGCTGTACCTCCTAAGGAAAGTTTTTTTAGTTTATGTTGGAATAGTTTTGGATGAGGTCAAGTATTGGCATATTGCCCTTGACTAAGATGGCGTCTGCAGCTCTGGATCTACACCTCACGGCGAGGTCCTGGCCTATTTAAGTGATGACTCACCGCAACGCCCTATCCCATTGACAACGTCCTATGACGAAACCGTCTGGGAAGACGTGCGGTGACGTCATCACATTTTGGAGGAGGGGTTTTTTTTTTTCCAATCTGTTTGCTGGCCGGCAACATTATGTTTTACATGCCTGTTTAACTCATCGCAAATGTGAGTATTCTGGTTTTTATGATTTTTAATTAAAGTCCCTGCGGGATTACGCTATGTCTGCCTTTATTATCATTTTATACATATGATCTAACTGGTGGAGTTGCGGAGTGGAGCCCAGGTGTAGGCACTGCCCTAGGATTTGGGATTCGTTCGGTTTCCCTCAAAGGCCACGGCTGGGTCACAGCCGACTGCTGGTTACAGTCATTCCTCTGGTAAGCTGCTTAGACTTCTGGTGGTGGGCCACATTGAAGAGCCAAGTTTGAGCACAGTGGTGATTATTACATGTCCATCCTGAACTAAGACCAGCAGAGACTTTTGGAGCTAATGTTTATTGCTACATTTCTTTTGGCTGAAGGATTGTGTTATTTTCACATGATTGATATATGGACTCTTTGACTACACCGAGTCCGGGTGTCAAGGCGCAGCTCTAAACCTTCGTTTTTCTTGCTGTATTTTCTCTAGTGTTTCGGCACAAGAGCTGCTGCCTCCCCAGTTTTTACCCTTAGTGACTGGTACATCGTTACTAATTGACTATTCATTTGTGACAAGCGCAATTTTTCCTGTATTACTCATTTATGCTTGTTTTGCCCACTTCATTTTATTCACACGTCTAATTATATGGCGTTTTTGGGTCATATAATTACCAACATAGCACCAATTAGTTCCCAGAGGAAATTTTAGCACCCTCCACTCCACGTCTTTTTCACCATTACAGGATTCCACTGTATTAGAGGAGCAGCTGTCTGTGAGATCAGCTTTACTTTATACAAGGACCCATACACACGAGTTAAATGTCGGGCCGGTATCTACTGTACCAGCTGATTTTGGCCAGTTTTCGGCACGTGTATACGGAGCTTAACATTTTCATTAACTACCTAAGGACCTTAGGTGTTTTTTCAGATTTGGTGTTTGCAAGAGTTTTTTCTGCTAGAAAATTACTTAAAACCCCCAAACATTATATACTTTTTTTCTAACACCCTAGAGAATAAAATAGTGGTCATTGCAAAACTTTTTGTCACACCTTATTTGCACAGCGGTCTTACAATCACACTTTTTTTGGAAAAAATTCACTTTTTTTAATTCAAAAATAAGACAACAATAAATTTGGGCCAATTTTTTTTATATATCGTCAAAGATAAAGTTACACAGAGTAAAATGATACCCAACATGTCAAGCTTAAAAATTGCGCCCGCTCGTGGCATGGCGTCAAACTTTTACCCTTAAAAATCTTGATAGGCGACGTTTAAAAAATTCTATAGGTTGCATCTTTTGAGGAGGTCTAGGGCTAAAATTATTTCTCTCGCTCTAACGATCGTGGTGATAACTCACTTGTGTAGTTTGAACATTGTTTTCATACACGGGCGCTACTCACGTATGCGTTCACTTCTGCGCGCGAGCTCATTGGGATGGGGCGCTTTTTTTTTATTTATTTTTATTTATTTTTATTTATTATATTATTTTTTACACTGAAAAAAAAAATGTGATCACTTTTATTCCTATTACAAGGAATGTAAACATCCCTTGTAATAGAAAAAAGCATGACAGGTCCTCTTTAATATGAGATCTGGGGTCAAAAAGACCTCAGATCTCATATTTAGACTAAAATGCAAAAAAAAAAATTGAAACTGTCATTTAAAAAAAATAAAATGTTTCTTTAAGACGCTGGGCGGGACTTCCGCCCAGCAGAGCTATGGGGATGGGTGGGTGCCATGTTGGCTTCACTCACATCCCCACACAGCAGGCGGCAGGACCCGATCGCCTCCGCTGCTACCGCTGGCTCCGGTAAGCAGCGGAGGGCGCGGGAGAGCGGCGGGAGGGCCCCTCTCCCGCCAACAATGGCGATCTCGCAGCGAATCCGCCGCGGAGACCGCCGTTATCGTTTACAGGACCCTTAGCACTAAAGATGGACACCTCCGATGTAGCAGCAGCTGCTGCCGTTACAGAGATATCCATCTTTAAAAACAGAACGTATATATACAGTGCAGAGCTGTTAAGTGGTTAAATGTACATCATATTCCACATTTTGAGATAGAGGTGATGATGATTTAGCCAGTTTTGAAAAGGGGGTGTGGGGACATATTGAGCAATTCTGGGGGTTTGTAATCATAAAAATAATGAAAAGGTTAGGAATCAATGGGCTAGAGTTTAAAAATAAGAACCGCAAGTGGTGTCAAATCTCCCCAACAGGGACAAAAAAAATATTTTTATTGGTGAAAGGTTCATTTTTGACAATATATTATTTCTACTTATGTTTTACTGTCCTGGTGAGGACTGCTACACAATTTGGCCCGGATTTACAAAGCACTTGTGCCGACGTATATCCAGATATACCGCGTAAGTGCAAATATGTGCCGTCGTATCTGTGCGCTGGACCCACAAAAGAAGATACGCCTAAAAGTAGGTTTCATCCCACCAACGTAACTTGCCTACACCGGTGTAGAGTGGGCGCATAATACGCTGGACGCATATGGCGCTACCATTGATTTTTCTATTCAAATATGCAAATGAGGGAGATACACCGATTCACGAACGCACATGCCCCCGACGCAAGCTACGCGATGTGCGTGTAAGTTGTACATCCGGCGCAAAGTTATTTCCCATAAAGCAGGTGTATCTCAGCAACAGACGTGCACATGTCAGCTGGAGAGCAGCTGCAGCAGCACCGTTACAGATGAGCTGAGCAACCACACTTGCAGTACAACACATCTGTATGCCAACAGGCCAGGGGCAGCCATGGTCGTAGCACTACTGTGTCCACAGGCACGGAGGAGGGCACAGGAGAGCATATACCAAACGCGCATGAACGTCTTTGGCATGGGGGTATCGGAGGTGTATCCCATCTTCAGATTCAGCCCTAATGCCATCCTAGAATTAGCCACAGCCCTGAATGATGAAATCACCAGCCAGACGGGACGCTCATATGCAGTGCAGTCACTGGTCAAGGTACTGGCAACACTCCATTTCCTTACCAGTGGATCTTTCCAACGTACAAGTGGAGTTGTGTCTGGGATGTCACAATCCACCATGAGCAGATGTGTGCACCAGGTTGTCCCCGCAATCCTCACATGCATGTCCCACCACATTATCAAACCCACCCATGAGCATCTGCGGCAGAAGGCAATGCAGGATTTCTACAGAATTGACGGATTCCCATGCACCATCGGAGCCATTGATTGCACACATGTGGCACTATGGCCCCACCGTGCCACAGAGCACATATACCGCAATCGTAAGCAGTGGCATTCCATCAACGTACAGGTGATAGCAGAATGCCTCATATGGCACGTCCGTGCCAAACGCCCAGGGCCAGCCACGACAGCTACATATGCTATCAAAGCACCATCCCAACATAATTCGAACAGAAGATGTACAGGGACAGCTGGCTGGTTGGTGAGTGACATGGGAGTCAGGCATGACTGTCCGACCCCATGATGCAGACATCACGAGGGGCACATGCACGGCTAACATCCTCCTGTCTTTTCCCTTCCAGATGACTCGGCATATGCACTTGGGCCCCATCTGATGACTCCATACCGGAATCCCCAAACCAGAGGAGAGAGAAGGTACAATGCTGCACACTGACGCAGCCGTGCTGTGGTGGAGCGCACATTTGGTATCCTGAAGTCCCGTTTCCGATGACTGGATAAGTCCGGGGGGACCCTGTTGTATTCCCCAAAGTTTGTGTGCCAGATCATCGGTGCATGTTGCGTGCTGCACAACTACGCCATGAGAAAGGGCCTGGAGATTGACATATGTGATGACCTGACCCCCCAACCACACAGTCCCCCCCTGCCCGAGGCTACCCCGTCTGCTGTAGGAACAGCAGTCAGGAGTTGCCTCGTGGAATGTATCTTTGCACATTAAACACACACATTCATCATGTGTGCACACGGACAATGCACGCATGCACACCAGTGTGGTCCCTAGCTCACACACACCACATCCACATCACATTGGTTTAGCCCAAGTCCACCACACGGGACTTGGGAGCAGCAACACCACGCCAAGGCCCCAATGACGGTCGTAGGGATAACCTCTCCCCGACGACCCAAGGTGACATGCCTTGCTGGCAGGAATGTCACCTACACATTTACACACCAGTCACACTGTAGCAGCACCAGGCAAACCCTGCCCCGGCAAACGGGTGCCCGGGCACCACTTCTGCACTCCTCACCGTGTGCAGTGATAAAAAATAAAACAAAAATAGGGATCATGCCCTTACAGGAGGACGACACATACTTCTGTGCACGTCCAACAAAAACAAAAAATAAAGCTCATACTCTGAGCAAAAATAAATAAGAGAACAGTCATTTGCCCTCTCGTGGGCCAGGCCTGGTGCCACGGGTATGGCTCCTCAATTGTCTGGGGGGAGACTCGGGTGGGGGGGTGGGGCATCAGGAGGAGGTTCATTCCCCCCTGGTCTCGCGCTCTTGGCTCTAATGGCAGATGTAGCCTGCATGCCCTCCAACGCAACGGCTCTATGCGGGTGAGAACAAAGTTAGTATCCGCCTACATCCGCAGCTGGCGGCATTGGTCTGCCACTGGAGGCGCCTGTTCTGCCGACCCTGTGCCTGGATGGCAGCAGTGTTGGCCTGCACAGCCTCCCCCAAGCTCTTCACCTCTGCTATGATCCCAGATGCTGTGGCCTGCAGCTCCACAATTGCCACAGTGGGCCGGTCCTGGGTGGCCTGCACGTCCCCAGATGATGAGGGAGCCCCTGCTTACATATGCTGATGCACGGCATCCAGGGTCTGACTTTGGTCACAGAGGCTTGTGGCCATGGCTGCACAGTTGGCATTTATGTCATGCAGGCAGTCCGTTATAGTCTGGGTATGGGCAGCCTGCTGGCTGAGGCACTGCTGCATGTTCGAGGACCCAGCAAAAGAGGCCAGGCTGTCAGCCACTCTATGCAGGTCGCCGGCAATATCGGCCATGTGGCACGTCTGCCTTGCCTGCTCCCTCTAAAGCCCTTATTGGAGGGAACCGGCTACCCCCCTAGTCTTGGCCAGAGCCTTCCTAGGGGAAGTAGCCGGTTGAGTCTGCCTCGATGCGGTGGCCCTGGAGGGGGTTCCCCTGGATGGGGTAGCCCTGGATGGGGTTGTCCTGGATGGGGTTGTCCTGGATGGGGTTGCCCTAGATGGGGTTCCCCTGATGGACGTAGAGGTTTCTGAGGGTCCGGGGAAAAAGGAAGCCTCATCAAAGTAGAGAACAAACAAAAAAAGAAAAAAAGTTGCGCTGCTAATGATGAATTGTGTAGCTGCCAGCACTAACAGTCAAACAACCTGTGGGTGAACAATAAAAGAAAACAAGTGCAGCACTAGAAATGTATATCAAAATTGCATAAATTGATTAACATAAATCTCACCCAAGTGGGGGAGGCTATACTGTTATGAGTGAACCAAAAACAGTACATAAATCATAAAAAACTGCCCTTAGCTCGAAAAAAAGGCGGGTACTTAGCTCTTTTACATACCCAACCACCACGCTTTTTTGTATTCATGTGATCACGTGTGCCAGATATTTCCATAGGACTGGTATTTCTCTTTTAAGTCTTTGTATTTTATCTAGCCTAATAAAGGCTCTCCTTTTTTGAACAAACTACACTATGGGCCAGATTCAGGTAGATGGGAGCATCTTTACTCTAGAGTAACGTTTCTCATTTACGTTACTCTGGCGAAATTTTAGGAGCAAGTGTTGTTATTCATGAAGCACTTGCTCCTAAAGTTGCGGCAGCGTATCGTAAATGAGCCGGCGGAATTCAAATTGGGCGGGTACGGGGCGTGTATTATTTAAACTAAGCGCGATCCCGCGGCGAACGTACTGCGCATGCGTCGACTGTCAATGCATCCCAGTGCGCATGCTCCAAATTCTGTCAGTGAACGTCAATGACGTCAAATCCCCATTCATGGACGTTTTACGCAAGCGACGCAAATTTTTTTTTTTCTCGACGCGATGACGACGGCTATACTTAACATAGGATACTCCACCTAGGGGGCATGTATTTATTTACGCCGCGTATCTCTTACGGAAACGTTGGAAAGTCACTGCGTCACGCCCAAATACGATCGTGAATTGCCGATTCCCGCTGATTAACATATTTTTTCGGCGTAAATCAGCGGGAACGCCCCCGGCGCCATTTTTAAATTAAAGTTGACATGCGATGGCGAAATTCAATTACTCCGCTCGCATCGGAACTCCAACCCAGCGTTTCTTGTTTTCTGGTTTCTGGTTATCAGTATCACTGATACTCCAGCCTAACTCTACCTGAATCTGGCCCTATGTGGAGTTTTTTTTACTTTTTTCATGGATTTTCACAAGAGTTGTTCCAGTTAAAAGCTCGGAGCCACCCACCATTTGGGATCCTTGGATTCCTGGGAAGGATCTACTGTTCCTCAACCATCATTTCCTATTGAGCCATCCATTTGAAGAACTCTCATATGCTTATCTGACACGGTGCCGCTGGCATAGGTGTCCATCTCATGCGGTAAGAGTACCCATTCTCTTAATTTACCATTTTGGCTGCTTTATATAGTTTTGGAAGCGGATTGCTTGACGGGATCTCATTCACTATCCGAATTCCCAATGATACAGGAGTGCCTTACATTTTAAGAAGATTCATTATACTGGTGTCTTTATATTGTTTGTTGGAAGGACTTCCTCCGTGCTCTATATCACATTGTACTGTGCACACTCATGCCCCGTACACACGTCCGAGCTTCTTGGCAGAATCCAGCGAGAAGCTCGCTGGGATCCATATTCTGCCGAGAAGCTCGATCATGTGTACGTTTTCACCGAGAAAACTGTCGAGCAAGGCGTCGAGCCAAAATAGAGAGCAGGTTCTCTATTTCCTCGATGGGCCATCGGGACTAATGGCTTGACGTCTTTTTAGACAGCCTGGTCGACGAACTCGCCGGCCGGCCGAGAACCTCGTCGGGCGGAGCGATGAGTTTAGCCCGACGAGGTTCTCGTACGTGTGTACGCGGCCTAAGGGTTAATTATCCTTAGAATCACTTTCTCTTGGTCACCCAGTCCAGTTTTTTATGATTTATGTACTGTTTTTGGTTCACTCATCACAGTATAGCCTCACCCACTTGGGTGAGATTTATGTTAATTGTTTTATGCAATTTTGATATACATTTCTAGTGCTGCACTTGTTTTCTTTTATTCATCAAAGTAGAGGCATTCCTTGAGATGGAGATCCACCAACTCCTCCTCTACCTCTAGAGCAGAGGAGTGGGCCCTCCACCGATGGATGATGGCTTCCTAGGGGGTCAGGCTGAGTCTGATTTTCGGGGGATGGCGTGGGTCGGACACTGGCAGACGACGGCCCAGCTCCCTCCAGCACATCTGCGGATGACACAAAGCATTCACATGTTGGTGGACCCACACACTTGTCACATGTTCCCTTGCACCCCCTCACATGCTACACACATGGGGGATAAAACACACTTACCTCTCCTCAAGTCCTGATCACTGGAGTCAAAGGCCCTCCATGCCCTCCGCCTGCTCCTGCTTCAGACAGCTGAAAATGACCTCCTCCTCATCTGTCAAACTTCAGAGCAGAAGCTGGTCCACCTCCCGTGCCCCTGAGGTGCCTTCTGATGAGGGCCTGTTTATCCCAGACACGCCGGCGAATGTCGTTTATTTATTTTTGGATGTCGTCGGGGGTCCTGGTCTCATGCCCAAGAGCATTGATCTCCAGGGTGATCTTCTGGTGGATCTCCTTCTTCCTTGCCTTGCTGGTCCTGGCACTCTGTGCGCCATGGAGGTAGACATCATACTGGGCTATTGCTGAGGTCAGGATAGCTCTCTCTGCCAATGAGAAATTTTTCTTCCTCCTCTCCTTGTCCACCTTAGCAGCTGACATGGCTCCACAAAAGTTACATAGTTACATAGTTAGTCAGGTTGAAAAAAGACACAAGTCCATCCAGTTCAACCATAAAAAAAATAAACAAACAGAATAAAACACAGTACATCCCATACACCCAACTCCATACCCACAGTTGATCCAGAGTAAGGCCGCGTACACACGGCAGAGAACCTCGACGGGCAGAACACATCGTTCCGCCCGTCGAGGTTCTCTGCCGGCCGTCGAAACCGGCGACCCGCCCGTCGGGGAATGGCAACTAGCCATTCATCCAGGCGGGCCGTGGAGCAAATAGAGAGCGTGCTCTCTATTTCTGCTCGACGGGATGCTCGCCGAGAGCGTACACACGGCCGAGGTCCTCGCTGGAATGCAGCTTCCAGCGAGGTTCTCGCTGGTTTCCAGCGAGAACCTCGGTCGTGTGTACGCCGCCTAAGGCAAAAAAAAAAAGCAGAGCATGATCCAATTTGCTACCGGAGGGGGAAAAATTCCTTCCTGATCCCCCGAGAGGCAATCGGATTTACCCCGGATCAACTTTACCTACAGAACTTAGTACTCAGTTATATTATGTGTATTTAGGAAAGAATCCAGGCCCTTCTTAAAGCAATCTACTGAGCTGGCCAGAACCACCTCTGGAGGGAGTCTGTTCCACATTTTCACAGCTCTTACTGTGAAGAAACCTTTTCGTATTTGGAGGTGAAATCTCTTTTCCTCCAGACGTAAAGAGTGCCCCCTTGTCCTCAGCGTTGACCTTAAAGTGAATAACTCAGCACCAAGTTCACTATATGGACCTCTTATATATTTGTACATGTTGATCATATCCCCCCTTATTCTCCTCTTCTCAAGAGTGAATAAATTCAGTTTTTCTAATCTTTCCTCATAGCTGAGCTCCTCCATGCCTCTTATCAGTTTAGTTGCCCTTCTCTGCACTTTCTTCAGTTCTCCGATATCCTTTTTGAGAACTGGTGCCCAAAACTGGACTGCATATTCCAGATGAGGTCTTACTAATGATTTGTACAGGGGCAAAATTATATCTCTATCTCTGGAGTCCATACCTCTCTTAATACAAGAAAGGACTTTGCTCGCTTTGGAAACCACAGCTTGGCATTGCATGCCATTATTGAGCTTATGATCAACTAAAACCCCAGATCCTTCTCCACTACAGATCCCCCCAGTTGAACTCCCCCTAGCATGTATGATGCATGCATATTCTTAGCCCCCAAGTGCATAACTTTACATTTATCAACATTAAACCTCATCTGCTACATAGTCGCCCAATTAGACAGAGCATTGAGGTCGGCTTGTAAATTGGAGACATCCTGCAAGGACGTTATTCCACTGCATAGCTTGGTGTCATCTGCAAAAACAGAAATGTTACTTTTGATCTCAGACCCAATATCATTTATAAATATATTGAAAAGTAAGGGACCCATCACTGAACCTTGGGGTACACCGCTGATAACCTTGGACCATTCAGAGTAAGAATCATTAACCACAACACTCTGAATCCTGTCTTTCAGCCAGTTTTCTATCCATTTACAAACTGATATATCTAATCCTGTAGACCTTACCTTTAACTTTATCTTTAGCCTTTTAAACGTATTGCCCATGGGAATATACTTTGCAGTGAGGTTCCAAGAGTCTTTTTGAAGAATTCCCATTTCTGTTCTGTGTTCATCTGTGCCAATATTCCCTTCCAGTCCAAGCCCTGGAGAGCAGTCCTCATGCTTTAAAATTTTGCTCTCTTGAAATTAAGTGTTTTTATCTTTCTTGTATGTATTTCTTGCTTATAGTTAATATTAAATTAAATCATGTTATGATCACTGCTACCCAGGTGTTCCTTTATCTGAACATTAGTAATAAGCTCTGCATGGTTTGAGATTACCAAGTCCAACAGAGCATCATTCCTAGTTGGGGCCTCAATAAACTGGACCATAAAATTGTCCTGCAATAGGTTTTTAAATTTTTGTCTTTTAACTGTCCCAGAAATTCCATTATTCCAGTCAATTTTCTGGGTAGTTAAAATCCCCCATTATTATCACCGTCCCAGCCCTTGGCAGCCTTTCCATCTGTGCAAGGAGCCGAGTCTCCACCTCCTCATTAACATTGGGTGGTCTATAACAAACTCCAATGATTAACTTTGAACTACGCACATCTGTATGCAGTTCCACCCATAATGCTTCAACTTCATCACACTCTCCATCAACCAGGTCCTCTTCACGCTTGCTTTGAGGTCACTTCTCACATAGAGACAGACGCCTCCACCTTTCCTTTTTACCCTGTCTTTCCGAAAGAGAGCATAGCCAGGAATAATAATAGCCCAGTCATGTGAGAATTGAAGCCAAGTTTCAGCAATACCGATTACATCATAGCTCTCCTCATGCACCAGAGCTTCCAACTCACCTGTTTTGCTTGGAAGGCTTCTGGCATTGGTGAACAAACACTTAACTGTATTGTTACATTTTTCGCTGGTGTTTTTCATATAATTTTTAGTAGTGCACAAGGCACTATAATTTCCAATGGCTGTTTGCAACATGGGAACTTTCTTGTCACCTGCCATAACCCCACCTCCATCTATCCCCATTCCACTCTCCATTAATGTCTGACCCCTAACTGACCTGTGTGCCCGATGTAATTCTAGTTCACCCTCCCCCCTCAAGTCTAGTTTAAATACTCGTCCAGCATTCCCCTAAACCTCTCCCCAGCACAGCAGACCCCCTTCCATTCAAGTGCAAACCATCTTTAGCATATAGGTTGCACCCCAATGAAAAGTCATCCCAGTGCTCTAGAAACCCAAATCCCTCCTTCCTACACCAGGTCTTTAGCCATGCATTCAGCTCTCTAATCTCCCCCTGCCTTTCCTGTGTTGCGCATGGCACAGGCAATATTTCAGAGAATGTCACCTTGGAGGTCCTTCCCTTCATCTTGCAGCCTAGTTCTTTAAATTGATTCTTAAGGAGCCTCCACCTTCCATGTATACTGTTATTGGTTCCAACATGGACCTAGACAGCTGGGTCATGCCCCGCCCCTCCCAGTAATTTATCCACCCGGTCCACCACATGCCGAACCCTGGCACCAGGGAGACAGCAAACCATTCGGTTGAGGCGATCCTGGCGACAAATTATTCTATCAGTCCTTCTGATTATAGAATCCCCTATTACCACCAACTGTCTAGGCCTACCTGCACTGCCCTCACCACTTCTACTAGATGGGTTGCTCTCCCGGCTGTTAGGGGTAGCAGTAACATCTAGTGCTGCCACCTCTGTGTTAGCCACCTCCACATCTTCACCCAACTTGGCAAATTTGTTTTGATGCACAAATACAGGATTGGCCTTCCTTGTCTGCAAGCCCCTTCCACTCCCTCTAACTACATTAACCCATCTTCCTATCTGATAATTCTGACTTGCCCCTCCACCCTCGACATTAACCCTACTGACCACCTGCTCAGCAAGCAGAGGACCCCTTTCAAGGTTGTCCTTTCTGCCCAGTGTTGCAACTTGCTTCTCCAGATCTCTAATGCAAGCTTCCAGAAGGGCAACCTGCTCACATCTGTCACAGCGGTATCCATCCTGGAGCTGTTGCACCAATTTTGCATACATGTGACACACTGTGCACTGAGCAAAACCTTCAACCCTGCTAGCACATTTCCCAGTTACAATATAATTACTTGTATGAAGTTTAAGATGTTACTTACAGTTTAGAAGACTCCTGTCTTAACTCCTGTTTTCAACTCCTGTTTTTTAACTCTTCCCACTTCTGTTTAAAAAATCACATGTAAGCCAGCACCATCAACTGGGAGCCAGCTCCTTATGGGAGCTTGACAGAGACTTTATACTCACCTGTTCACAATAAAACACTCCCCTTGATTAGCAGAGAAAAAAAAATAACCTGTTCACCTGATCACAATTAACCACTCCCCTTAGCAGAGAGAAATAAAAAACCTGTTTAAAAAGTGTCAGAAACAAATGACACTTGCAAGCAGAAACCGTTAAAAGCAAACTCCTGTTTTTTAACTCTTCCCATTTGTGTTTAAAAATCACACTTCTGTTTAAAAAATCATGTGTAAGCCAGCACCATCAAAGTACTGTAGTCCAGGGGGAAAACAAGCAAACGGGTGTACTTTTGCGCTGCACAGGCAAATGGCTGGGCGTATTTATGTGCTCAGAATAAGCCGGTGGGCCGGCGTATCTCAGGAAGTTGCGCCGGCGTAGTTGTGAGCATGCGCATAGGGGTGCTGGGCATACGTCTGTGTCACGGCGCATGCGCCGTTCATGATACGCCGGGCATAAAACATTGCACCACCATTGGACCATCATTTGCATGGGGTCACACCCACTTCCACCTACGCCAGCTTACGCCTTTGAAATTACGTTACGCCGACACAACGTTGGGAGCATTTGCTTTGTGAATTCCATGCTTGCCTCTCTGCGCTGCATCGGCGTAGCGTAAAAGAGATACGCTACGGCGGCATACATGTCCGCCGATGTATGTGAATCCGGGCCTTTGTTTTTCTGGTGTTATGGAAAGAGAGAAATGATCCCCAAAACAGCAACATGCAGAAATAAAAAAAAAAGAATATACGTTTTTAACCCTCCTATTCTATTAAAAAAATGCTGGGGAATTAGAAACATATTGTATAAATTAAAAGATGAGGTCCACACTCATTTCAGTATTTCACCGTCGTCACATATGGGTGCTGGAAGTGCCTGTAGCAGATGGTGCCACGTAAACCACAATAACACAATAAGATGTCATCAGCACTCAGTTGCAAACATATACATGATTTTATCAGTGCATTGTCACATTAATAAAGTAAGACACTACTGTATATGAGACCAAACAGTGTCACTTCCTCGAGGTGACCCTGTGTCACCCTAAAACCATTGGCTTCCTTGACTGATGTGACAATGCACTAATAAAAGAGTGTATATGTTTGCAACTGAATGCTGGTGATGTCTTAGATACACACCAAACTCCCTGCCTTCATCTGGTAGGTGTTTTATATGTGCAGTAATTGTCTGGTGGTAAAATATTAGGGGATGGGAACTTTAATGTACGGTTGTTTCACGTGTACATTGTTGAGTATAAACTCCTGTGCTGCTAAGGGCTGCAAGGCCTCTTGGACACAAATTAGGTAATGACAGTTCTGTTAGCAGGAAAACAGTTTTGTTATGTAGTGAGCCTTGAATTATATGACACTTGCAGGCTTTTACTGAGATGTAGGACAATAACAACACAGCTTGGTGTCACTTCACAGCTTTAATAACTCTGTGCTTCACTTTAAAGAACAGCTCTGAGGATGAATATATTACACAGCTCGGAGGCTGGAAGTGACCAGTCTGTTTCCTTGATGTTTAGCAATTTTGACATTTACATTTCTTTTTAACCACTTAAGACCCGACCAATACGCTGGTAAATGACCCAAGGTGTTTTTGCGATTCGGCACTGCGTCGCTTCGCTTAACAGACAATTGCGCGGTCGTGCGACGTGGCTCCCAAACAAAATTTGCGTCCTTTTCTTCCCACAAATAGAGCTTTCTTTTGGTGGTATTTGATCACCTCTGCGATTTTTATTTTTTGCGCTATATACAAAAATAGAGCGACATTTTTGAAAAAAAAACACTTTTTTACTTTTTGTTAAAAAAAATCAAATAAACTAAATTTTAGTCAAACATTTAGGCCAAAATTTATTTAGCCACATGTCTTTAGTAAAAAAAAAAATCGCAATAAAAAAAATAGCTACCTAGCGGGAACAGCGACACTAATACAGCGATCAGAAAAATGATCGCTTAGTGACGCTGGCAATAGGGAGTGAAAGGGTTAACTAGGGCGGTGATCAGGGGGTTAAAACTTTATTAGGGGGGGTGGGGGGGCTATCCTGAACCTAACACGAACTGATTTTACACTGCCTGTCACACTGACACTAAATGCAGTGATTAGATCACTGCATTCAGTGACACTGTGACAGGGGGGTGGGGGGGGGGGCGATCACAAGGGGTTAATGTGCCTATGTGAGTGTGTGTCAGTGTTGTGTTGGTGCACACTTACTTGTGATGTCTTCTCTCATCAGCAGCGGTGGGAAACACCGCTGCGATGAGAGGTGACATCATTTCCTCCTTCCTGTGTAAACACAGGAGGAGGAAGTTACACGAAGGGGAGCGCTCCCATTGGCTGGGAGCGATCGCGGGGGGGCGGGTAAACGCAGACATCCCCGCCCGCTCGTCCCGGGTCGCTCCCGGGCCAGGGGACCCCCGCACGCCGCGGAGGGGGTCCCGATGGGACCCCTGAACCGCACTTAGGCGGGACGTAAATTTACGCCTGTACGAGCCATTCTGTGGCCGTATATGTGCGTGCGGGGGTCCTTACTTAAGTGGTTAAGGAATATCAAACCATGCAAATAATGTAAAATACAATTTCCTTGTTCCGTCTGCTTATTTAGTCTCTTTTGTTGTTCTATGTAGAACATTATAATTATTTTTCTTTTGCTGCACGGATCTCATTAATAATGTCTCCTTTTTCTACTTCAACCTCTATGATTACCCCATTGGATCTTACATTTAAGTTTTATTGTAATTTTAATTCTAATGTACAGTGAATTTCATTGTTGTAGAGTTTCCAGAACATCAACAACAAAAATACCACCCAGTCATTAGTCACTGCTTATACAGTCACGCCAAGCTGTTTTTACCTCTCACAACTCCCTGTGGTCCAGAGAAATAGAAACTGTGATCTAAGTTTGTGTGCACTGCCTCTTGCTGGTAAATTGGATACTTTGGCATTACAGCTGAAATCCAGATAAAGGAAAAATGCTCCCATGCAGTGGGCTGCCTCCCATTCCACCCTGGACTAAAAAAGTTAAGTAATAGTTTAGGTCCAGGACACTGCATAAAGCGCTTTTACTTGCCCAATCTTCTGCTCCTGCAGGCTCTCTCGAAGGTGTAATGCCGCGTACACAACGGCTGTTTTTCGGGTTGTAAAAAATTTAGTTTTTAATGGTCTAGAAAAAACAACGTTTTTTTTCAACCTGATCAATAAAACGGCCTTGCCTACACACGATCGTGAAAAAAAAATGCTCTAGCAAAGCGCGGTGACGTACAACACGTACGACGGCACTCTAAAGGGGATGTTCCATGCGGATGGCACCACCCTTGGGGCTGCTTTTGCTGATTTTGTGTTAGTAAAAGTTTGGTGAGAGATGATTCGCACTTTTCAGTCTGTTACAGTGTGATGCATGTGCTATCTCCATTACGAAAGCTAGTTTTACCAGAACGAGCACTCCCGTCTCATAACTTGCTTCTAAGCATTCACATTTTTTTCACGTCGTTAAAGCCCACACACGACCATTTTTTTACGACGTTAAAAACGACAATGTTAAAAACATTGTGAAAAATTAGAGCACGTCAAAATTTTTTAATGCCTGATGCTTTCGATCGTTTTTAACAACATTAAAAAAAACATAATTTTTTAAAACCCGAAAAACGGTTGTGTGTACGCGGTATCAGACTTGTAGCAAACCCCCGAGGGAGCTTCTTTTGTTTGTTCAGTCCGTTACTCAGCCTTTCAACCCAATGAACTGCCCCTGCACACCTAGCAATGTGATTAATGGAATAACTCAGCAGGAATACACAACACAGTTCTTCTTGTAGTTAACCTGAATTTTACTTTTCTTTAGGTAAACATTAGTCAGCCAGGACCTGTGAAGGACTCAGGACTTGGTTGAAACAGTTTAAAGAAAACAGTCAGGAACACTAGGCAAACAACGAAAGCAATAGGTTACAAAATGTACAGATTAAATAGACTCCCTAATAACTTTTGGTGTGTGTGTGGGATGCTGTGGCTAAAGGGGAACCCCAGGCTGGCCTACGATACCTCTAGTACACACCCAGTGAAATGATATCTATACCCCTGTTGTGTCCCCTTTAAGAGCAGCCGCGGTAATGTCCTGGAGGTAAAGCTTAGTGTTTTATTATCTTCACCGGCAATGTAGGAGCTCTGTGGACAATATTTGGATGTGGTATTCTATAAAAGGCATTAAAGGTTCCTGGGCAAAGCCCCCCCCCACCAAACGCTGTACACCATCAGCTGTCCTCCCCTGAGGGATCAATCAATCTTAGATGCAGGTGTGTCGCAGTGGCATTCAGTCCTTAAGCTGTTGCAGGGTGTCCTTCTTTAGCATGAACAGTCTGTTCCTCTGGGCTGGAGCTGCATGAACAATCTGTTCCTCTGGGCAGGAGTTGCAGGCTGTGTGCCCCTTTGTAGGCTGCGATTCCACGCAGGAGATGCTCTCCTGATGGGGTGCAGGCAAAAGAGGCTCTGGCCTAGTTCATCTGGCTTTTTATCTCCTCCCCCACAGTCCTTTGCTGCTGTCTGATGATTGGCTCAGACAACCTCCAATAGGGAGTCTACAGACAACCTCTAAGGCCTCGTACACACGATCGGACATATCCGATGAAAACGGTCCGCGGACCATTTCCATCGGATATGTTCCGATCGGGAGTTTGATCCGATGGCGTGTACACACGGTGACGCGGCGGTGACGTTGACGCCGCCACGTCACCGCACCAGGAAGTTAAACACTTCCGCGCATGCGCCGAATCCATTCGGCGGCGGCGCGGCGGCGGTGGGGGACGACATGTCTGCTGGTAAGTGTACTAACCAGCAGACATGTCGGGCGGACAGATTCCACCGGATGGATTTCAAAGCATGCTTTGAAATCTGTCGGGTGGAGAAATCTGTCCGCTAGCCCATACACACGAGCGGAGATGTCTGCTGAAACGGTCCATCGGACATATCCCCTCGTGTGTATGAGGCCTTAATAGGGAATTTACAAACAAGCAGTTCTGAGAGTCTGTGTGTGAATAGAGAAAGGGTGGGTGGTGAAAAAGCCCATGCTGCTGTAGCAGACAGATGTTGCATAATAGATTACATCAGTCCGGAGAAGTACCTGCTACAATAGTCTAAGTGCCCTTTCACACGAGCGGACGAACGGTCCGCTTTCATATGTCCGTTTACGGACTCACAATGCTTCCCTATGGGATCGCAGATAATATTATCGGATGAGAATCCGCTAACGTCCGCAAATATCCGCCTCCGTCAAGATCCGTTTTTTTGGACGGAAGAAAATCCTATTTTTCTTCTGTCTGGCGGATCGGATCAGATGAATACGGACACACGGTCCATATTCATCCGATTCCCCATAGGGGAGAGCGGAGGAAAGACATGGCAGTCCCTGCACAGTGTGCGGGGACCGCCCTGTCAGCCGACAGCTCAGCGGGGATTTTACGGAGGAACCGGCTAACGGAGCGGATCAATACGGATCCACTCCGTGTGAAAGAGCCCTTAACCCCCCTGCCGGTATCCCCGCTTACCTGTTTATCCAGGGGGGTACTGTACTTACCTTGTCCCTGGATCCAGCGATGCATCCCCGCTGTGTGAGCGAGTGGCGTCCTCCATTCGACTCACACAGTGCCCGCGCGCCGCCGATCTCCGTTCCCTGCGACGTAACGGCGCACGGGGCGGAGACTGGCGGCAAATTCAAAAAAGTAAACAAACACATTACATACAGAATACTGTAATCTTATAGATTACAGTACTGTATGTAAAAAGTACACACCCCCCCTGTCCCTAGTGGTCTGCCCAGTGCCCTGCATGTTCTTTTACATAATAAAAACATTTTTTTTGTGCCTGCAAACTGTAGATTGTCCATAGCAACCAAAAGTGTCCCTTTATGTCAAAAGTGATTTTAGAGCAGCTAGAAAACAGCGATAATAAATGATAATCACTTGCAGAATTGAGCGATAGCGATTTGTGGGGAAATTCGTCATAAAAAAATAAAAGTAATGACAGCGACAATTCTGCAACTGAGCAAATTTCAGTGATTTTTGATTTGATTACATTAGTGAATAATTTTTATTATAATTACATTAATATTTGTTATAATTATTTATAGTTATTTATTATATTATAATTTTATGATTTTGTGTTTCAAACTTTATCATACCCGGGATGTCTACTAGACTCTGGTTTGGACAAATTTAAGTGAGTTATTCCTAAAAATTGCAGGCCTATAGTATAAAACGCAGAATTTCCATGCAAAATAATTGTACCGCTTTTGGTACGTAATTCCAGACAGAATCATACCGCCAGGGAGGTTAATGAAAATGTGATGGTTCTGATAAGTACAACCAAGCATAGCCTGATAAGATACAACAAAGGTAGTGTAACAGCACTGGTGAACAGAGTGAACCACAACTGCTGTTAGCAAGGATTTCAATGCGATTCTCTATGCGACAACTCAGTATGGGGCCCCAGGCGTCACTTCTCGCAACAGGAGTTTGGGGGATCTATACATAATCGCTGTGTCACATAAAGAAAGAGGTTGAGCTACTAAGCATGGACGCATTACAACATGCGACCAGAGCTTAGCGTTTAAAAATATAGTTCAAGGTCATTATTCCAATACACCTCAATATGCAAGTGATTATCAGCAAGGGACCCCAGGCGTCACTCCACACAAACAGGAGTTTGGGGGGGCTCTCTACATCATATTACTTTAAGCACATAGGGATTAGGGATGAGCTTCGTGTTCGATGCGAACACATGTTCGCATCGAACATTGGCCGTTCGATCGTTCGTCGAAAACGAACAAATCGGGTCGTTCGCGCCAAATTCGAATGACCCATAATTCACTGTGGCGTTGTGTGCTGATGATTGGCCAAGCATGCACCATGACCCCGCATGCTTGGCCAATCACAGCGCCCAAAAAACGAAGAGACCTAATTGGCCAAAGCCTGGGTGCTTTGGGCAATTAGGGCTCAGGGCTTTAGCACACGCCCCACACTATAAAAGGCCGCCTCCCGGGTGGCCTCGTGTAGTGTGTTCCGGCTTGCTTAGAAAAGTGAGACAGACAGACAGAGAGAGAGAGATAGATAGATAGATAGAGACACAGTGTCTTTTCACATAGATAGATAGATAGATAGATAGATAGATAGATAGATAGATAGATAGATAGATAGATAGATAGATAGATAGATAGAGCGCAGTTGCTGAGGCTTTGGTGAGTCACAGAAGGGGCGGTGGAGAAGGTGGTCGTCTGACCGATGCGTTCAGGCAGTTTTTTAGTCCGCAGCCCCAAGGTCTGACCGGTTCCAGCAACCATCGCCAGCGTATGGTTTACATGGTCCGGGAATACCTAGGGGCAAGATCCGACTTGGACACCTTCCCCACCGAAAATCCTCTGGCTTACTGGGTCTTGAGGATGGATCACTGGCCAGAGCTTGCCCAGTACGCAATTGAGCTACTGGCTTGCCCTGCATCCAGTGTTCTTTCAGAACGGACATTCAGTGCTGCTGGAGGCTTTGTGACTGATCACAGGGTGTGCCACTCCACCGGCTCTGTTGATTGACTAACCTTCATCAAAATGAATCAGGCTTGGATGAACACCAGCTACCAAGCACCTGATGCTGATATTAATGAATAATATATTTTTGTTGAAATGTCGGATCCCTTTTAGACTGCTGATGCTGAGTGACTGTCCTCTTATGCTGCTGATGGAATATCCTTCTCCTCCTCACTATTCTTGCTGATAGCTAGTAAGAAATGTTGTGTTTCTGGGCTCCGCCACCAGTGCCTAAGGCACAATTTTTCAGCCCCTGTTTAACAGGGGCGCCTAATAACAATTTTTGATGCAATACTTTGCACGTGGCTCCTTGTTGCGCTCCAATTGGAGTTATTGTGAGGGGTTGCAGTGTTGTGTTGTGCCCAAGGCCCAATTTTTCTGCCCCTGTTTTAACAGGGGCGCCTAATAACAATTTTTGATGCAATACTTTGCATGTGGCTCCTTGTTGCGCTCCAATTGGCGTTATTGTGAGGGGTTGCAGTGTTGTGTTGTGCCCAAGGCCCAATTTTTCTGCCCCTGTTTAACAGGGGCGCTTAATAACAATTTTTGATGCAATACTTTGCACGTGGCTCCTTGTTGCACTCCAATTGGAGTTATTGGGAGGGGTTGCAAGTGTTGTGTTGTGCCCAAGGCCCTATTTTTCTGCCCCTGTTTAACCTCCCTGGCGGTATCCCCGAGCGTGACTCGGGGTGTTTTTTTTTGCAGAGATCGGTATCCCCGAGTCACGCTCGGGGTAGCCATGCAGAGCCTGCAGCGCGCGCTGTCTTACCTTCTTCCTGGATCCAGCGATGCATCCCCGCTGTGTGAGCGAGCGGGTGCTCGCTCGATTCACACAGCGTCCCCGTGTGCCGCCGATCTCCGTTCCCTGCGACGTTACGACGCACGGGAGCGGAGAACGGCGCCAAATTTAAAAAGGTAAACAAACACTTTACATACAGTACAATGTAATCTTATAGATTACAGTACTGTATGTAAAAAATACACCCCCCCCTTGTCCCTAGTGGTCTGTCCTGTGCCCTACATGTCCTTTTATATAATAAAAACTGTTCTTTCTGCCTGGAAACTGTAGATTGCCCATAACAACCAAAAGTGTCCCTTTATGTCAAAAATGGTTTTAGATCAGCTAGAAAACAGCGATAATAAATTATAATTACTTTCAGAATTGAGCGATAGCGATTTGTGGGGAAATTTGTCATAAAAAAAATAAATAATGACAGCGACAATTCTGCAACTGAGCAAATTTCAGTGTTTTTGAGTTGATTACATTATTGAATATTTTTTATTATAATTTGTTATAATTATTTATAGTTTTTTATTATATAAAAAATTATGATTTTGTTTTTCAAACTTTATCATACCCGGGATGTCTTGTTTGGACAGATTTAAGCAAGTTATTCCTAAGAATTGCAGGCCTACAGTATAAAACGCCAAACTTCCATGCAAATAATTGTACCGCTTTTGGTACGTAATTCCAGACAGAATCATACCGCCAGGGAGGTTAACAGGGGCGCCTAATAACAATTTTTGATGCAATAATTTGCTCGTGGCTCCTTGTTGCGCTCCAATTGGAGTTATTGGGAGGGGTTGCAAGTGTTGTGTTGTGCCCAAGGCACAATTTTTCAGCCCCTGTTTAACAGGGGCGCCTAATAACAATTTTTGATGCAATAATTTGCACGTGGCTCCTTGTTGCGCTCCAATTGGAGTTATTGGGAGGGGTTGCAAGTGTTGTGTTGTGCCCAAGGAACAATTTTTCAGCCCCTGTTTAACAGGGGCGCCTAATAAAAAAATTTGATGCAATACTTTGCACGTGGCTCCTTGTTGCGCTCCAATTACAGTATGTTTGAGGGGTGCCCTTTTTTCTAAAAAATTTCTTTCACAAAACAATAATGGCCCCCCACCACCGCTAAAATATTCGACATAATGTTGCCACACAGAACTTGCGCAAGTAGCATTAATTACTTTTTTTTTATAGTCCTCTCATGTTGTGCAGGGACATTTCTAAACACGTGCCACTACTATAGACACCCAGCAGGTGTGATATTTAAAGGATTTTTTTTTTCACTTTAAGCATCATTAAAATGGCTGCTCCGCAAAAAAAACGGCCGTTTTAAAAAAAAAAATTCCATTGATACATGTTCCCTGGGGCAAGATCCGGGTTCTGAACGACATTTTCCAACATTTAATAGAATTTTGGTCTTTAAACGACCGTTTTTGAATTCGAACGTTAGGGTCCCATAGACTTCAATGGGGTTCGAAATATTTGTGCGAACCCGCGGTCTGTTCGAACGTTCTGGTGTTCGGCTCATCCCTAATAGGGATGTATTAGGCCACTAAGGGAGATGCTATGAAATAGCATTAACCCCTAGCATAGAAAAGTTAAAGCGAACATGTTTAAATAATTAGGACAAGGCCTATAAGCAATTTATACTTCTGTTGTAGTAAATATAAGTTGTAGTAACAACTAATAGTTGCGTATGAAAGACAATTTAGCACAGGTACTTTGAGGCCTCGTACACACGAGAGGATATGTCCGATGGACCGTTTCAGCAGACATCTCCGCTCGTGTGTATGGGCTAGCGGACAGATTTCTCCACCCGACAGATTTCAAAGCATGCTTTGAAAATCCATCCGGTGGAATCTGTCCGCCCGACATGTCTGCTGGTTAGTACACTTACCAGCAGACATGTCGTCCCCCACCGCCGCCGCGCCGCCGCCGAATGGATTCGGCGCATGCGCGGAAGTGTTTAACTTCCTGGTGCGGTGACATGGCGGTGACGTGGCGGCGTCAACGTCACCGCCGCGTCACCGCGCCGTCCGCCGGCGGGGAATTTGATCCGATGGTGTGTACACGCCATCGGATCAAACTCCCGATCGGACATATCCGATGGAAATGGTCCGCGGACCGTTTTCATCGGATATGTCCGATCGTGTGTACGAGGCCTGAGAGTACACGTAGTAATACACAAGTTGTAGTGGCAACTACTAGTTACATATTAGAGGCAGTATAGCTTAGGTACTTTGAGAGTACATGTAGTAATTAGAAGTTGTAGAAATAACTAATAGTTACTTATGAGAGGTGAGTAAAAGCTCAGGGTATTTGAGTGTGGATGTCCCTTTAAGATATTTCTTAGGAGACAGTCCTTTAGCACAACAGTATATCCTAAATATGTTGATAGTCAGAAGGCATGATAAACAATAGAAATTGTATAGCTGGCACATAAGTAGCAGTTCTTGCTATAGCACTACAAGTAATAGAATAGCTACTTACCCGTATTGCAGGCTTCAGGATAGGCAATAGGGATTCTGTGGTGAAGGATGTTCAGCAAGGACATCTATAAAGGTTGTCCCCAGCAATGGCTCCCAGTTGCAATAATTGCAGATGGCACAAAAGGAGTAGTTGAGGCTGGAGCGATCTTCTGTCATGGGGAGCGATGACACCCTTCTCTGTAGCGTGGCCGAGCTACGGCTGACAATAATAGAACAAAGCTTGTGTCTAACTAAGTGGCTTTTTTTGCTTTCAATAGATTTTTATTTTTTCAAATAAAGGATACAGATAAATTATGACCAAAGGCTGAAATTACAACATCATAACATTCAACAAACCGGGCATAATGACAGTAACAATGACTCAATTGATTTCAAATTACCCAACTGTGGGTTGATTAAAGGAATCCAGCGAGCTTGATAACAGAGGAAGGGGCGGAAAAAGAAGTGTATATGGTGATCTTGCGCTCAGGGGAAACCTGCCTGTCCCGGACACCCCTAATGGGATCAATCTGTGTCCCAGCCAGGCGCCTCCCAATCCGCCTCTTCCTATAAAATTATTTGATGGGAAATTAGTGGGTTCGAATTTGGCTTCATTGAACCTCTAGCTCATACTAACAAAATAAGATAGGCCTATAGTGTTACCAAATTGCCCATATGAATAACCGGACGAAGAACAAAGAACATTACCTTCTAGTCATACAACTGTCTTAAAATAATAGAAGTAAGAAAAGAGAGAGAGAAAAGTGGGGGTAAGAAAAAGGGAAAGGAAGGGAAGCATGAGCCTAATTTGTACTGAAGGATGCAGGTTGCGTGGGATGTACCCCAGTCGCCAAAGGTATACCACAGTGGGATGCCCATGATCCCACACGGCTTCAAATTTCTGATTCGTGTTTGAAAGAATGCTGGCCAGTTTTTCCTGCACCATGATCCACGAAATCTTGCGTTTTATTTCTGCAATGGAAACCCTGGGTTGTCTCCAAGCCCTTGCGATGGTAATTTTAGCCCCGAGGAGCATAAATCGGATCAGCTTCTGATTGGGCTTGGATATACCGGAATCCGAGCATTTAGGAGAGCTACAGAAGCCGTCCTGGGGACCGAGCAACCTGTGACTGTACAAATGAGGTTAAAAATCCTCTTCCAGATTGGTCTGATTCTGGGACATTCCCACCAGACATGCACCATCGAGCCCAGGAGCTGACAACCTCTAAAGCAGCTGGGATCTGATGATGGGTAGATGGCCGCAAGCCTGGCGGGAGTCATATACCACCTCATAAGGACCTTTAAGTTTGCTTCCATCAGGGAAGTATTTAAGATGCCCTGAAAAGAATCAGAACAAGCTGCCTGCCAGGTCTCCAACTCCCACCCTAGTTGGAGGTCTGCCTCCCAAGCCGTCATATAAGAAGACTTCTCAGTCTGGGCGGGTGAGTGAAGAGTAGATGACAGATATTCCTCCCCTTTGTCCCATGGTCTGCCCGCACCAGAGCTTATAATCTGTAAATTTGGGAGGTAGAGGCCTATCCGTCCATAAAGTGTGTAGGAATTGTGATATTTGTTTGAATCTGAATTTTTCAGTGTCAGGGAGGTCCAATTTAGTCACACAGTGGTCTAGGGTAAGAGGGCCTTTGGTTGTGAAGAAGTGTCCTATGCGGTACAGACCCTTATCCATCCACCAACTGAATGCTTTCCTGTCCATTCCAGGTGGGAAATCCGGATTTTGGAATACACTGGCTAGAGGTTGACCTTTCGAAACCAGGGCTGGAAGGTGACAAAATCTATCCCAAAGGGCGTAGGATTGAGAAAGGGAGGGGGACAAAATGGGTGGTCTTCTCTTTTGGGGGCACCAGAGTAAGTATTCTAGGGAGAACCGGGGGACAGCTTGACCCTCTATGTGGACCCAGTCTGGTTTGTCCAGTTTGGAGTAAACTACGGATAGTTGAGCTAGTCTGGCAGCTACGAAGTACTTATATAGGTGCGGTAGTCCTAGTCCTCCTCTTTTCCTATGGTTGTATAGAGTGTTTTGGGGGATTCTGTAACCTGACTTGCCCCAAATGAATTTGAGTATTTTGCTTTGTAAAGTCTGCACGTGATCTTTTCTGATGGGAATGGGAAGGGAGCGGAATAGATATAAAATTCTAGGAAGCAAAGTCATCTTTATAGAGTTAATTCTGCCCAGCCAGGAAAGATCATATTTAGTCCAGTTATTCATGTCGGCTGTAAGTTTTCGGTATAGGGGAGGATAGTTATTTGTGTAAAGGGATTCTGTCCGAGCTGTTAAGGAAATCCCTAGATATTTGATAGATGAGGGACACCATTCAAATTTGAATGACTGTTGGAGGAGGGATACTGTAGGAGGTGGAAGGGATACGTTCAAGGCTTGTGATTTGGCATAATTGACTTGGAGACCTGAGAATTTAGAGAATTCCGAAATTACCTTACAAAGGTTTGGTAGGCAAGTAATAGGAGAAGTTAGAAATAGTAGTAAGTCATCGGCAAAGAGCCCACATTTATGAGTTTGATCTCCACATGAAACGCCTCGAATGTCGGGGGTTCTGTCGAATGGCTATCGCTAGGGTTTCAATTGCCATTGCGAAAATGATTGGGGAGAGGGGGCATCCCTGTCTGGTACCCCTGGCTATGTCTATTGGAGAAGAGTAGTACCCTTGGATTCGAATTTGGGCCTTTGGTTTAGAATAGAGAGCTTGTATTACCCCCATAAATCTTGGGCCAAAGCCCCATCGTTCTAGTAGGGGGAGAAGATATTGCCAGGACACAGAATCAAAGGCCTTCTGCAGATCAAGAGATAGGAGAAATCCTTTTTGTTTCGGACCTCCGTCCCAGTTGGATTGCAAAATTGAGACAATGTCCACTGCCCTTCTCACTTGATCTGGGCCTTGTCGACCTGGAATAAATCCGACTTGGTCCTTGTGAATATATTTATTAATGAAAGAGGAGATACGGAGAGCTAGAATTTTTGTAAGAATTTTTAGGTCATTATTTATCAGAGAAATGGGGCGATAGTTACAGACTTCTTCTGGGTTTTTATCCGGCTTTGGGATAACCGTAATGTATGCTGTATTAAGTTGCGTACCCAGAGGGGTGCCTTGAGTCTTGGAATTAAAAAAGTTTGTCATATGTGGGACTAGGGTATCTGCAAATGACCTATAATAGAGGGCCGACAGTCCATCTGGGCCTGGGGCCGAGCCCTTTCGGAGGCCCTTGATTACTGTCGCCACCTCTTCCACCGAAAAGGGTGCTTCCAGCCTGTCTCTATGTTCTACGTCTAAGGATGGGATGGGTAGGCTGTCCAAAAAGTTGTCAATCGAATCCCTGGGAATCTGTGGAGGGGCACTATACAGGTCAGAATAGAATGTTTCGAATGCCTCCAGGATCTTTTTATGGTTGGACGTAGGTTCTTGACCTGCCAAGCGTATCTTGGGTAAGGAGTGAAACCTTGTTTTAGGGGACAATTTGGTCGCTAACAACTGGCCTATTTTTCCTTTTTGGGTGTAAAATTTATTGCCACTCCAGCGGAGAGATCTCTCCGCTTTCGTTGTGAGAGCTAAATTAAGTTCTAGTCTCAGCTTGTCAATATTCTCTAGTAAGGCTAAAGATGGTTTCTTTTTGTGTTGTGCCCTTAGGGTCCTATAAAACTTCTCCAGACGTACAATTTCTGCTTCGTGTTCTCTTTTGATTCGCGTGGAGATCTGAATGATCTTACCTCTAATAGAGGCTTTATGGGCTGCCCAAAGGGTCTCCGCAGAGATATCCTCAACATTGTTAATTGTGAAATATTCTTGAAGGGCTTTATTAATTTCCGTTGTAGTGGTCGGATTGGAAAGAATGGACTCGTTTAGCCGCCAATGTCCGTTCCTTGCCATACCTGCTAAAGAGCGGATGGACATGATGACCATAGAATGGTCAGATAGGACTGTGTCTCTGATTTGGGCCTTGATCACTGCCGGAAGTACAAATGAAGGAATTAAAATATGATCGATCCTGGCATAGGTGTTATGCGGGTGAGAGTAATGAGTGTAGTCTCTCTTTGAGGGATTAGACTCCCGCCAAACATCCGTCAACCCCCTGTCATGGAGTAGTTTGGCAATTTTCAGGCTGACCCTAGAGGGTCTAGTAAGTTGAGCGGACAGAGGTCTGGATTTGTCCAAACCCTGGTCAAAAGCCACATTGGAATCCCCCCCCCAAATGACTGTGCCTTCTAGAAGTGGGGTTAAAGTATCCAAGATTAATTGGAAAAACGTGTCTTGCCCTTTGTTGGGAGAATAGTATGAGACCAGGGAATATAGATGACCCTCAATTTTACCCTTAACCAGTATAAACCGTCCCTCTGGGTCTTTGAAGTCAGAGAGATACTCAAAATTACAGGATTTGGAGAAAAAGATTGCGACCCCCTTGGTCTTGTTCTCGGCATTAGCCAAGTAGAAGAGGGGAAAGTGAGAGTGGACAAATTTGGGACTGTACCGCCCAGGAAAGTGGGTCTCTTGAATCATGAGAATGTCAAGTCTGAGTGATTTGTAACTATCAAAGATCTTTCGCCTTTTGACTGGGGAGTTCAGGCCTTGAACATTGTGTGTGGCTATGTTGAGGGAGCTCTGTACGTGGTCAGCCATGGGGAACTGAAAAGTAGCTATGTCTGTCTCTACCTCCACTCACCCTGAGATGTTTTCTGTCCTCCCAACCTTGCCATTTGTCAGGATGGACGACTGGCAGCCCGGTGGACACTCCTCGATCGTAGGTACCGCAAGCTGAAAAATAATAAAAGGTTAGGCTCATGTGGGAAAGATGGGGAATAGAAAAGGAAAGGACAGATTTGAAAGAGAGAAAGAGATGGTGAAGAAGACTCCCAATCCAACTAAGGAAAAAGAGAAAAAATAAGAAAAAATACATTCTCGGGGAGGGGAGATGCCCCTCGAGAATTTCTACCAAGGTAGATCAAAAAAGGGCTTGCTCCAGATGAGAACAAGCGACCTCGCCCCCAGAAACCTTCTGGAGTCTAAGGGAGAGGTGGAGGTACATGGGGCCCACCCCAGCCAGGGCGCCCCTGAAAAATTGGTTACAGCAACTATCAAAACCGAAACCGGAAGGAGTTGAGTAAATCTAAACCCAGTTTGGTCGGATCTAATTCCGATCCGGAAGTCCCCCCGTCCCCCCCCCCAACGGGGATCGAGGAGGAGGGGACCTCAGAAGGAAGGTGGGGACAATCCCCTGTGAAAAAATTAGAATAGATAAAGAGATCTTTTTAGCAGGAGAAATACTGTTGAAATATCAATTATCCAAAAAGTTGATTCTTCTGATCAGAGAAAGTCTAAATCTCAGGCATAGGACCGACCAAAAATCTTGAAAGTTCAAGGAGTATATGACCAATGTGTCAGCCGAGATCTGGGTAAGTGGGTCCACTGTCTCTAGCTTTCTTAGATCTCGACCTGGTCCAGAGTAGGGAATTAGGACTGGTGGGGGTCGGTCTCTTGGAGGTGTTTGGGATGCTATGAGAAGTGTCCATGGCGGGTTCTTGCGAGATGAGCTTAAGGCGCTTTAGTAATCTTTCTCCATCAGGAAAGTTTGAGAAGGAGTAGTTTTTCCCTTTATCCGAGAACTTGACCGCAAAGGGGAATGCCCATTTATATTTTATATCCTTTTGGACCAGGACTAGGAGTAGCGGCTTTAATGACCGTCTTCGCTGCATTGTGGAGGGAGAAAGGTCTGCGTATATTTGGACGGGATGACCTTGGCACAAAACACTGGGCACAGAACGTGCTAGTCTCATGACTTCATCCTTTACTGCGTAAAAGTGGGGTTTGGCGATGATGTCCCGCGGTGAGCCGTCCTCTCTGGGTGGTCCCAGGGCTCTGTGGGCTCTATCAAGCTCTAGGCGAACTTGAGGGATGTTTGGAATCAAGTTCTGGATCAAATTTTGTACCGCTGCTGGAGTGTCAGTGATGGATTCGGGCAGCCCCCTGATCCGGAAATTGTATCTCCTGGATCTGCTCTCCAACTCGTCGATCCTGGAAAGGGCCACATCCAATTGCTCCTGTACTGTATGAATATGTTCTGATCTGTGGCTGCCACCGTTTGATCAAGCTTGTCTTCTATCGCTTCAATTCTGGTGCCCAGATTCTGGAAATCTGCTTTCAAATCTCCTGTTATTTTGGTAGCAGTCTGAGCGAGTCCCCTATCCAGGAGTTCAGCCAGAGCCTGATATAAGTCAGTCACAGAGAATGCAGAAGCTGCTGACAGGGTGCTGACAGAGAATTGAGCAGGCTGGCTCCTTATGTTAGGTCCTATGAGGGGTAGTGCAGAGCCCTCCCTGTTAATCCCCTCCATATTACTGCCTTCCAGGGGTTCTGTGGGTGTTGTTGAGGGGGACATGTCCTGCTGGTAACTTACTTGGACCAGTGGGGTAAAAGGCAGGGGTACCATATTTGGAAATATCCTTCCCTCAGGCATCTCTTCAGCTCCGTTCTTGTGAGGTGCTGCAGCGGCGGCCATCTGGGATTTTTGCCGTTTTTCCAAATGAGTAAAAAGCGGCTTTGAAGTGTCCCTTTAAAGAAATTATAATGATAGGGGGGTGCCCTGATGTCTGGGGGTGCCGTGTATGGTGAAAGCTCCCCTTCCAGCCCGTTTCTGGCTGACTTATGGGCGCCGCTGGTCTGGGGTGATGAGGAGCTCCCGGCTCAAGCAGCCATCTTCAGAGCTCCGCGCATGCGCCTCACTAAGTGGCTTTTTTAGGCCAGTAACCAGCTGTAGTGCATCGCACTTAGTTTGAAAGAAGCACCGTTCGCCGGCCTACTTCCGAGTTGCAGGGTGGAGCGCACGGTGTGCCGCGCGATGATGTCATCGTGCAGATGCCTTAATGGGTTCCAGGGCGGAACGCAGGCAGGAAATATCAGGCGCGCGGAGCGCCTGTTACAGTTAGGCAGGGACTAAAAATGGATTAGGAATAATTGTTTCCCTAACATAAGAGTTTTAAAACAAATGTAGAAAAAAGATGGTATTTTCAAATGGAAACATGATCACAGATCACATGTAGCACTACCTCCATAGGAGCCTGTGGATAGGATGAGTGTACAAACATACAATACAGTATCACAGGAAATGACTGAATGTAATACTCAGCATCCAGAAATAGTGAAATATCAAAGAAAAATGGCACAAAACCAGGTAGTAAAGGCAAACTTAACTATTTCAGCCCCAGAGGATTTGGCTGCCCAATGACTGGGCCATTTTTAGGGATTAGGCACTGCTTCGCTTTAACTGACAATTGCGCTGTCTTGCGAAGTTGCACCCAAATAAAATTGATGTCCTTTTCCCCCCACAAATAAAGCTTTCTTTTGGTGGTATTTGATCACCTCTGCGGTTTATATTTTTTGCGCTATAAACTATTTTTTTTTTTTGGCAAGTTTTATTATTAGAACAAGTTAAAATACAAAGTTTATGCACTCAGACATCGCTGGTTTTAAGCATTGAAACAAGCTCCATGTAAAATTCATCAGTTCTGAATCCAGTCCACACCAGAGCCACTATCAAGAGGGCTGTAAAGCCAGGGCAGGATTCCAAGCTAAACACCAGAGACACACTTATTAAAGAGCTGTCAGGAAGCTGTCAACCATCCAGGGTGCTGTGACCAATCAGAATGCATTTTGGAGGCCAAACCTCCTTCATCAGCCTGACATTTACCCTAACCTTTAGGGATTATATATTCACTGCCATTAACCCTACTGTGCCCAAACAATTGTCAGCAGATGCAAATTAAAAGGAGCAGGGAGTGAAACCATATTATACCATAAAAAAGTAAGATGACTAGATCAAGATCTTTTTGGCATCCCATCAAAAGAATTTACAAAAAATCTATATAAACTTAATTTTATATATATATATATATATATATATATATATATATATATATATATATATATATATATATATGTATATATTACATACTGTGGGCCAGATTCAGAGAGCCATTACGCCTGTCTAACTGGTGTTATGCCGCGTACACACGGTCGTTTTTTTGCGATGGAAAAAACGACGTTTTCTGTGAAGTAAAAAACAACGTTTTTGAAACGTCACTTTTCAAAGACAATTTTGCATACACACCATCGTTTTTTCACAAAAAGCAAGGTTACGTTCACCACTCTTTTCCATTGAAGCTCGCTTCATAACTAGCTTCTGGGCATGCGCGGGTTGAAAAACGTTGTTTTGAACGACGTTTTTGCTACACACGGTGACTTTTTGTGAAACAAAAGACGACGTTTTGAAAAACGACACAAAAAATTCAAGCATGTTGGAATTTTTTTTTGGTCCTTTTTTTTAAGACAAAAAACGACGTTTTGCCCACACACGATCAATTTTAATGACGTTTTAAAAAACGCCGTTTTTTTTTTTTCCATCGCAAAAAACGACCGTGTGTACGCGGCATTAGACTGGAACGTGTTCGTACTCCTTCGGATCTACGCTGCAATAAAATTGCGGCCACTGGGTGGACTTCCCGTCGTTTTCCGCGTCGGGGTATGCAAATGAGCTTTTGCCGGCGATCCCCAAAATTACGATCTTCAATCGCAATCTCTTACGGCACCTTTAGTCATCTTATATTTGCGTAACACTATACCAGCTTTTTGCTGCTCTAATATTAGACAGCCCATGTTAAGTATGGCCGTCGTTCCCGCGTCAAAATTTTTACGTTTTCCGACGTATTTTATTATTTTTTACGTAAGTCGTTCGGGAATAGGAATGTTCGTAAACGACGCTACTCAAACAACGAATGACGTAACAACGTGATTTTGCGCAATGCACGGCGGGAAATTTCTGAACGGAGCATGCGCAGTTCGATCGCCGTGGGAACGCGCTTAATTTAAATGCTTCACGCCCCCTAATCGCGTATTTTGATTACGCGGCAAGAAATAGACTACGCCGCCGTAGCGTACGGGCAAAAATCTACCAGGATTCGGTGTAGAGCCTGGTAAAATAAGGCAGCGTAGAGTATTTCGATTACGCAGCGCAATATTAAGTGTATGTGAATCTGGCCCTATATATATATATATATATATATATATATATATATATATATATACACACACACACACACACACACACACACACACACACACACACCATAAGATATGATATAAAAATACTTGGATTGCAACTGAACATTACATCTAAAAGGCCATATCTGACTTAATTTAATGCAGAATTTGAGAGCATACCTCCAAAAAGAAGGGTCCAAGACCTGCTGAACTTGCCGTTCTAAAAAAACAGAAAAATAATAATAGAGCACCTATGAAAAACCCTGTTCTGACAAACGGAAACCTAATGTTGGTCACTGCTCAATCAATGAATAAGTCTGCCATGGACTGTGTCCCCACATCTGCTGTCGCTATAAAACGCTGGCGGAACCCAGTGTGAGTGACTGTGACTGTGCCACTGGCCATGCATTTATTGGCACACTAGTGGCGGTAGGTAGGGGAACTCCAGCAACAGGCCCCCCGCCCTGGAATTCCCACACACAGTCAGCAAATCCAGAATAATGCGGATGATGCCACATGCACACTGCTAACATTACCCAGCAACCCCAGCATCCTCTGGCCAGGCATGGGAGACAGGAAGCACAAGTCAAGCTAGGCCCAATGTCCAGTCAGAATCCAAAACTAACAACACAGAAATTACAAAAAAATGGAAAAAGAAAAATGGAAAAGAAAAAAAAAGAAAAGAAAAAAAATCGAAGAAAATATCCACACACCAATGAGCTCAAACCAAAACACTCTCACGAATGCACAGCACAGAACCGCTGCATATACCTGAGACCCGCCAAATGAACAAACAACTAGCATCATACAATCCAAACAACACAACCACACAATCACCCCCAGTCCCCACAACCAGACAACCCCACTTAGACAATCCTCCAAACCCCAAAACAAGCCCACCAAATAGGAAGGAAAATATAGGAACTAGCATAAATCTTTTACTGACACTAGTTTGGCATATAAAACATTCCAGCCTACCTTCTTTATATATATATATATATATATATATATATATATACATACAGTGCCTTGCAAAAGTATTCGGCCCCCTTGAACTTTGCGACCTTTTGCCACATTTCAGGCTTCAAACATAAAGATATAAAACTGTAATTTTTTGTGAAGAATCAACAACAAGTGGGACACAATCATGAAGTGGAACGAAATTTATTGGATATTTCAAACTTTTTTAACTAATAAAAAACTGAAAAATTGGGTGTGCAAAATTATTTAGCCCCTTTACTTTCAGTGCAGCAAACTCTCTCAAGTTCAGTGAGGATCTCTGAATGATCCAATGTTGACCTAAAAGACTAATGAAGATAAATAGAATCCACCTGTGTGTAATCAAGTCTCCGTATAAATGCACCTGCACTGTGATAGTCTCAGAGGTCCGTTTAAAGCGCAGAGAGCTTAATGAAGAACAAGGAACACACCAGGCAGGTCTGAGATACTGTTGTGGAGAAGTTTAAAGCCGGATTTGGATACAAAAAGATTTCCCAAGCTTTAAACATCCCAAGGATTATCCCAAGCGATGATATTGAAATGGAAGGAGTATCAGACCACTGCAAATCTACGAAGACCTGCCGTCCCTCTACACTTTCAGCTCATCACTCTGGATGAACTGCAGAGATCTACAGCTGAGGTGGAGACTCTGTCCATAGGACAACAATCAGTTGTATACTGCACAAATCTGGCCTTTATGGAAGAGTGACAAGAAGAAAGACATTTCTTAAAGATATCCATAAAAAGTATAATTTAAAGTTTGCCACAAGCCACCTGGGAGACACACCAAAACATGTGGAAGAATGTGCTCTGGTCAGATGAAACCAAAATCCAACTTTTTTGGCAACAATGCAAAACTTTATGTTTGGCGTAAAAGCAACACAGCTCATCACCCTGAACACACCATTCCCACTGTGAAACATGGTGGTGGCAGCATCATTGTTTGGGCCTGCTTTTCTTCAGCAGGGACAGGGAAGATGGTTAAAATTGATGGGAAGATGGATGGAGCCAAATACAGGACCATGCTGGAAGAAAACCTGATGGAGTCTGCAAAAGACCTGAGACTGGGACAGAGATTTGTCTTCCAACAAGACAATGATCCAAAACATAAAGCAAAATCTACAATGGAATGGTTCACAAATAAACATATCCAGGTGTTAGAATGGCCAAGTCATAGTCCAGACCTGAATCCAATCGAGAATCTGTGGAAAGAACTGAAAACTGCTGTTCACAAACGCTCTCCATCCAACCTCACTGAGCTCGAGCTGTTTTGCAAGGAGGAATGGGCAAAAATGTCAGTCTCTCGATGTGCAAAACTGATAGAGACATACCCCAAGCGACTTACAGTTGTAATCGCAGCAAAAGGTGGCGCTACAAAGTATTAACTTAACCACTTTAGCCCCGGACCATATTGCTGTCCAAAGACCAGAGCACTTTTTGTGATTCGGCACTGCGTCGCTTTAACTGACAATTGCGCGGTCGTGCGACGTGGTTCCCAAACAAAATTGGCGTCCTTTTTTTCCCACAAATAGAGCTTTCTTTTGGTGGTATTTGATCATCTCTGCGGTTTTTATTTTTTGCGCTATAAACAAAAATAGAGCGACTATTTTGAAAAAAATGCAATATTTTTTACATTTTGCTATAATAAATATCCCCAAAAAAGAAATAAAAAAACATTTTTTTTCCTCAATTTAGGCCGATACGTATTCTTCTACATATTTTTCGTAAAAAAAAAATCGCAATTAGCGTTTATTGATTGGTTAGCGCAAAATTTATAGCGTTTACAAAAAAGGGGGTAGTTTTATGGCATTTTTATTAATATTTTTAGTAATGGCGGCGATCAGCGTTTTTTTTCGGTACTGCGATATTATGTCGGACACATCGGACACTTTTGACACATTTTTGGGACCATTGGCATTTTTATAGCGATCAATGCTATAAAAATGCATTGGATTACTATAAATATGCCATTGGCAGTAAAGGGGTTAACACTAGGGGGCGGGGAAGGGGTTAAGTATGTTCCTGGTGTGTTCTAACTGTATGGGGGGGGTTGACTCACTAGGGGGAATCGCTGATCTTCCGTTCATACATCGTATGAACGGGAGATCAGCGTTTCCCCCGCTGACAGGAACGAGCGGAATGTGTTTACACACATACCTCCCGTTCCCCGCTCTGTAACGAACGCGCGCGCGCGTGCCCGGCGGCGATCGCGCCCGCCGGGCACTCCACGCGCGCGGGACTCGGCGGCGTGCGGGGGGCGCGTGCCCCCTAGTGGCCGAAAAAGATAGGACGTAGAGCTACGTGCTCTCGCCCAGCAGTGCCACCGTTCCGCAGTGATATGACGGCGGGCGGGTCGGCAACCAGTTAAGGGGGCTGAATAGTTTTGCACGCCCAATTTTTCAGTTTTTTATTTGTTGAAAAAATGCAATACATTTTGTTCCACTTCATGATTGTGTCCCGCTTGTTGTTGATTCTTTACACAAATTACAGTTTTATATCTTTATGTTTGGAGCCTGAAATGTGGCAAAAGGTCACAAAGTTCAAGGGGGCCGAATACTTTCGCAAGGCACTGTATATATATATATGTATCATCAATATATATATCGATAGAGTGCTAATCTCAGCCCAGGAAATTGTTTTAAACTGGTATTAATGCTGGCTCAGCACAATATAGGCTCTACGTGTATAATATCATGTACATAGTGTAGTAAATTGAAAGGTAATGTTAGATTGTTAAAACAGGCTAAATGGGGACACTTATTTCTAAAATGTTTACCTTTTGACTCCATAGTTTCAATTATATAGATAAGGAATTTGGACTTTACTCTAGCACATATATTATATGCATCTGTGTTCTAGTTGGGTGATTTAGCAAGATGCAGTCAATTGACTAGCATTTCCAGGAGAAGACCAGGAATGATATCTTCAACATTTCTCTCAGTACAGTGCTTCTTTATGATCACCCACATAGCCCTAGACTATATGTCATAGTGTAAATGTTTAATATAGTACAATTACCTTTTTATGAGCTCAGTGGGAAAGACTTTTAAGGACACACATCTTTAATTAGATATTGTGTTTTAGTATATACCGCCTGCATCCTATTAGGCTCACCTTTTTCTCATGTTGCGTCTTGTATCAGTTGCAAGTGGGAAGTTGAATATCAAGCCAGCATCAGGAAATACAAGAAAAGTTACATTGGATACATTTATAGGATACATTTATAGGAAGAATGACATACTTTTTATAAAAAGAAACTTTAAGAACCTCTGCTTAATTCCCATTTTTGTACATACAGTATAGCCCTCATAATTCTTCAATATTACCCATGGTTAGAGGCAAGCAATAATCGGGTGTCCATTTACACTGGGATAGCATTTAGGAACAATATTCTGAAAAAGCAGTCAAACAATTGTGTTAGCAAGGAAAAGGACATCTTGATAACTGTAGTACGGATAAATATAATGCTCTGATTCTGTTAAGTAAAAATAAGTCAGCCTGTTCAGGGAATTCTACATACTTACCTTTCTGGTGGCTTCTGTGTTAAGACTGCCCTCTATTGCTGATCTATGACCGCCTTAGTTATCTGACACTTTTGATTGTGTAAATACCTGCTCTTTTCGCTGCACACTACATCACTACAGGACATGCAAGGTGGATTTTTACTGGCCTGTCTGCATGTAGGGAGGTACAGTTTGGCCTCCATCCAGTAGGTGTTGCTGTGCCATTGTACAGATTGAGTAGGGTTTTGAGAGGAAAATTGTTCCTTTAGAGACTCATAGTTGTCACAGAGGTTGCAGCTGTCTGATTAGACGCTGCAACTTCTGAGGGCGTGCCTAGAGTGAGTGGGTTGGGTCTACAGTTTACTGTATTCTTGGGCTAGGAAGGTGGACTGTTTTTTTTTTTTTTTTTATTATTCCTGAACTTGTCCTTCAGGTTAGCAAAGATTTATGATGGGCTCGTTTTTTTTCTCCAGCTAAGTATTATGCCACGTACACACGATCAGACCATCCGATGAGAATGGTCTGATGGACCATTTTCATCGGTTAACCGATTAAGCTGACTGATGATCCGACCCGCCAAAACACCATCGGTTAAAAAAAACGATCGTGTCAGAACGCGGTGACGTAAAACACAACGACGTGCTGAAAAAAATGAAGTTCAATGCTTCCAAGCATGCGTCGACTTGATTATGAGAATGCGTGGATTTTTAACCGATGGTTCGTGCCTACTAACAATCGGTTTTGACCTATCGGTTAGGAATCCATTGGTTAAATTTAAAGCAAGTTGGCTTTTTTTTAACCGATGGTTATATAACCGATGGTGCCCACACACAATCGGTTTTGACCGATGAAAATGATCCATCAGACCATTCTCATCGGTTTAACCGATCGTGTGTACGGCCTGAGTGACCTGGGGGGCTGATGACCCAAAATTGCATACAATCATAAAAAATCAGCAGGATAATGACATAATAGAATAGACTCTTAACACTATGGCAATATAGGTAATTACAGTAAATAACACATAAACCCCTTCATGACGAGAGTCAAAACAAACTTAACACCCAAGCCCAATTTTGCAACTTTGACGTGTGTTAGTATAATTGTACATATCATTGCAACTACTTAGTGTATACATGTGGATTATACCTTTTATTTTTTTTCAGGACAGATTGGGCTTTCATTTGGTGGGAAAGGTAATGCATATCTCCTGATTTCTTTATTTCAGAAAAACTGGCCCAAAATATATATCCTTTTTTAAATATAGCCATATATTTTTATGCTATTATTTTATACCACCACCAAAACAACCTGCAAAGTTCTCCTATAACTAACAATCATGGCGATACTGCATGCTGTATGTATGTGTGATTTGTTCCTTTTGCCTGTAGTAGGGCCAAGAAACAATAGTACATATTTTGATACTGACACGAACACTCCCAATGAATCTAAATATAAAACCTTTTTTTTTTTTTTTTTAATAAAACCTTACCACTCATACTTATGCTGGCCTTACACTATATGAAACATCATCTGAAATTCAGTCATTTGGCCAGTTTGTTCATTTATTGGCCGGTTAATGGGCATAAAATCGTTAATAATTGGGACGTTATTGAGCGGAAAAAACAAAGGACAAGTTGGGAAGTTTTCTGCTGATTGAACGATAAATTACAGGTTAATGTGGTTCCCATCCAAACTGTTTGCACTAGGCATATGTAAAAAACAAACAAAAAAATGTATTTATTTATGTCCACTGAACGATTTATCGGTCATTACATGATGGCACTATCGTTTGCTCTCACGTTTTTCGAAAATGGGTTTGGCTGAATTTTCATATAGTGTAGGGCCTTGTACACACGCTCGTTTTTTTGGCCGAGTAAACCGAGCGTGTTTACGCTTTCAGGTTTCTCGTCTGGAAATCTGCCCAGAATCTCTACGAAAAAAAGAGAGAACATGTTCTCTATTTTTCTCGTCGTGAGATTCTCAGTAGTTTTCTTGCCGAGAAACCCGAGAGTGTGTATACGTACCTGTCGCCGTGGAAACCCACACATGCTCAAAATGACTTTGACGCATTTGCGGTAGCTTCCTAGCCATAGGTAGGGTGCAGCAAGATGGCGGCAACGGCATCAAAAGTGATGAACGCATGCTCGTCGTACGCGATGACGTCACCATGTTCTTTCTTTTCAAGAGAACCGCGCTTCTTTTGAAACGAGAGTCTGTACACTCGGGCTGCAAGAGATTCTTGCCAAGAATCTTGTCAGGGAAAACAACATGTTTTTTTCCTGACGAGATTCTTGCCGTGTATACAGGGCTTGACCCCAACTGACACTTATTAATCACTTCAATACTGGGCACTTTCACACCCTTACTGTCCAGGCCAATTTTCAGCTTTCACTGTCACACTTTGACGTACAATTACACAGTCATGCAACACTATACCATATGACAGTTTTATAATTTTTTCCCACACAAATAGGGCCTTCTTTTGGTAGTATATACAGTAATCATCACAGTTTTTTTATTTTTTTGCTAAATAAAAAAAAACAAAAAAACGTGTGTGTATATATATATATATATATATATATATATATATATTGTGACAGGAAGTCAGGTAAATCTGTGGGTGTTGTCGCAGACGGGAGATACATTTCTGCCTTGTTTAGACAATACACCAATTACTACCAGATGTCGGCTACAGAGGTAGCCAGAAAGGTTTGGGACGTTGGAAAACTTCAGCTGTTCAGAAGTTATCCAAAGTATGACTACTGATTGCTGCATCCTGAGGCTTTTTGAGTTAAGGAGAGCAGTGAGAAAGACTTTTTTCTGTGTGATAAAAATCAAAAAGACTATTGTTTCTCTGCTGTATGACCAGCAGTGTCTGCCCAGCAGTAGGCTGTGCCAGACTCCACAGATAAGTTTTGTTTTGTTTATGCTGTTTGGATACTTGCACTTGTTTCCAGCAATATGGAAGAATAAACCAAACTCTTTGTTTTCAACCGTCTTCAGCTGCCTCTCTGTATAGTTCAGTGTGTAGTGAACCAATCCATGGGATTACACCCCCCCGCTACCGAGCTAACCCCTTGCAATATATATATATATATATATATATATATATAATATATATATATATATATATATATATATATATATAAATGTAACGGTCACCACCGTTTACGACCTTCCATCAAACCACGACAAGCTTATCTGACACACTCCGACAATACTGCATACACGATCCATATCAATTCCCATAATCAAGACGAGACTACTGCTCTGTACTTGCTTCAAAAGATATATATACTTTAATGGTTTCTTTCCAGCTTATTTATACAGTACAAGATGTTACAGGTAATCACAGGACAATGCCATCTTCACCCTCCTATTCACACCATGGGGGGGCTTCAATCATATTCTAAAAGACATTTCAAAATACAATTACACAATGCCTTGACCTCCGTCCACATAACTATGGCCAGTTACAAGGTAGACATGTCGGCATCGCTACTGATGAAATACATTACATTTCTAAATACAATCACTCTAAAGATATGCTGCGCTGCAAAAAAAAGTAAATAGGTGAATCTATATACTTGTGTGGACACCAAGTTCCTTAATGGATGGTATAAACTTAAAAATAAACCGCTAATGAGGTGAAACAGAAAAGTCCAAGCAAAATCACAATCACATATGTGAAGCACAAGTCCATCTGTGTCCTATAAACACCCGAAAAGTGTTAGAAGAAGAATCTTCAAGTGAAGTCAATCAAAGGCACCTCCACCTCTATAAAAAAATGCCTGCTAACCAGCTCCACTTAAAAACTGCATTTGTTATTATACTGTGTGCTCCTAATAGTCCTCAAGCCGTCCACCTCCTCATACAGATGATCCAGAATCGATCAATGCCACATCCGAGGGTATGGAGAGAAGGAAACTCATAGAGTAGTATTGTAGGCAATCGCGTTTATTAAAATAAAAAAATAAAACTCACATGATTCTTTGTAAAAAGCATGTTAGGTAAAAGCCGGCCGGCTCAATACTGTCGCTCGTCCTTCCGGATTGTCGGTAAGCAGTGACGTCAGCACGCCGCTCTTCCCTACGTCGTTTCGTCACAGATGACGTCTTCCAGGGGTACGAGCAGCGTGCTGATCCACCGCTAATTTATACATTCTGCGTGTCATTCGGAACGCCCAGTTCTGACATCCGGGAGTCCTTGACACTGATCCTCCATCTTGAAAGAGGGATCCTTGCCCCTACTATTCTTAGATTACGGCTACACTGGCATTAAATGTAAACAAATCTAAAACACAAGGCTTTAAGATAGCGGGGACTTGTAGTAGTAAATTAAGTATGGACAATAAAAATTAAATTCTAAAGTTTAAAATGAAAGCGACATGGTTCAATCGCTGTCAGTGCTCGGTAACATAGCGTATCAACTGGGTGAATATTAGCAAGGACATGCACATGATGAGAAGTCATTTAGTAGATAGCTACAAACATTTCTTAATTAATATGAACAGCCTCCACTATCAATGTGATAGGGGACTATACATTGCTTCCGCAACTGAATAAAAAAAAAATATATATATGTAAATAATCTTAAAAATTATTTTGTCTACCAGTAAGCTGATTCAATCTGAATGAAAAACTTACTTGGAAGCTTGTGGCAGCAAGCTAGGAAAAGGAACAGAACATTTCTAGAATATATAAGTTAGGAAAAATATGCTAATGGACCAATAAATAACAGTCCCTATATGTCCCTTTGGTTTTCTAAAAGGAGGCCAAATTTAATGGTAGTAGTGCTATTGAAATCTACCTACCACATTCAGATGTTTAAAAACATCAGAGGGGTTATATGTGTACAGTATGAGTCCCGATCTCAGAGCTGGTTCACACTGATATTAGCAACCTTATAACAATATACACTTATGGTCTGATTCAAACCATAATGTGAAATAAATGTCATAACTGTTATCTATGAACGCATTTACGTCTACATCAACATCATTCCATACGGGTATAAGTTCGTACTTTATGAATCCATGCCATTTTCTAGCCTGGACAGTTCCCTTACAGTGATCCACCTCTCCAATGGGCATCAAATTTATCAATGCCAAAGAAGAGGGTCCCCTCTGGGTTGCGGTTATGATGTAAATCATAATGATGAAGTGACACAGAGTGCTGAGAGAAACCTGACCTGATATTTGTCAGGTGTTCTCCCAGTCTTACTTGCATCTGCCTCTTAGTTCGGCCTATATACTGTAGTCCACATGGGCACTGTAATAAATACACTACACCCGTGGAACTACAAGTAATAAAAGGTTCTATTAGATGTTCCCTAGAAGTACTGGTTGAAACAAACTTAAGGGTTTTCTTAGAGGTCACTTTATTTATCTTGCATATTTGACATCTCCGACATTGATGGTACCCTGCGATACCTCTCTGAAAAAATGAAACCTTTTTGGTAGGAGGATCAACTACATTCGGAGCTATTTTGTCTCGCAACAAAGGCACACCTCTAAAGATAACTTGAGGGTTCGGGGGAAGAAAGGTTTTGAGGACCCTATCATTCTCAAGTAAATGCCAATGCTTCTTAATTATTTTTCTAATGACATAATGTTGTGTAGAGTAGGATGTAACAAATGGTACCACCGGACCAGTCTGACTGGCTTTAGGGCGGGGTCCAAAAGAAGTTTGCGATCAGTCTCAGCCACTTCTTTTATAGTTTGTTCTAAGTGGTTGCGATCATAACCCTTCTCTACCAGTCTTTTTCTTAAAATTTCTGTTTGAGACTAAAAATCATCGAGGGTGGTGCAGTTCCTCCTCATTCTGGTAAACTGGCTCTTAGGTACAGATTTGAGCCAGTTCTGATGATGGCAACTACCCACTGGAATGAATGAGTTTCTATCCGTCTTTTTAAAGAACGTTTTAGTTTTATAGGCCCCCACATCCTTCATGATTGTAAGGTCCAGAAAATTAATCTTTTCCTGATCCGCCTCATGTGTGAGATGGATCCCTCTCTCATTCATATTCAACATATCAATGAAATCATCTAGCTGGGATTTAGTGCCATTCCATAGGAGGAGGATGTCATCAATGTACCTTGCCCAAAGTTTGATGTGCGGACTAAGGTTGCTGTAGACGACATCCTCCTCCCACTTGGCATAAACAAATTCGCCAAGCTTGGGGCGTATTTGGCGCCCATCGCGACACCTTTGACTTGTCGATAAAAGCTATGGTCGAACCAAAAGTAATTATGCCCTGCAGCATACTCCAGCAGTTCAAGAATAAAGTCTCTCTGTTTTTGTGGTAAATCAGAGAGAGTATCCAAATAATATTTTACTGCTGTTATGCCCAAATTATGTGGGATAATTGTGTACAACGAACTCACGTCTGCTGTCACTAGCCAAGTGTCAGTGTGGGGCTCTATCTGAGAGAGCAAATTAATCACCTGCCTTGTGTCCCTTACATAAGATGGCATCTTTTGCACCAACGGTTGTAAGAAGTGGTCAATATACTTGCCCACCCTGGACGTAACGGAATCTATACCGCTTACTATGGGGCGTCCAGGGGGGCAAGTAAGGCTCTTATGAATCTTGGGGAGGCAGTAAAGGATCGGTATCCTAGGTGCCCTGGGAATAAGGAATTGTTGTTCCTTTTCATTAAGTATACCCAAATCTGCCCCTTTCTTAACCAGCACTTCTAAGTTGTCTTGATATTGTTGGACAGGGTTCCCCTTAAGAAGTGCATAAGTATCTCGATCGTCTATCAATTTCTTAGTCTCATTGATGTACATAGATCTATCCATTAGGACTATCCCCGCCACCCTTATCCGCTGGTCTAATGACCAATTGTTTGTTGGTGCATAGGGAATCTAACCCTTTGACTAAATTCTGGTCCATCTTACAGTTAGAGACTTTGACTTTTTCCAAATCTCTAAGGAGTACATCTCTGAAAACTTTGATGGACGGGGCCAACGCCCCAGGGGGATTCCAGGTGGACGCATTGGACAATCCTGAATGTGAAATGAGGTTTTTGTCCCATGGATCTATCTGAATTGGGAATACCAGCAAAGTACACCGTCTAATGTTAACTTTCCGGACATACCGGTGAATGTCCATGTACGTTTGGAATTTGTTTAATTTCTTTGGGGGGGCGAACTTTAGTCCCCGATCTAACAGGACCAATTCTGACTCTGTGAGAATATGGGAACTAAGATTGTAGATGCCTATGTCATCTACACTCTTGGTTTCTTTAGGTTTTGTCCGCCTCCCCCCTCTGCACCCTCTTTGTTTTCCACTGGTCTTTTGGTTCCTTGACTGGCCCTGGGAAACCCCAATGTTCCCCCGCATCAACATTGGGTTGATCAGAAGAAAAATCTCTAGAAGGGCCTAGACGGTAAACCTCTTGTGTTTGATTATTTCGCTCATAATTAACATGACTCGAAATGCGTGGGCCTTCTCTGTCAATTAGAGGATAAAAATGATTTCTCGTGTCTGATTCACTGTCATCATCATAATTTGCCCTGCCCCTATCTGAATAATGGTGGACATTATGCGGAGTTCTATGTCCTTGATTAGGACCATAGTATTGATTTTCTGCCCCGCTCCTTCCAAAACCACGTTCCCTTCGCGGGGAATCATTGTAATGATGATTACAATCACACCTGAGCCTTAATACATTCCTGTATGAATAGAATTCAATTAACCTTTAGCATAACACAATCGCAGTCTAACAGACATCTAGTTGAATAAGTTATCTAGACAGCTTTATCACACAATGGAAGAGACTTTATAGGAGTGGGTGCAATTAACACCTTTCAAAAGAATGAAATGTCTTTCACAAGCCGGGTCACTTAACATTTCAAATAGCCAGAGCTAAGCATTGAATAAGCTTGTAATGTCCCTCTCCTGTGTAACGGTGTCAATATGGACCCTTGTAATATACCAGTCCTGCAATATGAATTATTATTAATGTCCCATCTCATGTAATATTTGAATTATGATGTCTTTGTCACCCTATGGCCCTAGTGGACATAAGGTGACCTTACACATAGGAGAATCTCAGTCTGTCACGTTCATTCCGTTTACAATATATATATATATATATATATATATATATATATATATATATATATATATTGTGACAGGAAGTCAGGTAAATCTGTGTGTGTTGTCACAGACTGGAGATATATTTTCTGCCTTGTTTAGACAGTACACCAATTACTATTAGGCGTCGGCTGAAGAGATGGCCAAGAGAGGTTTGGGGCGTTAAAAGGTTTTCAGCTGTTCATAATTAAGCAATTAAAGCCCCTATAAAGACAGCTAAGGATGACGTCTGAATTGTGATTGCTGCATCCTGAGGCTGTGTGTAGTGAAGGAGAGCAGTCACAACCTGTACTGAAGAGGTGAGGTGCTGATGGATATTTCTGTGTGAGAAATATCAAAGAGACTTTTTTTGTTGTTTTCTGCTGTAGGACCAGCAGTGTCTGCCCAGCAGTAGGCTGTGCCAGACTCCATAGGTAGGTTCCTGTGTTGGGAAGGTAGACGCCCCAAGTAGCAAGGGCTTATTTTATGTTTTGTTTTGTTTATGCTGTTTTGATACTTGCACATGTATTCAGCAATATGGAAAAATAAACCATATCATTTGTTTTCAATCATCCTCAATGGCCTTTTTGTACAGTTCAGCGTGTAGTGAACCCATCCAGGGGGTCACACACACCCACTACCGAGCTTATTCCTTCACAATATATATATATTTATGGTCGTGGCCCTCTGACCGAGAGTGATGTGGATCACATAAACACGCGACAAGACTTACAACATAAATAGACCTGAAGTGTGCCTTGGTGGTCTGGTCAGTATGCCAAGAAAAGGGGGCATACCCAAAGTAAGTAATGGGTAGTTGTTGAAGAAGGATATGCTGAGAAGTGCCCTGAAAAAGGGAAGGGTGGGAGGGTGTCGAATGCGATTGAATGCGCAGACTCACGGACATGAGGTGAGCTGAGAAGAGTCAGCCCAGTGACGTGTAGTACTGCACACTGAACCGACAAAGAGCATGTGTGAGTGGGCTGCTTAAATACCCTCCGGGCTCCTCCCATAAACTCAGGCCACCATACTGGCCTTCTTATTTATGGTCGTGGCCCTCTGACCGAGAGTGATGTGGATCACATAAACACGCGACAAGACTTACAACATAAATAGACCTGAAGTGTGCCTTGGTGGTCTGGTCAGTATGCCAAGAAAAGGGGGCAAAAGACTCAGATAGGGAAATAGCTTATATTGATTTCTTGTATTTATTGAGCCAGCTTGGTAAAGGCTTGTGCCATTCCTTCCTGAGGATTTGGGATGTATGTGGCAAAACAAGGAGACTTCCCAGCAGCCTGGTATCTCAATTACGTGGTCTGGCACTCCCTGTTGGGAGGCAGTTGAGGCTGCTGTAATTCGGAAATAATGTCCAGAGAACCGACTGGGATTTGAAGCCCAAGTTGCTTAGGATTCTGACATGCTTGACAACTGTCTGCACTCAGGAGCTGGTTTAGAAAGGTAGCAACAAGCTACCATCAGATTGGCTGGGTAGATGGAGCAGAAGTCGGTTTCGAGCACCGTCACTGGGCGTCAGGCATTGTTTAGTCTGAAACAGGGTTGATGTCAACCCCCGGGGCTGGTTTGTTTGCGTTTGCAGACTGAGAGTGTAGGGGTTTGAAAGCTAATCGGTGGCGTCGGAGCAGTGTCTGACTGCCGGAGCCACTGACTGTAAATTCACTAGGTTGTGGGGAACCGTAGAAGGGCCTGGTAGATGGCTGCTTGGATGACTATGCTGGGCAAGGCCCTAAATGGGGAACGAGTAAGGATTTCAGACATGTCCCTAAAGAGGGCACTCTTGAAAGGTAGGCGCTCGCCACTGACTACAGGTTGGTGCTTCTGTATGCTCTGTAGAAGGGACTTGACTGCATGGGCTCGAGAATACTGACAGTTTACTGGGGTCCTGCAGGGACAGGAAAATGCTGAACGCCATCTAGATATGGCATGATAGTATTGTGAGAAAGGGTCAGCTGCGTGTGGCAATACGATATGAAGGCTAGGACGTGTCTAACGTTACCTATTGCTGCTCCGATGCAAGTGGGCCAAAAATTAGCAGTTAGTGTTCCAAGCAGTGCGATAGGCCTTCAGTGTGTTGCGTGCCAAGGAGTGGTTAATAAGCTGGGTTGAGTTGTGAGATGCTACTTCAATCCATCGTCAGCAATGACCAGGGTGGGACAGGGATAGTTATTGGGTCAGCTTCAGGCTCTTGCTGGGAAAAACAAAGTAAGGTTGGAATGGGACAGAGCATCAGCTGCGATTTTGCATTTGCAGGGAACATGTCTACAGAACATATTAAACTGGTGACAAAGTGACAGCTGCGCGAGCCTGCGCAGGAAGGACGTGATGGGGAGAGGCTTTGATCTACCTTAATTGATGAAGTTGGCTGTGGCTTGATTGTCTGTGGTGAATAACACTGTCTGTCCAGTTCAAGTGTGGCCCCAGACCTGGGCAGCTGCCACAATGGGGTACAGCACGAGAGGCGTGATGAAGTGGGGTGAAGCAGAAATTTAAGAGAAATTTCTGGGGGCCCAAGGTTTGGAGAACCAGTGGCGGGCGAAAAAATGCAGGCAAAAGCCCGTGTTGGCTCGGCTGACACTGCCGGGATGAAGATTGAAATGCTGTTCTATCAGGTGGGGAAGTTGTCCCACATAGCTAAGTCTGCTACTGATGCTTGGTCTAGTTTGAGAATTTGGACTGGGATCTTGCATTGGTGTGAGAAAAATCAAGACAATACACAGGTGCTCAACAAGACGATATACGTGCACTTGCTGACCAACGTGCCCTCGGCGACCAACTTGCCCCCTCGGCGACCAACATGCACTCCGACCGCCGACCAACGTGCACTCGCCGACCAACGTGCACTCGCCGACCAACGTGCACTCGCTGGTGTTGAATTGGAAACCTGAACTAACTGCAGGGAAAAAGACAGGGAAAAGATGAGTGGCCCGCGTGCCATTAAAGATGAATGGCCAACTGGGTGCCACTGTGTGTTTGTTTGGCTGATTGTCACTGAGGTGTGTTTGCAAGTTTAGTTTGTATTCGGTTTGCACGTAGGTGCGTGCTGCAAAGTGTTTTATACTGCTGCAGACAAATATTGTGTGGTTGCAAGGGTCTCAGTCTGGTTTGCTGAGACGATATTGCGTGGTTGCAAAGGTCTCGATGATTATGAGGTTTGTTTTGAGATGGCCTTTTGTGTAGTTGCACGGGTCTCAACAAGTGAGGGGTTGCTGAGACGATGTTGCGTTTGCAATGGTCTCAAGTGAGTGTGGGCTGCTGAGATGACTATGTATGGCTGCAAAGGTCTGAACGGGTGTCAGGTTGCTGAGACGATATTGCGTTTGCAATGGTGTCAAATGAGTGTCAGTTTGCTAAGACGACTTTGTATAGCTGCAAAGGTCTGAACGGGCGTTAGGTTGCTGAGATGAGATTGTGTGGTTGCAAAGGTGTAGACGAGTTTGAGGTAGCTGAGATGACATTTTGCAATGGTCTCAAATGAGTGTCAAGTTGCTGAGACAATATTCCCCCCCTTTTTTTTTTTTTTATGAAAAAATGTGAATGAAACGCTGGTAAACATGAGTTACCACATCTGGCTGTGTTTACAAGCTGTTACAGGCATTGGGCGTTTCGAATGCCTTTGAACATCCGTCTGAACCCATTTTTTGTTTTTTTCGAAAAGGTTTCTGAACTCAACTGCCTAGAAATGACTATAAATGATCCTGTGTACATGTACTGATAAGATAACATAGAGGAGTGATTGGGGATCCTGTGTAGACGTACTGATAAGATAACATAGAGGAGAGATCAGGGGCGGCTGAAAAACACCAATTTTTTCTGGCTGCAAGGGTCTCAAAGAATGCCATGTTGCTGGGGCGAGACTGCGTGGTCACAAAGGTCTTTGATGAGTGGGAGGTTGCTCGAGACGGTATTGCGTGGTTGCAAGGCTCTCGATGAGTGTGGAGCTGCTGAGATGGTATTGCGTTTGCAAGGGTCTCAACAATTGTGTGAGAGCTGCCGAGACGGTATTGCATTGGTTGCAAGGGCCTTGATGAATGTGGGGCTGCTGAGTTGGTATTGCGTTTGCAAGGGTCTCAACAATGGTGTGAGGCTGCCGAGACGGTATTGCGTGGTTGCAAGGGCCTTGATGAATGTGGGGCTGCTGAGATGTATTGCGTTTGCAAGGGTCTCAACAAGGGTGTCAAGCTGCTGAGACGGTCTTGCGCGTTGCAAAGTTTTTTTTTTTTTTTTGCGTTTTTCTTTTTTTCTTATATATATATATATAAATATATATATATATATTTTTTGCGTTTTTGTAAGGGCCTTGTGTTGCAAGGGTCTTAACAAGGGTGTCAGGCTGCTGAGATGATTTGTGTGGTTTCAAGGTCTCGATGAGTGTGGGGCTGCAGAGACGGTATTGCGTTTGCAAGGGTCTCAACAAGGGTGTCAGGCTGCTGAGACAATTTTGCGTAGTTGCAGCGGTCTCAACAGGTGTCAGGTTGCCGGGGGGCTGAGATTGCGTGGTGGCAACGTTTTTTTTTTTTTTGCGTTTTTATTATATATATTTTTTTTTTGCGTTTTGTAAAGGTCATGTGTTGCAAGGGTCTTAACAAGGGTGTCAGGCTGCTGGGATGATTTTGCATGTTGCAAGGATCCTCAATGAGTGTGGGCTGCTGAGACGATATGGCGTTTGCAAGGGTCCTCAACAAGGGTGTCAGGCTGCTGAGACGATTTTGCATGGTTGCAATGGTCTCAACAGTGTGTCAGGTTGCCGAGGGGCTGAGATTGCGTGGTGGCAAAGTTTATTTTTTTTTTTTTTTTATATTTGCGTTTTTTTTTTTTTTTGCGTTTTATATATATTTTTTATTTTATTTAGCCTTTTGTAAAGGTCATGTGTTGCAAGGGTCTTAACAAGGGTGTCAGGCTGCTGGGATGATTTTGCGTGGTTGCAAGGATCTCAATGAGTGTAGGGCTGCTGAGACGATATTGAGTTTGCAAGGGTCTCAACAAGGGTGTCAGGCTGCTGAGACAATTTTGCATGGTTGCAATGGTCTCAACAGGTGTCAGGTTGCCGAGGGGCTGAGATTGCGTGGTGGAATTTTTTTTTTTTTTTTTTGCAGGTTTTTTTTGTGTTTTTTTTTTTTTGCGTTTTTTTTTCATGCGTTTTTATATATATTTTATTTTGCGTTTTGTAAAGGTCAATGTGTTTGCAAGGGTCTTAACAAGGGTGTCAGGCTGCTGAGATGATTTGTATGGTTGCAAGGTCTCAATCAATAAGAATTGGGGTTACTGAGAAAGGATAGAAACACCTGATTTGTTTGTACCTTAAGCAAGCAGTATAGGGTAGAAGGACAATGCCTGTATGTAGGTTCCATAGGGGCCACTAATGAACGATATGGGAGACAACGAATAGTAGCAAATTGATAGGACAGAATTTAATAACAAATTTTACTTGCGACAGTGGGCCATGCGAGTGAGTTTGAGGCGGACTGTGGCTGGAGTGAAACATGTAGGAAAGGTGTAGGGATGCCATGCATGGGGCAAAACAACAAGGTTTGGTGTAGAAAATAGAACACGAGAAGTGCGTACAAATATTTTATAAGCTCCACTGTGTGGAACCGAACATGATGTGCGGGTGACACTATGAGTGGCCACAAATTTTGACATGACAAACAAGCTAACGAATCCTACCTGGGACAATGAACATGCAACTGGTTTGCTTGGACTGGAGTGGATGTGCAACACATCCAAAGAGTGTGGCGTGGTGTGGCGCCATGCATGACGCACAGGCAATAACTTTGGTAAATAAATGAGAGAGAAGAACCGTGTACAAACAATTCGTAAGTTCCGCTGCGGAAACTAAAAACGCACGGCATGGGGGAAACATAGAATGGCAATGGTGGAAAGTATGCAATGTATCTGATACAAAACGGTTATAAAGAGAAATGACTGATAAAAAAACGGTTGTAAAATGCATGAAACAAATCCGATACGAATCGGAAGTAAGGAGTGTTGAACAAATCTGCTGTGAATTGGTTGTAGAGTGTATGCTACCAGCCACCCATCCCCCCAAGCTTATCAAGTGCAGACAAGGCAGCAGGTGAGTTCAATTACCACCTCAATCTGCCAAAGAACCCATACAAAGAAAATATGCTAATCTCCAAATGAATGAGACAGCAAGCATGGACACAAATATGAATATACAATTAAATAGTTTGTTTGGCAGGAGGAAGTTACAAATGTACCAAGCTTGTAGTAACTAAGATGTTAGAACATGAGCAACAATAACTCAGAGGCAGATTTTACAAAAGAAATGCAGGATAGGAAGCATAACGAATTGCAAGATTGCACATGATACAAAAGTTTTGAATACAACCTGCGACAGTAAGCGGGAACCGCCGCCGAAGACCATGAACGGAGAAGCCGCAATGCACTTGCGATGTCGAATGCAATTGAATGCGCAGACTCACGGACATGAGGTGAGCTGGGAAGAGTCGGCCCAGTGACGTGTAGTACTGCACACTGAACGACAAAGAACATGTGTGAGTGGGCTGCTTAAATACCCTCCGGCTCCTCCCATAAACTCAGGCCACCATACTGGCCTTCTTATATATATATTTATATAATTTTTTTTTAATTGTGTTTTTTCATTTCTGTTATAACATTTTGCAAACAAATACTTTTTTCATAAATTTCAGCCAATCTGTGTTCTGCTATGTTTCTTCTTTTTTTTTTTTTTTTTTACCACTTCAGACTTCACACAACAGAGGTCAGCGAGTCTTGCTCACGATATGTCCGCCCTTAGCGTCTCTTCTGTGGCTTCTCGTCATGTGTGGTTCTTTCTTCATTCTAGTTTTTTTTTTTGTTTTTTTTTTTTTATTACTATTATTTATGTTATATCTTTCTTTGTACAGTTTCCTCATTTGTCTCTTTTGAACAGGCGGTTATGATCTTGAACTTCCTCCCCTCGCGGAGGTATAGGCTACTAATATAGTGGCTATAGCCTCATCATTTTTTATTCCCCCCCCTCTTGCCCCCCCTAGTCCTCCCCTCCTGCTATGTTTCTTTAGTTAAAAAAAACCAAAGTCAGTGTTTATTATTTAGTCTGTAGCAGGGCCGATCCTAGGCAGGGTGCACATGTGCTTTGCAAAGGTTGGGTTCTCCCCCTCCCTCCTTCTCTCCTTGTTTGTGTCTGTCAAGAACTAGTGTTCTAAGCATATGTGTGTGTACGTCCAGAACTAATGTGTGAGCATAGGCAGCTGTCCATCCTGGCAGTGCTCACGGGAGGAGGGCCGCTCCACTTCCTGACACAAGGGTTCTAGTTTGCAGTGGCCGCTGAGTGCTGATGTGCAGAAATGAATTCCTCACACTGGGAGTCTTGGATCCTGCACTGTTTTCACAAACTCCAGTTGGAATGCCTCCCCCTCCCCCTCCCATCTCTATTTAGGCTGCACAGAGAGAGAACCGAGGTGAGTCACAGTGTTCAGTGTGCTGTGTGCTGGGGATGGCATCCCCAGCATCCCTTTACATGTGGTCTGGGCTGCCCATGCGCCTAGATGTTTTATGGCATGATAGATTGCATAGATACACAGCCCCTGCCCATTCCTGCGCCTCAGTAGTCCATCTACAGATGTGATGTATAATGAGATGTAACAAGAGCCCTTTCACACTGACAACGCGGGGACGTCGGCGGTAAATCGCTGCTAGTTTTAGCGGAGCTTAACCGTCATTTTAGAGGTACATTTAATCCCCACTAGCAGCCAAATAAAGGGTTCAAAGGCGCCAGTGCTGAAGTGCTTTGCAAGCACTGCTCATTGATTTCTTTTTTTTTTTTTTTTTACATCAGACTCCACCAATAGGAAACACCGAGACTCGCTCACATTTTGAGTTGCTTATAATGTCTCAATTATGGTTGTGCATCATTCCTGGTTTACCTTTATTCCTTATCTTTTTTTTTTTTATTTGTCGTGGTTCAAAGGAAAGACTTGGCAGGGGTTTACCTCTAAACATTTACATAGGGAGACCCCCAACTTAATATTCCAATTCCCACATTATTTCCCTTCCCCCCTTTTTCCCCCCCCCTTCCCCGTCTACCTCTAGGTTACTATTAATACCACTCTATTTTTCTCTGACTCACCTTCCCTGGTTCCTGTCAATCCTAACCCCATGTTTTCTTAAATACTGCCCAATGTGACCATTTCTCTTTTAGACCATTGTTTTCTCTCAATACTATTCTTTAACCCTTCCATACAATATGTCTCTTCTCCCACAGAGTCTATCCACTTCCACATTGAAGGGCACTCAGCCTCCTGCCACTTTGGATTTAGCCTTTTGTCTGCATTTAGCAAATGTAGGACCAGAGATTCTCTGTAAGATTTTGCCACTCCTCGCCTCCGTGGAACAGTACAGTCCATGGGTCATATTTAATCTCCTTCCCAGTTATATCTCTTATGTACCTTAGGATTTTCCCCCAGTATTTTTCCACTTTTGGACAGTTCCACCATAGATGAGCCATTGTCCCTGGGGACCTGCAGCCTCACCACACAATCTGCTGACTGGCCCTCTTTAACCACTTAAAGACCCCCCGCACGCACATATAACGGCCACAAACATGGCTCGTACAGGCACAAGGGCGTAAATTTACGTCCCCCGCCTGAGTGCGGTTCGGGGGTCCCATCCGGACCCCTCCGCGGCGTGCGGGGGTCTCCCTACCTCTGGGAGCGATCCGGGATCTGCGGGCGGATGTCCGTGTTTTCCCTTCCGCCCCCCCCGCGATCGCTCCCAGCCAATGGGAGCGCGCTCCCAGCCTGTCACTTTCTCCTCCTGTGTTTACACAGGAAGGAGGAAATGATGTATTCTCTCATCGCAGCGCTGTTTCCCAGCGCTGCTGAGAGAGAAGACATGCCAAGTAAGTGTGCACCAACACAACACTGACACACACTCACATAGGCATATTAACCCCTGTGATCCCCCCCCCCCACCCCCCTGTCACAGTGTTACTGAATGCAGTGATTTAATCACTGCATTTAGTGTCAGTGTGACAGGCACTGTAAAAAACAGTTAGTGTTAGGTTCAGGATAGCCCCCCCACCCCCCCTAATAAAGTTTTTAACCCCCTGATCACCGCCCTAGTTAACCCTTTCACTCCCTATTGCCACAGCGTCACTAAGCGATCATTTTTCTGATCGCTGTATTAGTGTCGCTGTTCCCACTAGTAGCTATTTTTTTTTATTGCTTTTTTTTTTTTTTACTAAAGACATGTGGCTAAATAAATTTTGGCCTAAATGTTTGACTAAAATTTAGTTTATTTGATTTTTTTTTAACAAAAAGTAAAAATAGTGTTTTTTTTTCAAAAATGTCGCTCTATTTTTGTATATAGCGCAAAAAATAAAAATCGCAGAGGTGATCAAATACCACCAAAAGAAAGCTCTATTTGTGGGAAGAAAAGGACGCAAATTTTGTTTGGGAGCCACGTCGCACGACCGCGCAATTGTCTGTTAAAAGCGACGCAGTGCCGAATCGCAAAAACACCTTGGGTCATTTACCAGCGTATTGGTCCGGGTCTTAAGTGGTTAAATGTACTTGTTTTATCTGGCGTTGTATACTATCTCGCTATACACTTGTAGTTCATTTCTGCAGTTCTACTATCCACGGCTGAAGAATGGGTCAGCTTCAACATTTTACTAATTGTGATATTTTCTTTTTGTGTGTCCTAACTCCCGTTCCCCATTTTTTAATGAACGGAGGGATCTCCAACCTGTCCACTGCCAACAATATCTTATAAAGCCTTGATATAATGCCCTGGTTTTATCTGTAGTGCATAAACTTTCCACAGCTGTAAGCTGTTCCCTAGACTTTATTGGCTGTGGTAGTTTTTGAACAAAGTGGGGCCAGCTGTCGATATCTCAATTCATCAATTATCATTAAATCCTCATTATATCTTAATTCCTGTCGTGTTTTTAGTTTCCCGTTCTTATTATGTCCCTTAACTGTGCTTTATCTTTTTTAATCCAATTCCCATCTACTATTTTTTTGCGGTGTGCAAAATAATAATTTTCTTTTAAACCTATAAGAGGTGAGTTATAGTCCTTGTCTATTTTTTGTGTAGCGTGTCCTAAATTTTAAGTGCGTTGCATGTTACCTCATAAGTGTTCTCTTCAAGTGCTCTAAACTGTGGTGGGTTCCATATTATATTCCCTAGTTTTACTTTGGCCAGTGCATTTCTAACTTCACCCATCTTTTTTCCTGGTTGTCCCTGGCCCAATTGATGACCCTAAACAATACCACCGCTTCATAATATTTTCTAATGTCCGGGATCGCTAGACCCCCCGTGTTTTTTTTCCTGTTTAAGGACGAGAAACGATATTCTATGTTTCCTATTATTCCAAATATAATTCATTAACAACTTTTTTAAGTGCTCTCAGATAGTATTGTGGCAGTACAATTGTTAACATCTGAAATTTGTATAGAATCTTTGGAAGTAGAACCATTTTTAATATATTAATTCGCCCTATCCAAGAGATTGGTCTATTTATAACTCTTTTTATTTCATTTTTTATTTCATCTAGTAGTGGGATATAATTTATTTTCATATAATTTCTTATTTGAGTTGGCTAACTTAATTCCTAGATATTTCAGTTCCTTCCGCCATGGAAAAAGCAAAACTCTGCCTTTAATTGCCGTTTTCTAAGTTACTAATGCTCACATTTAGGATCTCCGTCTTGTTGACACAATTTTGAAATTAAATTAATCCCCGTACTTTGTACAGATTTTTCAAAGGTTCAGGAGTGTAGATTTGGGATTGACAATATAAAACAAAACATCGTCCACGAATGCTGACAGCTTACTTATTCTTCCACAACGTTAATCCCCCTTAACATCAGGGCTGTTTGCGGATGCTAGCGAGGAGGGTGCCTCTAAGGACAACACAAACAACAGCGGCGAAAAGGGACATCCCTGTCTCGCTCCGTTTTTGTCCCGAAAGCTGGGATAGACTTACGTTAATTCTATCCTCGCCGTTGGGTAGTGATACAACGTCGTGATCCACTTTAACATCCTGGGTCCAATTTTTTCCCAAAGTATGAGTCATGAGTCCCCAGTCTACCCAGTCAAGACACCTTTTCCACGTCAATCGACAGGGGTAGAACCTAGGACCCCCCCTCAACTTAGAAAGAACATAGCAAAATAGCCCTCTCGTTCCGTTAAAGAACCTCTGTAGGAAACCCAAAGTGTTGGGTGGAGCCAGAAGTCGAAGCCGCTTCAGTCGATCCGCCAGCACCTTTGCAAACAGCTTGGTATCGGCATTAAGCAACGAAAACGGCCTATACCGGAACATAGTCTTGCGTTTTTCCCTTCCTTCGGGATTACTATGATTGTAGCTTCTAGGGCTTCTCTGCTCATTTGGTATTCCTTCCCTAACTCGTATTAATATTAGCACAATATTGGAATCAGTATCTCTTTACACTTTTTAAAGTAGAGTGTTTTAAACCCATCAGGTCTCGGACTCTTCCCTGAAGCTGAGTCAGCCAGGGCTCTGCTAATCTCATCCTCAGTTACTGGGCTGTCTAAGAATTAACTCTTGCTCGAGCCAATGCTTGGAAGTCTTGCACTTTCTAAAAATTATTTTATTTTTTCTGTTGCTTACCCTGGTGCTTACCCTGTTTTTTATGTTCTTCTCGATTTTAAATATTTCCTCGATCAGGTTATTGATTTTTCTATTCCTATCTTTTTACTCCTATCTTTTTTTCCTTTTGGCCCCTTCTGATATCAAAATCTCTCTAATGAAAGCTTTGTGTGCTTCCCATAAGATTGATTTTGACACTCATTCAGTGTCATTTGTCCTGAAGTACTGATTTAACTATTTTTTTACCCTTTCTAAGCTTACTTCGTCCCTAATCAAATCTTCGTTCAGTCTCCTCGGACTAAATGTTCTTTGGTAGCCAGGGATATTCATTGTCATACTCACGGGGCATGATCTGATAATGATGCAATTTCTATTCTTGAGTCTGCAATCAATTCCAGCAGACAATGATCTACCATGATGTATTCGATCCTGGATTATGTCCCATGTACAGGGAAGTGAAACGTATAGTCACGCTGTTTTGCGTGTAGTATTCTCCAAATATCAACTATCTGGCAGCTATGCATTTTTTTTAAAGCTGTAAATTGTTTGTCCCCTGCACACGGGACGTACTATCTACTTCCGGCTCAATACAAAAGTTCAGATCTCCCAACAGGATTATTTTACCTGCCTTGAAATCCTGCAGCTTCCCTAGAATCTCACTAAAATATTTAATTGAGTGCATATTGGGTGAATATATATTAGCCAAGGTGCATGCCATTTCCCCTATGTTCCCCTTTAGGAAGAGAAATCTTCCTTCATCATCCATCAACCTATCTTCCAAAGTAAATCGCACCCCTTTTCCAAAACCTATTGCCACTCCCCTAGCTCGTCTTGAAACGGTGTCCCCGTAGTACCATGTCGGGAAGTCTGGGGAATATAACTTGACATTGGATTCTAGGGTCAAATGGGTCTCCTGCAGAAAGACAATATCCGCTTTATATCGACTGAGCTCTCTTAATATCTTGTTCGTCTTGGTAGGGGTATTCAGCCCTCTGACGTTATTAGACATGTGCATTCGTTTTCGTTAGAATGCATTTTCGTCCGAAAATCTGTTTTTTTCATTATCGTTTTAACAAACGATAACGAAAGCGCAAGAAACGAAAACCGAAAGATCCGACATAAAGAATGCTTTATTTTAGTTTTCGTTGCGGTAAAAATTCGATATAGAGAGATTCGACATTATAGGGAAAAGATTCGACATTATAGGGAAAATATTCAACAGTATAGGGAAAAGAGAAAACAGAAGGGGGCGCTAAATATGCAAGCAATCAAAACATAAACCACAGAATAAACCAAACAACTATGGTTGCCTTAACATTAATATGTAAATATGTGCAATCTAAAGTAAAAGTCCATAAATAGTGCAGAAACAAAATGTCCATAAAATGTGCAGAGGGTTGATTACAAACGCACGCGATTGTTTTCCCCAGCCAAGGACACGTTTTTCTTTAGACCTAAGCCTTCAGCCTCAGTGCCGGGACGTGAGGCACCCCTAACAGTAAGGAGCCACTCGGCACTGTATGTTTTAATGTTATTTTAATTAAACGTTATTACGCCATGGCGGCTTTTCTTGTTGTTCTTTGCCCTATAATGGTTATACTGTACATATCCAATCAAGAGTATCCAGGCCTTAATCATCTGTGGAGACTTACAGCTTATTTGACCACTTTTTTAACGAAAAGGGTCAATTGGTTGCGGTAAGGAGCCATCTTTTACACTCACGTTTGGTGTTTTAGTTGGTGAAGGTGGAAATCCTCACTCTTTGATCACAGTATTCACTTATTTATTTTAGTGAAATTTACAAGGACTTTTGGAATCAACCCTCTGCACATTTTATGGACATTTTGTTTCTGCACTATTTATGGACTTTTACTTTAGATTGCACATATTTACATATTAATGTTAAGGCAACCATAGTTGTTTGGTTTATTCTGTGGTTTATGTTTTGATTGCTTGCATATTTAGCGCCCCCTTCTGTTTTCTCTCTACTTATTCACTTTGAATTTGGGGTGCAGCTTAGCACTATATATTAATATATATACAATTTTTCACTTTATTTGTTTGGCGCAAGATCCTTACCCTTTCAGTATAGGGAAAAGATTCAACATTATAGGGAAAAGATTTCGACATTATAGGGAAAAGATTCGACATTATAGAGAAAAGATTCGACACTATAGAAATAATAGATTCGACATTACAGAGATTAGATTTCGATTTACATATGAGAAAATAGATTCGACATTATTACTAGTCATACAACATTAGAATTCTTGTAGGCGGAATATTCTAACGGAAATGTACGATTCGACGTAAAGATTTGACGTTCCGTCGAATGAGCAGAGAAGCCCTAGAAGCTACAATCATAGTAATCCCGAAGGAAGGGAAAAACGCAAGACTATGTTCCGGGTATAGGCCGTTTTCGTTGCTTAATGCCGATACCAAGCTGTTTGCAAAGGTGCTGGCGGAGCGACTGAAGCGGCTTATGACCACTCTGGTCCACCCAGACCAGGTGGGGTTCATACCGGAAAGAGAGGGCTGGGACAACGGGGTGAGAGCTATGTTGCTAATTAGAAAGATGAAAGAGGAGGGGTCCCTAGGTCTACCCCTGTCGATTGATGTGGAAAAGGCGTTTGACTGGGTAGACTGGGGACTCATGACTCATACTTTGGAAAAAATTGGTTTTGGACCCAGGATGTTAAAGTGGATCACGACGTTGTATCACTACCTTTTTTTTTCACAACAACCAGTGGGTTTTGCCTATCTATCTTAGTGACTCCGTGAGGTAGCCCCCTTACCCCCAACCCCTTTCCTCCCTCCCACCCCCTCCATCCCCCTTCTCCTCCATCCCCCTTCTCCTCCCTCCTCCCCAACTCCCCCTTCTCCTCCCTCCTCCGCCCTCTACTGGCCTCAGAACCATCAGTGATATCACCCACCTACAGCACGGACCTGAAATTCCAACAAGACGTCTTTTGACGTCCGCCCCTTTTGGCGTTCCCCGCGCGCTCCAGAGCGCGCAGCGGGGAAATTCTGTGTTGGCCGTGTCCCTTGGACACAACCAATCACAGATCGCGGCGAACGGCCAATCAGAGTGGCCGTTTGCTATGCGTTCTGTGCGGCCAATGAGAGATGATCTCAAATGTAAACATATATGATCATCTCTCATTGCCGGCTCACACAGAGACAGCGACCTGTCTCTGGAGAGGAGACCGATCTGTGTCCCCTTGTACATAGGGACACAGATCGTCACCTCCCCCAGTCACCCCTCTCCACCTACAGTTAGAACACTATACAGGGAACATATTTAACCCCTTCCTCACCCCCTAGTGTTAACCCCTTCAATGCCAGTCACATTTATACAGTAATTAGTGCATATTTATATCACTGATCGCAGTATAAATGTGAATGGCGCCAAAAATGTGTCCGATGTGTCCACCATAATGTCGCAGTCCCAATAAAAATCGCAGATTGCCGCCATTACTAGTAAAAAAATAATAATAAAAAATAATAATTCTGTCCCCTATTTTGTAGGCGCTATAACTTTTGCGCAAACCAGTCGCTTATTGCGATTTTTTTTATTTTTTACCAAAAATATGTATTGGTCTAAACTGAGAAAAAAAAAATTAAATTGGGCTATTGAGCAATTTTTTCAAAATTGTCGCTCTTTTTTGTTTATAGCACAAAAAATAAAAACCGCAGAGGTGATCAAATACCAAATACTACTTGTTGGGAAAAAAGGACGTCAATTTTGTTTGGGAGACACGTCGCACGACCGTGCAATTGTCAGTTAAAGCGACGCAGTGTCGGAAGCAGAAATTTCACCTGGGCAGGAGGGGGGTATATGTGCCCAGGGGAAATTTCCCCCTCCCCCAGCTCAAAATACAACAGTTCACCGATAATTTGGGGAAAACAGAAAAGATGGAAAAAGCGAAGAACAAATTGGGGGAGCCTCTCCCCTCTACCGCTCATCATCCCACCCCCCTCTCACATCCCACCCTCGAGTGCTCATCCTGGACCTGTATATCTAACTTGTTGCAAAACCCGGAAAGTTCTTCTGGAAACCATAGTCTCTTTCATGCCTATAAGGCATGCCAGGAACCCCCAGTTATACTTTATATTCTGGCCTCTCATCCTCTCCAAAAGTGGTTTCAAAAGCCGCCGTCTAGCGAGTATCTCTGGAGCCAGGTCAGTAAATATTTGTAATTCCGACCCCTCAAATTCCATGGGCGGTTTTCCCTTTAACTTCCTCCATATTTCTGCTTTAGCCTCATAATAACGAAACCTCACTAACACATCTCGCGGCACTCTCTCGATCTTTAAGGGTTCTTCGGGCTCTTTATCCAGCGAATGGTTGAAAATTTGGTTCATGATTTTTCTCAGGTCTTCCCCTTTAGCCTCCTGAATCGTGTCTCAGGTTATGTCCTCTGTTCCTATTCTCCTGGTCTTCCAACCTATATGAGATGTTTCTCTGGTTAAGTTGCAACTGTCTCACTTGGTCCCTTAAATTATTTAACTCCTGGTCCTGTTTCTCGGCCCTCTCTTCAATCGCCTCTACTCTTGATCGCAGAAATCCTATGTCCGTTCTTAGTATATGGATTTCGCCTTTATTGGCGTTTTCAAGTCACAGTAGCATCAGTAGAATCAGACATTTCCCCTTTTGTAGGGAGTTGTGTGTCTGCACTTTCCTGTCTTTGCTCTTGCATTCTACTACACTCTGATATACTTTCCATCGTAGCTTCCAATGTAGCTTTTTCCTTGGATAAATCCGGTGTTTCCGCAGGATTTTGAGTTATGATCTTTTTTTTATCTGCCGCCTTCTTTTTTTTCTTGTTGTTGTTTTAATAGGCCGGGGCTTTTAAAACTTACATCTTGTGTCAAATACTGTTTTTTATAGAGCTAACTGTAGCTCTGTTATTGAGGGTTTTTGGGGGGCATACCCTTAGTGGCTTTGGTCGTTCTGCTCGTCATGTTTTTTACCACTCTTATTCGCTTACCCAGTTTGCAGTCTTATTTGATTTTACTATCGGATAGGCTCTTGTTTTTCTCCGCCCCCCCACGCCGCCTTAAAGCTACCCTGTTTTAGCTGGTAGAACAAGGAGCTTGCACTTGACCTGAGGCCCCTTTATGGCCCCTGCATGGCCCCTGCGATGTCTCTCCTTGTTAAGGTAATTAGTGGCTTCTATGGCAATTGTGACCCAGTACACAGTTCCGGAGGTTGCTCTTTCAACTGGACCTATATGGTTCTACATCTATTCGGCTCAGTATAATTTGCGGGTACACCTATATGGACGGGCAGCTTGTACTCATTTATTTGTGTTTTTAGCAAAGCCACTAACACACTTTGTTGGTCCTACTAAATGGTTTACAAAACTGCGCGCCTTGTATGTTTACCTTAGCCCCTCTCTGACACTTCCCACCACCACCAAGCATTTACTGCCCCCCCCAAGCCGTTAAATCATTCCGTACATTTGTTTTCCTCTATATTGAGTGTGAACTTAATGATACTGGATACAGTTTGAACAGTTATTTGGCTTTCTGAAAGACCCGGGGTATATAAACAGTTTTTCCTCCCTTGTCTCTGAATCACCCGGTCTCTTAGTGAGAGAGGGGCGGGAAGGAATAACTGACAAGTAATAACAGGTATTAACAGGTCTTACTCTTGACAAGCAGCGTATCCAGAGCCCATATGCACCGACTACTTTCTCTCTAGTGTCACTATACACAGTTCATAAAGCAGGCTTACAACCTTCACATTTGATTCACAGCTTAACCCGAATAGTTTCCTTATCAGAGCAATATAAGAGGTAAATTCCGGTATTGGCAAATATTAACAGGTATTAACAGGCAGAGTATCTGAGACCTGTATGCTACCAGCTTCTTTATATATTATATCTCTATACACAGTTCATCAACCAGGCAACCAGACTTCATAATTAAATCCTTACTTCGCTGAGTATTTTCCATATCCAAGCTGAGCTTGGTTAGGTACCTCCAGTTTCTACTCCTCAGTTTAACCAGCTGAATTCCGGGTTACTCATGTGTCACCATGGGTGGGTGGGGGGTTTGCTGTCTTCTCTGCTTCCCATAGCTTATATTTACTTCATACTCCTTTTCTCGGTGCAGCCTGTATCTCCGCACTGCACCTGTGGGGATCGCATACACCACAGAGCTTCGGGCGGGGGACGGGGGGTGGGCTAACTCAGACCCCTCCAGCCGCACACCACTCGCTGGCATCCGACCCACTCCCCAGTAAGAAGGCTTGGGGGATCCAGGGATCCGCTGCTGTTTCTCGCGGGTGATGGCGGCAGGCATGCTAGTCGCGACCGTCACGGTGGGTCCCGTGTATCTCACGCTGGGGGTCCATCGCAGCCTCCCACGCAGCCTGGCTATCCGACAGCCCTCAGGTCCCTCCCACCACAAGTGACGTCACATCACGTCCTCACGCTCAAGGCTCGAGTCTTCAGCGTTCTCCAGTGATGGCTTCCTGTCGGGCTGCTCATTGATTTCAATAGGTAGGAGTGCTTTAGGAGCAGATGAGGCTTTTTTCATGTGCTATTTTTAACGCCTGAAAAATGCCTCCAGTGTGAAAGGGATCTAATGGACCATCTCTTGTAGTGTTTCTGCGGTCTCTGGCCTTCTCCTCGTCTCCTATATCGTGTTTGCAGTCTCTGACCATCTCCTGTACTATGTCTGCAGTCTCCGACCATCTCCTGAACTATGTCTGCAGTCTCTGACATCTCCTTTACTATGTCTGCAGTCTCTGACATCTCCTGTACTATGTCTGCAGTTTCTAACCATCTCCTGTATTATGTCTGTAGTATGTCTGGGGGCTCTAACAGACTCTCTAACAAAAGCCCTCTCTGTGTCCATCATCATAAACAATCATCTTTACTGAATGAAATTGATTCATTCAGTGTGTATTGTTGTAATTAGCTGTGATTGCCCACAGCTAATCACATTGTACAGATAGGCTGTGATTGGCCTTGTCTGTACCATGTGATCACTTTGACCAATTACAGCTAGCAACACAATTTTACACAATGAATGACATGAAAGGAAGGCATCTATTTTTTACAACTGTCATGTGATTTGCTTTGGTCGCAGCGCTGATGACTGATCACTGTACCGCGCTTCTGCCTAATGACCAATCTCATACGGCATCCCCCCCCCGCAGCAACGATGGCCCCGCCTAGTCGTCATTTGACAATAGTCTGGGTGGGAAGGGGTTAACTGATATTTACAGTATACTGCCATTAACACATTAACACTGGCACCTACACTGACACTAACACACTACACTAAATATATCCCAGAACGAGTTAATCTTTATTTTTTTTTAACAGACAATGTTTTTTCTTTTTTGCAGACATGTCCTCTGGTGTGGAGGAAAACATACAATATATTTTTTCCTCCTCATTAGGGTGGACTACAGATTGAATGATCACTGTAATAGCCAAAAACACATACAGTGCCCAGGTTTAAATCCCACCTCATGGATGTGTTACAGGGTTGTAAAGGGGGTTAACCACTTATTGCGCGGTTTTCGACGTGGTTCCCAAACAAAATTGGCGTCCTTTTTTTCCCACAAATAGAGCTTTCTTTTGGTGGTATTTGATCACCTCTGCGTTTTTAATTTTTTGCGCTATAAACAAAAATAGAGCGTCGATTTTTTTTCGTGACTGCGTTATTATGGCAGACACTTCAGACAATTTTGTCACATTTTTGGGACAATTGTAAATTTCACAGCAAAAAAATGCATTTAAAATGCATTGTTTATTGTGAAAATGACATTTGCAGTTTGGGAATTAACCACAAGGGGGCGGTGAAGGGGTTATGTGTGACCTAAAGTGTGTTTACAACTGTAGGGGGGTGTGGCTGTAGGTGTGATTTCATCGATTGTGTACCCCTATAAAAGGGATCACACGATCGATCACGCCGCCACAGTGAAGAACGGGGAAGCCGTGTTTACACACGGCTCTCCTTGTTCTTCAGCTCCGGGGACCGATCGCCGGACTCCAGCGGCGATTGGGTCCGTGAGTCCTGTGGTTCCGGAGCTTTGGACCGGGTCACAGTAGCACGCCGCGGTTGCGCGCCCGCGACCCACAGCTGGGCACTAGCACAAAACGTACCTGCATGTGCCCAGCCGTGCCATTCTGCTGACGTATATGTGCAGAAGGCGGTCCTTAAAGGGTCACTAAAGGAAAAAAAATATTTGCTGAAATTACTGTTTACAGGGTATAGAGACATAAAAGTGATTCCTTTTACAAATGATTAAAAATAGATAAAAATCAATCATATAATGTGCCTGCAGTTTAGTTTCACTTTTAAACTGGTTTCATGTTTCTGTGATGTAAAGAGACACACAGAACAAAAACAAACAAATACAGGGCAGTGTTTTGTTTATAAAATTAATCTGATTGGTTCTGAGGAGTTTTAGACACACAGTAATGACAGCTTGGACCACAGTGAAAAGCTGCCATGGGATTTTTCATAAGGAGCCAGACAAGTAGGAAGTGTGGAGATCAGAGCAGAATTACAGCAACTTCAAAGCAAAAAAGAACAATGAGGACATGAAACCAGGACTGCAGTAAGGTAAAGGAAGCTATTTAGCTAAAAAAAATGTTTTCCTTTAGTGATCCTTTAAGTGGTTAAATGTAATGTTAACATTTTTTTTTAATTATGTTTAGTTGCGTTAAAGTCAGAGTAAAAATTTTGATCCAGGACTATACAATGTTGGCAGAGGTGGTTGCTTGTGTTTATATGGTTGGTTTTCACTCAAAACTCTCTACAAATGAGGAATCGGCCACAAATGTGTTTTATGCCTATAGTTTTCTGCATGAGAGTTTTTTTTTTTTCATATATAACAAATTGAGTTAAATCTGAACTTCACATGTTCCATTCATTTACACCTTAACCAGATTTATATTAGGTAGTCAATATAGCACAGATGCATCACCAAGAATAGCAGGTTGTGAGATATCACAGGTTCCATTAATCTACAACAGATTTATATTAAGGAGTCGATGATGTAAAGATGAAATAACAAATCAGATCATCACAGAGTGGGGCTGTGAATCTGAGTTTAAGTAATACACAGTGCCACGTCCCGATAACTCAGATTTAAAAAAAAAATGTGGCAGATGATGGACTTTGGGGGCGTATTATATTAAAAATTGAACATTTATTGAAAAAAGACATAAAAATCATTAAAAACCGTATAAATAACAATTAAGGCCATTCCTAAGAATGCCTAGGAAAAAAAAGAAAAACAGCATAACACGACACCTATAATCTGAGGGTACAGTAAATAAATAAAAGTGGAGAACTAGCAACCACTTCCTACTAATAATTGTGAAACAACCCTTATGGTTTGCAGAAGGTGATGTGTCATGCGAAGCTCAGCCCGGCATGTTGTGCGTTGAGAGAAAACGCTTCTTCAGGAGCTTTAAACAAGTTCTACAAGGTAATAATAATGACACAGATTTTACAATCAAAAACACAACAAATAAACAAAAAAAATGTGTCTTTGTCTTTTAGATGTTTGAGCACTACTGCACAGCCCAACACTGGTCAAACCAAGAGAGGCAAAAAAGTAAGGGAGGAGGGGAGGGGACCAGCCCCTTCTAAATACATAAAATTGATCAACAATCATAAATATGCCTAAGCATTTTAGTATGTATAATATGAAAGTGAATAACTTACATTTCAAATGTGGAAAATGAGAGAGGAGGAGGATATGGGCAGAGATTGTAACAATGATCAAAAATGCAGACAGGTACACAGGATATAATCCTTTTCTTACTCCGGACAAGTCCAGTTCTGTATATAGAGAAACCCTTCATTAATAAGCTGGCCACTGTGATCAGCCAAAAAAAAAACAAAAAAAAATTATAGCATTAATATAGCATAAAACAAAAATTGAAAAGGTACATAATCCTGGAGTCAAAACAAAACAATGCTCACCAAATAATCATAAACTCTGGTAGGAATCCTTAATTGGAATATTACCCAGAAGTCTGATACTGGAAAAGGTGCATTCAAGAGACCTGCTTACTACTGGATACCACTAATAATAAAGTTCATTGAGTGGGGATAGACGTTCCCATTAGTTGGAAAGATATGGGACAAACTTTTATATTAAGGAGTCGATGATCTAAAGATGGCTGCTAGTTCGACACAAGTACTATTCATCTACACCTAAAACAGATTGATATTAGGGAGACCATGATGTACGGCAGCCTCCCCAAGAGTGACAGGTAGTGAGACTTCATAGATGCCGTTCATCTACACCAGTGGTCTCCAAAACTTTCTAAAGAAATGGCCAGTTTACTGTCCTTCAGACTTTAGGGGGCCGAGATATGCCCAGTGGGAGTAAACAATGCCCAATCTTTGGTATTAGGCAGAGAAATAGTTGGTGTCAGTGGGAGAAAGTGTCCCATTTTTCTTGTTAGTGGAAGGAATTATGCCTAATTGTTTATGTCCGTTGCAAGATTAATGCCCCAAGGGCCAGATGACGGCAAGCAAAGGGCAGTAGTTTGGAGACCACTGATCTACACCAAAAACAAATTGGTATTAGTAAGCTCAGGATATACGGATATCTTTCCAAGAATGGCAAGTGGTTAGGCATCTGCTCACCTTTGATTGATCTTTAGACTACTGGATTCCACCATGGTCATCTTTTCAGTATTTCCAAATGCAGTGAAAGCTTTGTACCTTTTTCATTGTAGAAGGCACTGACGTTAATTTTCCTTGCATGTGATTAAAGTGTTACTAAACCAACAAAAGCAAAATCATTATATATATATGCAGTAAAGCATGCTTGTTAGGCCGCATACACACGATCAAATCTATCTGCTGGGAACTGTCTGCCAGACCGTCCCAGCAGACAGATTCGATCGTGTGTACGGGCGAGCAGACGGATTTGACCAGCCGACAGATTTTAAAGCATGTTTTAAAATCTGTCGGCTGGGAATCCGTCCGCCCGACATGTCTGCTGGTTAGTACGCTAACCAGCAGACATATCTTCTCGCACATGCATCAAGTGGATTTGACGCATGCGCGGAAGTAATTTACTTCCTGGTTCGGTGACGTGGCGGCGTCAACGTCACCGCCACGTCACCGCGCTGTCTGCTGGCGGGGATTTTGGTTTGATCGTGTGTACAGCGATCAAACCAAAACGGCCAGCAGACAGATTTGTTCAAATCGATCGGTCCGACCGATTTGAACAAATCTATTTGCTCGTGTGTACAGGGCCTTATACTCACTGTGGACCCTAAGGGATTAATCCTATGCATTGTGTAAAAAGGCAGTTTAATACTATATGCACAGATCCTCCTCTTTTACAATAACTCCAGAACAGGTCAGGATAAGACTGAGTTAATGGAGTCAGGCTGCACATGCTCAGTTTGTTGTGTATTGCTAGAGAGTTTTTTGTTTCTTGGGAGGGTGCATGTGATCATTACAGGGCCAATCAACACTGTCCAGACAGAGGATCAGGGGTCCTGCAGCCTCAGGCCTCGTACACACGAGAGAATTTATCCGCTGAAAATGGTCCGACGGCCCATTTCAGCCGAAAAATCCGCTCGTCTGTAGGGGCCGGCGGACAGATTTGGACGGATTTCTCAGGCGGAAAAGTTTCAAAGCATGCTTTGAAACTTTTCCGCCGGAGAGCTGCCCGTCGGATATGTCCGCTGGTTAGTACGCCTAACCAGCGGACATATCTGTCCGCACATGCGTCAGATCCTGTGAATGGATTCGACGCATGCGCGCGTAAGTGTTTCATTTCCTGGTGCGGTGACGTGGCGGCGTCAATGCCACCGCCGTGTCACCACGCTGTCCGCCGGCGGGGAATTTGATCCGATGGTGTGTACAGTCATCGGATCAAAAAAGACCCGGCGGACATATCCGATGGAAACGGTCCGATCGTGTGTACAAGGCCTCAAAGGACAATTAGGGGAGAATGAAAACTCCTCCTACAAGCTTTAACCAGGCACTAAAAGAAGTCACAAGAGTGCTATATACTGCTGAAGAGAAAGGGTATTTAGAAGTGTATAGTAACTAAAATGATTGTATTTCCATGTTCTTTGTACTGTGGGACACCAGCTATATTAAATGGAGGGTCCTGAGTTTAGTATCACTTTAAGTATTCTTTTCAAAGTGAAACTTTACTAAGCTATAGACTTTTTCCTACACCCCATTATGCAGAACTGGAATTGGTTGCATCACATGCTTTTAATGATGGGCATCACAAAGTCAGACTTATGCAATAGCATCCATTTTTCTTCTTGCTACCAATAAGGCTGCTTTCACACTGGGCACTGGGGTGGCGTGTACGTTAGTGGTAAATCACTGCTAGTTTTAGCGGGACTGCTTTACCGCTGTGTAATCTGTGCTTTTTGGGCCGCAAGCGGGGAACTTTTAGTGTTGCTAGTGTTGTGGCGCTTCAGAAGCGCTGCCCATTCTTTCCAATAGGCAGGCATTGCCCCAAAGATGCCGCTTGCAGGACTTTTTTTTCCTGTCTCGCAAGCGCACCACCCCAATATAAAAGCACTCAGGCTTTCACACTGGGGAGGCATGGGAGGAAGTTTTTAGGTGCTTTACAGATGCTATTTTTACCGCTTAAATGCTTGAAAACTCCCTTAGTGTGAAAGGGGTCTAACAGCTAGCATATCTTAAATCATTCTGATTCTTATTTTGAGACAACAAGAAATCATTACCTGAGAAGTGTAAGCTTCAAGATTTATTACTGCTCTCATGATTAACTTAAAATGAATACAAAAGTTTGATTACCTGAACGTAATATTCTCATCTAACAAAGCAAAAACACGATTTCTAAATGTCATTCTGGGAGAAAAAATGTGGCTTTATTGTTGTTTACATGTTGAGAATGTTAACTGCTTTTGCTAGATAATCACTGTAGAAGCATAATAACAATCTATCAAAGAATATCAAAGAATATTAAATGTGTCTGTAGTAGAAATTAAGCAATAACCACATGATTTCTGTAAACTAGACCTAGTGTCAGACATATTTTTTCATGATAAAGTAAATCTGTCCTGGCTAAAAACATTTCTAAAGTGACAGCAGGGCTGAAATGCAGGGAACCTTTGGTGCCTTTAACCCCTTCCATACAGGGCATTTTCACCCCCTTCCTGCCCAGAACAATTTTTAGTTTTCAGCGCTGTTGCATTTTGAATGACAATTGCGCGGTCAGGTACACTGTACCCAAATTAAATCGTTATGTTTTTTTCCCCACACAAATACAGATTTCTTTTAGTGGTATTTGATCATCTCTGCGGTTTTTATTTTTTGCGCTATAAACAAAAGAAGAGCGACAATTTAAAAAAAAAACCACAATATTTTTTTCCTTTTTATTTAATACATATCACAATATTTTTTTTAAAAAAACCTTTTTTTCCCCTCAGTTTTTAAAAAAACCCGCAATAATCGTATATTGATTGGTTTGCGCAAAAGTTATAGCGTCTACAAAATAGGTGATAGATTTATGGCATTTTTATTTTTTATTTTTTACTAGTAATGGCGGCGATCTGTGTTTTTTTTTTTTTGTGACCGTGACGTTGCGACGGACATATCGGACACTTTTGACACGTTTTTGGGACCATTCACATTTACACAGCGATTAGTGCTATAAAACTGCACTGATTACTGTGTAAATGTGACTGGCAGGGAAGGGGTTAACACTAGGGGGCGCTGACGGGGTTAAAATGTGTCCTAAAGTATGTTCTAACTGTAGGGGGAGGGGGACTCACAGGGGGAGGAGATCGATGTGTGTTCCTCTGTACTGGGAACACACATCAATCTCCTCACTGCTGACAGGAGGTGGATCTGTGTGTTTACACACACAGATCCACACTCCTGACGTGATTGCCAGAAATCGCGGGTGCCCGGCGGCAATCGCAGCCGCCGGGCACGCGCGGCGCCCTAGAACGCCGTAAAGACAGGACGTTGTGCAATGTCCAGTCTCATCGGCGAGGGGATGACCATGACGACAATCCCCTATGGCCAGGTAAGGAAGTGGTTAAACTCTACTAATTTATTTTAAAGGGCCCTCAGGTTGTTTGTGCCATATTGCACTGCATATTAGCACATCATGGCAGAAGGGTTGCCACCTGTCCAGGATTCACCCAGACAGTTCGGGTTTTTAATCATGCGCCCGGGTTTCAGACTGCCTTAAACCCGGACACATTATTCAGACTGGGCTATAGTTATCCAGCAGGGTTGCTGGCTGCAGTTGTCTAAGCTGAGAGTGTTACTCTTTCACACTGCCCCAAGCCAGCACTAACAAACCCTCCCCCCCAAACACACACACAGACAGGAGAGGAGAGAAGGCTCAATCTGCACCTCTTCCTCCCGACCATACTCCTCTGTGTCTGCCCACACTCCAATCCCTGGCACTGTGCCTCAGAAAAGGAACGTGGGGGCAAGAAATGTTATGTTCAGCAGCCTCAGATACATCTGGATGAGAGGTGCTGACTGCCAAGGGGTAAGTGAACTCACCATCCATTCCTGTCTGTGACTGAAGTCTCCCCCCTTCTCTCTCCTGCCTCAGAGTGAGTACATTAAGGTAAATCAGGGTTCTCAGAGAACCCCTTACATCAGAGTTCCCCCTTACATCAGAGTCCTCTCCATACATCAGAGTTCTCAGTGTTCCCCCTTAAATCAGGGTTCACAGAGCATCCCTTATGTTAGAGTCCCCAGAGTTCTCCCTTACATCAGAGTCTGCAGAGTCCCCCCTTACAGTGAAAGGGAACTCTGCGAGTTAAGATGTAAAAGGGGACTCTTGTGATTAACTTCATATGATTAGAAATGTTATTTAATAGCAAAATATATGTATAGTTTATACTATAAAAAATAATTGCTGTGCACCCTTAAAGTGTTCGGGTTTGACTTGAGGAAAATGTGGCAACACTGGCCCCTCTACTCTTACAGAGTTCGGGGTTCTCCAGTCACTATTTAAAGCAGTATTGAACCCACAACCAAAAATGTAATCTATTGCAGTTAATCAATTATTAGATGTAGGATTTTTAGGCTTGTTTCTCTGTTTTCACCTTGTGGTCTGGTGAGTAACACACTTCCTTTATTAGAGTGCATACAAACTGAATGAAGTAGCACAGGTGGCACCTTTGAACAACAGCATTGTTAATCTGGAGAGAGGGGGAGCTAGATGCACTAACCGAGTTAGATACATATTAAAGCTGGACTCCAGCCAAAACATTGTAAGCAGTTTCAAACAGGTTTTTTTATTTGGGTTAATAGTTAAAAAAAAAATACTAATATATTAGTAAGCACATCTGTCTGTGTTAAATGGTTTGTCTCAACCATGTAATTGCTACATCTGCAGGAGAGCTTGTCCTGTGAACAAACATATTTACTGACTATTTTCACCTGGTGATATTAAGAAAAGATTGCCTAAAAAAAAAAAATGCAGACATCACAATTAAGAATTGGTAACCTGCAATATAATAATATAATATAATGTTTGATTTGGAGTTTAATACCACTTTAAATGTTACATGCCATGTACACCTACCCTTAAAGGAAACCTATGTAACCCAAAAAGGCAAAAACTAGTATATATCTTGTACTGCCATGTCTGTTTCTCTGTCTAGCACCTCTGGAAATAGTGACTAGCCTCAATGACCACTTGTTCCCCCTCACCTTCTACAGATCACTGTTGGCTGGTGAGACTTCCCAATATAGGGAAAGTCTAGAATTCTTTGTGTATATTGGTGATAGTGGTGGGTGGGACAGGTGGTTGACCAATGACCACAAAAGCTGGTTGCTATTTGCTAGGTAATTATCAAATTAAAGAAAAAATATGTGAGAAGGGGGTTTTAAAAGACACACTGGGGTTGATTTTGTAAGTGTACTTTGCAAGTGCAGCTGCACTTCTTTTCCCCAGAGTTTATGTGTTGAAGCTCCACTTAGCAATGAATATCCAATCAGTTGCCAAGAAAAAAAAAAACATAATTTTTGCTTGCACATTATTGGAACATGGAAATCCACAGCCCTTCACCACATCCCTTACTGCGCTTGCAGAGTACACAGTCTATTTACACTCCGGGACACAGTTTGCGGTTTGAAGGACGTCAGCACGCCGCTACCCTACGCCGTTTCGTCTCCTAAAGACTTCGTCCTGAGTCTTTAGTGTAGGGTAGCGGCGTGCTGACGTCCTTCAAACCGCAAACTGTGTCCCGGAGTGAACGGGTGTGCTAGCCGGCCGGCTATTTTTCACATGCAAATTTTATCTACTTTCTTGTAAGTGTGATTTTAATTTTTTTATTAAACAAGTTATATGGGTTCACACTATGTAGCTTTTTTTCTTCTCCATACTGATTTCATTACAACTCGGATCATCGGTCCACTGCTGGAGAAAACCTGACCTTTGGATATCCTGTCACGTTAACCTCTAGTTTCCATCAGAAGCATAACATGTTCCGCACTTGATTAATGGATTTTACATATTATATATATTTCTTTCATTACCTGCTTGACGGGACTCTCATTTACCCTACACTGGACTATCAATTGAGTTCTACACAGTAGTGTTTATATTTGCGCAGCTTTTTCTTGTTTTATTGTAAATTAAGCTAAACTGACTAGCCTGTCTGCTCTATGTAGCTATATAAAAAGACTATCTCTCTGTCTCTCTGAAGCCGTGTACACACGGCAGAGAACCTCGACGGGCAGAACACATCGTTCCGCCCGTCGAGGTTCTCTGCCGGCCGTCGAAATCGGCGACCCGCCTGTCGGGAATGGCAACCAGCCATTCATCCAGGCGGGCCGTCGAGCAAAAAGAGAGCTTGCTCTCTTTTCGCTCGACGGGATTCCCGACGGGCGGAGCGAGCCAGGAGCGTACACACGGCCGAGGTCCTCGCTGGAATGCAGCTTCCAGCGAGGTTCTCGCTGGTTTCCAGCGAGAACCTTGGTCGTGTGTACGCCGCCTGACTGATCTCTGTTCAGCGCTGGAACACACTACACGAGGCCGCCCAGCAGGCAGCCTTATATAGTGTGGGGCGTGTGCTAAAGCCCTGAGCCATAATTGGCCAAAGCCACCCTGGTCTGAAGAAAATTTACATCCTCTTTCCTAGAATGTATTTTTAACATGATGATTTATGTACAGATGTTAGCTTTCACTCCTGCATCAACACTTCATATGGTGATTCATATGGTGATCTGAGAAACCTAAAAATAAAATGTACATATCAATACTATTTGTATGATAAAAAGTATTTGAATTCTGTCTATTTGACAGAAGCAGGGATGGATGTAAAATATACAAATTGCAGCAATTGCATAGTTGGAATGAATGTATAGGTGCCCAAAAAAAATCTGTCTATTTAGAACATTTATGCCGCGTACACACAGTCGTTTTTTGTGATGAAAAAAAACGACGTTTTCTGTGAAGTAAAAAACAACGTTTTTGAAACGTCACTATTCAAAGACGATGTTGCATACACACCATCGTTTTTTCACAAAAAGCGAGGTTACGTTCACCACTCTTTTCCATTGAAGCTCGCTTCATAACTAGCTTCTGGGCATGCGCGGGTTGAAAAATGTCGTTTTAAACAACGTTTTTGCTCCACACGGTGACTTTTTGTGAAACAAAAAACGACGTTTTGAAAAACGACACAAAAAATTCAAGCATGTTGGAATTTTTTTTTGGTCGTTTTTTTGAAGACAAAAAACAACGTTTTGCCCACACACGATCAATTTAAATGACGTTTTAAAAAACGTAGTTTTTTTCATCGCAGAAAACGACCGTGTGTACGCGGCATTAGACTTATTTAATAACAAATTCCTAATAAGTGTTAAAACTCAGAACAATAAATCTGAATTTATTTGGTTGAAGTCAGATCCATACAGGATGGATTTTGATTGTTTTTTACGGCTTACTATACATACAAATTAGTGCTTACGAGTAAGTATTAGAGAATGAGGTCCCTTATTCTGCTGTAACAATTCAGGCAGTAGTCTCCTCATTTAACCTTGTTCTTTCATCACTTTCATCTTCTTACTGCACAGCTGGTCTTGCATTTATGGTCTTGAGAAACATAAAATTCTGGCCTGTATACAAGACATTCAGCTTTACAGTCAGACTGAAAATGTAAGACCTTGCGATTTACTGACAGGAAAACGTGTAGTAGCTTGATAGCTTATTTTTTATTGTAGAGGCAGACATGGATGTGTAGTAGCTTGATAGCTTTTGTTTAAAAAACTTAATAGGTTCTTCCAAGATTTTATATATATATACACATTACATATATATATATATATATATATATATATATATATATATATATATATATATATATATATATATATATATATATATATACACATATATATATATATATATATATATATATAGATATATACACATTACAAAAGTGAGTACACCCCTCACATTTCAAAATTTTGAAAATATTTTATTATATCTTGTCATGTGACAACACTGAAGAAATACTACTTGTAAAATGAGGTTTCTCCTAGGGTGTCAAAAATCCTTGCACTAGCCCTGTCTACAGTCAAACATGGTGGTGAGAGTGTCATGGTCTGGGGCTGCATGAATGCTGCTGGCACTGGGGAGCTATAGTTCATTGAGGGAACCATGAATGCCAACATGTACTGTGACATACTGAAGCAAAGCGCCCAGAGGCGATTCAGTTTGCATGCGTTGCGCTATACAAGTCATTCATTCATTCATTCCCTCCCTTTGGAGACTGGCCGCAGGGCTGTTGTCCAACATAATGACCCCAAACACACTTCCAAGATGACCACTGCCTTGCTAAAGAAGCTGAGGGTAAAGCTGATGGACTGGCCAAGCATGTCTCCAGACCTAAACCCTATTAAGCTTTATTGGGGGATCCTCAAACGGAAGGTGGAGGAGTGGCAAGTCTCTATCATGCACTAGCTCTGTGATGTCATCATGGAGGAGTGGAAGATTACACAGAGCCGCGATCTCCTGCGTACCTGGGCGCTCAGTCGCACACAGTCCTGCCCCCCTGGTCCTGCATTGGACCACTGTTCTGTCTATCATATGAGCCGGGCGGGACTGTAAGTGACTGAGCGCCACAGGAGATCATGGATCTGTGTAATCCAGCACTGGCGAGGCTGCAATGATCGGCAAATGCAAAAATGTAGATGGACACTAAGCAGGTTGAAATTATGGGCATGTTAGAGGTTGCAGATAGGCAATAAGCAGGCTGCAATGATGGGTATATTAGAGGCTGCAGATGGGCATGGATCAGGCTGCATTGATGGGCACTGACCCTTATTTTACTTCAAAGATCTTTTTTTACAATTTTAAGATTTTTTTCCTGAAATTTCCCTCTTAGGCCGCGTACACACGATCGAACATGTCCGCTGAAACTGGTCCGCAGACCAGTTTCAGCGGACATGTTCGATCGTGTGTGAGGCCTATTGGACCGTTTTCCAGCGGACAAAAGTTTCTAAACATGCTTAGAAACCTGTCCGCTGGAAACCTGTCCGTCGGACATGTTCGATGGTTAGTACACAAAATCAGCGGACAAAAATCCTGCACATGCTCAGAATCAAGTTGACGTTGTTGTGTTCTAGGTCATCACGTTCTGGTCCGAGGGGATTTTTGTCCGATGGTGTGTACGCACATCAGACCAACAGACAACTTCAGCCTAGTCTGATGAAAATGGTCCGTCGGACAGGTTTCCTCGGACATGTCTCAACGTGTGTACACGGCCTTAAAGTTAAGGTGCGTGTTATAAGTTTATATAAATATATTTTTATATTTCATCTCTACTGACAAAGCTGAAGTATTGTGGACAGCGATCCTCATCTACCAATACTACACCCTGTTAACTTAGTGAGGATGGCCGCGACTCAGATACATTGGCGTATATTTGTGCGTGCGTAGCGTATCTTCTTTATGGTACGCCGCCGCAACTTAGGCCGCGTGCACACGAGGAGACATGTCCGATGAAAACGGTTCGCCGACCGTTTTCATTGGACATGTCTCCTGGGATATTTTGGTCTGATGTGTGTACACGCGATCAGACCAAAATCCCCGCGGACAGACAACGCGGTGACGTTGACGCCGCAATGTTGTGCAAACAAGGAAGTAAAATGCTTCCACGCATGCGTCGAATCAATTTGACGGATGCGGGGGATTTCGGTCCGCTGGTTAGGCATACTAACCAGCGGACATGTCCGACGAACAGGTTTCCAGCGGACAAGTTTCTTAGCATGCTAAGAAACTTTTATCCGCTGAAAAACTGTCCACTAGGCCATACACACGATCGGACATGTCCGCGGAAACTGGTCCACAGACCAGTTTCAGCGGACATGTTCGATCGTGTGTACATGGCCTTAGGCCGTGTACACACGATCAAATTTATCTGCTGAAACTGGTCCGCCGACCAGTTTCAGTGGACATCTCCGATCGTGTGTATGACCTAGCGGACAGGTTTGTCCACTGCAAACCTGTCCGTCCGACATGTCCGCTGGTTAGTACGCCTAACCAGCGGACATAAATCTCCCGCATACGTCGAATGGATTCGACGCATGCGTGGAAGTATTTTACTTCCTTGAGTGGTGACGTGGCGGCGTCAACATCACTGGCATGTCACCGCGTCCTCAGATCGAGGGGATTTTCGTTCGATGGTGTGTACACGCCATCGGACCAAAATCAGAGGAGACATGTTCGCTGGAAACGGTCCGTTGGACATGTTTGAGCGGACATGTCTCCTCGTCTGTACGCGGCCTAAGAGAGGCAAGTGCAGTATTCACAAAGTACTTGCTCCGTGAGTTGTGGTGGCGTAGCGTAAATTGGCCAGCGTAAGCCCGCCTAATTCAAAGTAGGAAGGAGGTGGACGTCCTCTATTTAAATTAAGTGTGAGCCCATGCAAATGAATGGCCGGTCGAACTGGGCATGTGCGCGCATGCTCAGAATCACATCACATAAACTCCCTAAGATACATCGGCACAATGCCTACGACGTGAACGTAACCTACGCACAGCCCTATTCACGTAGTACTCATTAAACGGCGTACGCAACGTAAAATTTGACGGCTTCGTTCCCTGGCCCATACCTTTGCGTTACCTGCCCCTGCTATATGAGGGGTAACTTTACGCCGGACGTAAGCCTTACACAAATCGCGTATATGAAGCGGCCGGGCGCATCTACGTTCGTGAATCGGCGTATCTTACTCATTTGCATATTTAAAATGGGAACGCCAAATGCGTCCAGCGTAACTATGCGCCCACAATACGCCGGCGTAGGCAAGTTACGTCAGACGGCTGAAGCCATGTTTTTCGGCGTATCTCGCTTTGTGAATCGGCGCAAAGATGCGACGGCGCACATTTAAAATTACGGCAGCGTATCTCCAGATACGCCAACGTAAATCGTTTCTGAATCCGGGCCGATGTCTTTCATTAGATGGACTCAGCTTTGGGGTGGTACTTGATGGAGGTATAGCATTCAAAACAATAAATTTTACCTGTTATCACATCTGTTCTTTTCACTTAAAGGGGTTGTAAAGGTTTGTTTTTATTTATCTAAATAGGTTTCTTTAACCACTTCCCTACCCGCCCATAGTCATATGACATCCACAGATGGGATCTCCCATCCTGGGTGGACGTCATATGGCATCATGGGCTTCCCGGCCATCTAGGGAGTAGCGTCATCGCTCAGGACCCGGTGCGTGTGCCCGGCGGCCGCGATGTCTGCCGGGCACCTGCGATTGCCCGCAATCATGGCATGCGTGGAAGTATTTTACTTCCTGGAGTGGTGACGTGGCGGCGTCAACGTCACTGCCATGTCACCGCGTCCTCAGATCGAGGGGATCTTCGTTCGATGGTGTGTACACGCCATCGAACCAAAATCCGAGGAGACATGTTCGCTGGAAACGGTCCGTTGGACATGTTTGAGCGGACATGTCTCCTCGTCTGTACGCGGCCTAAGAGAGGCAAGTGCAGTATTCACAAAGCACTTGCTCCGTCAGTTGTGGCGGCGTAGCGTAAATTGGCCAGCGTAAGCCCGCCTAATTCAAAGTAGGAAGGAGGTGGACGTCCTCTATTTAAATTAAGCGTGAGCCCATGCAAATGAATGGCCGGTCGAACTGGGCATGTGCGCGCATGCTCAGAATCACGTCACATATACTCCATAAGATACGTCGGCGCAATGCCTACGACGTGAACGTAACCTACGCACAGCCCTATTCACGTAGTACTCATTAAACGGCGTACGCAATGTAAAATTCGACGGCATCGTTCCCTGGCCCATACCTTTGCGTTACCTGCCCCTCCTATATGAGGGGTAACTTTACGCCGGACGTAAGCCTTACACAAATCGCGTATATGAAGCGGCCGGGCGCATCTACGTTCGTGAATCGGCGTATCTTACTCATTTGCATATTTAAAATGGGAACGCCAAATGCGTCCAGCGTAACTATGCGCCCACAATACGCCGGCGTAGGCAAGTTACGTCAGACGGCTGAAGCCATGTTTTTCGGCGTATCTCGCTTTGTGAATCGGCGCAAAGATGCGACGGCGCACATTTAAAATTACGGCAGCGTATCTCCAGATACGCCAACGTAAATCGTTTCTGAATCCGGGCCGATGTCTTTCATTAGATGGACTCAGCTTTGGGGTGGTACTTGATGGAGGTATAGCATTCAAGACAATAAATTTTACCTGTTATCACATCTGTTCTTTTCACTTAAAGGGGTTGTAAAGGTTTGTTTTTATTTATCTAAATAGGTTTCTTTAACCACTTCCCTACCCGCCCATAGTCATATGACATCCACAGATGGGATCTCCCATCCTGGGTGGACATCATATGGCATCCTGGGCTTCCCAGCCATCTAGGGAGTAGCGTCATCGCTCAGGACCCGGTGCGTGTGCCCGGCGGCCGCGATGTCTGCCGGGCACCTGCGATTGCCCGAAATCATGGCATGCGTGGAAGTATTTTACTTCCTGGAGTGGTGACGTGGCGGCGTCAACGTCACTGCCATGTCACCGCGTCCTCAGATCGAGGGGATTTTCGTTCGATGGTGTGTACACGCCATCGGACCAAAATCCGAGGAGACATGTTCGCTGGAAACAGTCCGTTGGACATGTTTGAGCGGACATGTCTCCTCGTCTGTACGCGGCCTAAGAGAGGCAAGTACAGTATTCACAAAGCACTTGCTCCGTGAGTTGTGGCGGCGTAGCGTAAATTGGCCAGCGTAAGCCTGCCTAATTCAAAGAAGGAAGGAGGTGGACGTCCTCTATTTAAATTAAGCGTGAGCCCATGCAAATGAATGGCCGGTCGAACTGGGCATGTGCGCGCATGCTCAGAATCACGTCACATATACTCCCTAAGATACGTCGGCGCAATGCCTACGACGTGAACGTAACCTACGCACAGCCCTATTCACGTAGTACTCATTAAACGGCGTACGCGACGTAAAATTCGACGGCGTCGTTCCCTGGCCCATACCTTTGCGTTACCTGCCCCTGCTATATGAGGGGTAACTTTACGCCGGACGTAAGCCTTACACAAATCGCGTATATGAAGCGGCCGGGCGCATCTACGTTCGTGAATCGGCGTATCTTACTCATTTGCATATTTAAAATGGGAACGCCAAATGCGTCCAGCGTAACTATGCGCCCACAATACGCCGGCGTAGGCAAGTTACGTCAGACGGCTGAAGCCATGTTTTTCGGCGTATCTCGCTTTGTGAATCGGCGCAAAGATGCGACGGCGCACATTTAAAATTACGGCAGCGTATCTCCAGATACGCCAACGTAAATCGTTTCTGAATCCGGGCCGATGTCTTTCATTAGATGGACTCAGCTTTGGGGTGGTACTTGATGGAGGTATAGCATTCAAGACAATAAATTTTACCTGTTATCACATCTGTTCTTTTCACTTAAAGGGGTTATAAAGGTTTGTTTTTATTTATCTAAATAGGTTTCTTTAACCACTTCCCTACCCGCCCATAGTCATATGACATCCACAGATGGGATCTCCCATCCTGGGTGGACGTCATATGGCATCCTGGGCTTCCCGGCCATCTAGGGAGTAGCGTCATCGCTCAGGACCTGGTGCGTGTGCCCGGCGGCCGCGATGTCTGCCGGGCACCTGCGATTGCCGCAATCATGGCAAGACCGTGGATCTGTGTGTGTAAATACACAGATCCACATCCTACCAGAGGTTAGGAGACTGATGTGTATTCCCAGTACAGAGGAACACACATCGGTCTCCTCCCCTTGTGAGTCCCCTCCCCCTACAGTTAGAATCACACACTAGGGAACATATTTAACCCCTTCAGCTCCCCTAGTGTTAACCCCTTTCCTGACAGTCACATTTATACAGTACTCAGTGCAGTTTTATAGCACTAATCGCTGTATAAAATTGAATTATCCCAAAAATGTGTCAAAAGTGTTCGATATGTCTGTCGCAATAAAAAAATGTAAAATGCAATAAATCTATCCCCTATTTCGTAGATGCTATAACTTTTGCTCAAACCAATCAATATATGCTTATTGCGGGTTTTTTTTCACCAAAAATATGTAGAATAATACATATCGGTCTAAACTGAGGAAAAAATTTGCCGCTCTATTTTTGTTTATAGCGCAAAAAAATTAAAAACGCAGAGGTGATCAAATACCACCAAAAGAAAGCTCTATTTGTGGGAAAAAAAGGACGTCAATTTTGCTTTGCCTTCTAAAAAATTTTTTGTCTGAATTTCTCATTTACTGTTTCTGAGGAGGAACAGGAAGTGAGAAATTCAAACAAAGAAAAAAAACATTTAGAAGGGAAATTGAAGGAAAGGGTAAGTGAGCCAACAATGCACTAGCTTAAAGAAACATATTTAGAAAATAAAAAACAAACCTTTACAACCCCTTTAAGGGGCCTAGTAAGAACCATGCAACTGTGTCCTCTTGCTCAGATTATTGTAACATTTTGTATTCATATTAGAAAAGGTTCTGCAATTATTACAGTTAGCAGTCTAGCTGCAGCATGTTGCACTAAAACCTGATTTCCATTATTCTATTATCCCCATTCACACCCCCCAATGGCTGGTAATAAAATGACATTAATTTAAAGTTGGTTTTCTGGCTCTCAATGCGCTGGATAACGTTGAACCCAGATATCTGATAGATCTTTCTATATGCAAAAATATTTATTTGCGTCTCTGATGGAAAAACATATGGTACACAGGCAGGGGGGGGGGGGGGTGGCTTAGTGTGGCGTCTGGGCTCATTTGCTTCCAAGTCCAGTACAAATAGTACATGTTGGGCTGGTAACCTTGAGTGGAGATACTCCCCAATTAACCCCCGGATGCACAGTAATTAAATGCCATGTTGGGTATTATATAGCTTCCCGTTCAGACATACAGTTAGTGAGTGAGGAAAATCTTCAATTTTCAACTTCCAGTGCAGCTGGGATGCTATGCAACTGAATGCCAAGAGCTGGAAAAATGAGAAATTGTAAAATGCTGTGTTAAATTGTTCAACATAAACTGAGTTATAGGTATTTTTGTTCTATCAAATTGGTACCTGAGTAATATTTTATTTGGGTGAGTCTATATAGTTTTTTTTTTTTTTTTTACTAAACAGCAGTCTTTATTCAACTCATACGTTTATTTACTAAAGGTTTATTTACTAAAGACAAATAGACTGTTCGCTTTGCAAGGGAATATTCCCCAGAGCAGCAGTCTTCTTTAACTCATAAGGGTTTGATTCACTAAAGGGAAATAGATTAATCACTTTGCAAGAGAATTGTCCCCAGAGCTTAGTGAATGAGGTGAAGCAATGCTGATTTCCATTATCCAATCAAGGGCAAGCAAAAATACAGATTTTTTTTATGTGTTGCCAATTAGTGCCCATCAGTGCTCCCTATCAGTCCTGCCTATTAGTGCTAATCAGTGCTGCCTATCAGTGCTACCAAGCAGTGCCTATCAGTGCTGCCAATCAGTAAAAAGGCGGGGAGATGAACTCAGCAGCCAGGAAAATGTGTCCATGGGGGGCCGGCCTGGTGGGGCACAACTGAAATCTGTTGATGTTTATTAATTCCACATGCCGATCTTTAGTATAATAGTTAACCACCACAATACTATTTACAATAAACTACTGGAGGTAAATAAAAATGTTTCAGAAAAAGGCCTGCTGCTAAGCATGCTACGTGTTACCACAGCACTAAAAACTTAACTAACTTAACAATAATGGTGGAACCCTCTAATGCAGTTGTTCTCAACTCCTATCCTCAGGACTAGGGATGAGCCGAACACCCCCGGGTTCGGTTCGCACCAGAACGTTCGAACAGACCGCGGGTTCGCGCGAACATTTCGAACCCCATTGAAGTCTATGGGACCCGAACGTTCGAATTCAAAAACGGTCATTTTAAAGACCAAAATTCAATTAAATGTTGGAAAACGTTTTTTTGCGGAGCAGCCATTTTAATGATGCTTAAAGTGAAAAAAAAAATCCTTTAACCACTTAAGACCCGGACCAATACGCTGGCAAATGACCCAAGGGGTTTTTGCGATTCGGCACTGCGTCGCTTTAACAGACAATTGCGCGGTCGTGCGACGTGGCTCCCAAACAAAATTTGCGTCCTTTTTTTCCCACAAATAGAGCTTTCTTTTGGTGGTATTTGATCACCTCTACGGTTTTTATTTTTTGCGCTATAAACAAAAATAGAGCGACAATTTAAAAAAAAATGCTATATTTTTTACTTTTTGCTATAATAAATATCCCCCAAAAATATATAAAAAAATATTTTTTTTCCTCAGTTTAGGCCGATACGTATTCTTCTACATATTTTTGGTAAAAAAAATCGCAATAAGCGTTTATCGGTTGGTTTTCGCAAAATGTATAGCGTTTACAAAATAAGGGATAGTTTTATTGCATTTTTATTAATTATTTTTTTTTTACTACTAATAGCGGTGATCAGCGATTTTTTTCGTGACTGCGACAATATGGCGGACACTTCGGACAATTTTGACACATTTTTGGGACAATTGTCATTTTCACAGCAAAAAATGCATTTAAATTGCATTGTTTACTGTGGAAATGACAGTTGCAGTTTGGGAGTTAACCACAGGTGGCGCTGTAGGGAATGTGTGCCCTAATGTGTTGTTTACAACTGTAGGGGGGTGTGGCTGTAGGTGTGACGTCATCGATCGCGTCCCCCTATTACAGGGATGACGCGATCGATGCTCCGGCCACAGAGAAGCACGGGGAAGCCGTGTGTACACACGGCTCTCCCCGTTCTTCCGCTCCAGGGACGGATCGCCGCACTGCAGCGGCGATCGGGTCCGCGAATCCCGGTCCTGGAGCTTCGTTGATGTGCCCAGCCGTGCCATTCTGCCGACGTAAATGTGCAGTAGGCGGTCCTTAAGTGGTTAAATATCACACCTGCTGGGTGTCTATAGTAGTGGCACATGTTTAGAAATGTCCCTGCACAACATGAAAGAACCAAAAAAAAAGTAATTAATGCTACTTGCGCAAGTTCTGTGTGGCAACATTATGTCGAATATTTTAGCGGTGGTGGGGGGCCATTATTGTTGTGTGAAAGAACATTTTTAGAAAAAAGGGCACCCCTCAAACATATTGTAATTGGAGCGCAACAAGGAGCCACGTGCAAATTATTGCATCAAAAATTGTTATTAGCGCCCCTGTTAAACAGGGGCTGAAAACGTTGAGTTCCATCTGGTGGGCATGTCACAAATTAGGCGGTTCTTGGGCAGGTTGTATTCCCTTGGAGGTCAGCCGAGCAGTGGCATTATATGACCTTCGAAAATGCACACAGACTTTCCCGGCCTGCTTCAGGACATCCTGCAAGCCCGGGTACCTGCCCAAGAACCGCTGCACCACCAAATTCAGGACATGCGCAAAACAGGGCACGTGGGTGAGTTTTCCCTGTCGCAGGGCAGAGAGGAGGTTGGTGCCATTATCGCTGACCACCATTCCAGGCTTCAGCTGGCGTGGCGTCAACCACCTCTCAGCCTGACCCTGCAGAGCTGAGAAAATCTCTTCCCCAGTGTGGCTCCTGTCTCCCAAGCACACCAGCTCTAGCACCACATGGCATCTCTTGGCCTGCATTCCTGCGTATCCCCTCATACGCCTACGGAGCACGGCTGGTTCGGAGAAAACATCCCCACAGGAAGAGGCCACAGAGGAAGAAGAAGAGGAGGGGGTGGAGGAAAGAGGTGTGTCACAAGCAGTAGTATTTTTTTGGAGGTGTGGTGGCGGAACAACTGCCAAAACAACTGGACCTTGCCCTGCGTCCTTCCCAGCTGCCAGCAGAGTCACCCAATGCGCCGTAAAAGACAGGTAACGTCCCTGTCCATGCCTGCTGGACCATGAGTCAGCGGTAATACCACTGACCGCCCTGTCCAGCGAGGCATGGATATTGCCTTCCACATGCTGGTAGAGAGCCGGAATAACCTTCCGTGAGAAAAAGTGGCGTTTTGGTACTTGCCACTGAGGTACTGCACATTGCACAAACTCACGGAAGGGGGCAGAATCTACCAACTGAAAAGGTAGCAGTTGAAGTGCTAGCAATTTCGCTAAGCTAGCATTCAACTGCTGGGCATGTGGATGGCTGGGATTGTACTTCTTTTGGCGCTGCAGCAGCTGGGGCAGGGAAATTTGCCTGGTACTATCAGTAGATTGACCGCTACTACTAGCTTGTGACACACCTATTTCTACACCTTCACTGCAGGCTTCAGACAGGACTGGGGGTCTACTGGGGTTGGAGGTCCCAGAAGGGCAAGGGGGGGTACGCTTTTGTCTTTGGTGTGGGTCTTTCTGGTGTGCTTGCCAACGAGCTGCATGGCAGGTCGACATATGTCTGGACAAGCATGTGGTACCCAGGCGGTTGATGTTTTGGCCACGCGACATACGCTTGCGACATAAGTTGCAAATAGCAAAGGTACGATCTTGTGGACATGTTTCAAAAAAGGCCCACACCAAAGAACTTTTGCTGTACCGGTCAGACACAGCAGCGCCATGCACAAGCGCCGTAGATGTGCGCTGTAATGCCGTGGGTGTGACCTTAAGCTGACCCCTGGAGGGCATCCTGCCTTTTTGGAGATGTGCCTGTGCCTCGTCGTCCTCCTCCTCCTCCTCCTCCTCCTCCTCCTCCTCATCTCTCCTATCAGGCACCCAGGTAGAGTCAGTGACCTCATCATCCCCTCCCTCCTCATCACTGTCAACAACCTGGCAGTATGCTCCAGCTGGGGGAACATCATCACTGACAAATTGCTGTCCCTCTCGGCCACCACCTCTCCCTGGGCTCACATCAATGCCTTCCTCTATCAGTGTTCCGTCATCAGAGTCTTCAAAACGCTGCACATCTTCCTGCAGCATGTACCCCACACTGTGTTGAAACAGTTCGGGGGACTCCTTTGATCTGTCTGTGTGAGAGAGGATGAGGAGGATGAGGACGGCTTGGTCATCCACTCTACTAATTCCTCTGCATGTTGAGGTTCAACACGGCCTGCTCCCGAAAAGAAGGACGAGTGGCCATGGCCACGGGCTGAAGAGGATGCACCACATCCACTACCAGCGTTACCTCTACATGCAGAGCCTGCTTGCCCTCCTGACTCTCTGCCTCTCTTTGTTCTCCTTCCAGACATATTGAAGTGCTCAGGTGGTATGTAACAGCACAAGCGGAGTGACACCAAATGCGCTCAGGTGATATATAACAGCACACGTACAGTGGCACTACCTGCGCTCAGGTGGTATATAGCAGCACACGTACAGTGGCACTAACTGCACTCAGGTGGTATATAGCAGCACACGTACAGTGGCACTATCTGTGCTCAGGTGGTATATAGCAGCACACGTACAGTGGCACTATCTGTACTCAGGTGGTATATAGCAGCACACGTACAGTGGCACTATCTGTGCTCAGGTGGTATATAGGAGCACACGTACAGTGGCACTATCTGTGCTCAGGTGGTATATAGCAGCACACGTACAGTGGCACTATCTGTGCTCAGGTGGTATATAGGAGCACACGTACAGTGGCACTATCTGTGCTCAGGTGGCATATAGCAGCACACGTACAGTGGCACTAACTGCGCTCAGGTGGTATATAGGAGCACACGTACAGTGGCACTATCTGTGCTCAGGTGGTATATAGAAGCACACGTACAGTGGCACTATCTGTGCTCAGGTGGTATATAGCAGCACACGTACAGTGGCACTATCTGTGCTCAGGTGGTATATAGCAGCACACGTACAGTGGCACTATCTGTGCTCAGGTGGTATATACCAGCAAAGGTACAGTGGCACTATCTGTGCTCACGTGGTATATAGCAGCACACGTACAGTGGCACTAACTGCGCTCAGGTGGTATATAGGAGCACACGTACAGTGGCACTATCTGTGCTCAGGTGGTATATAGCAGCACACGTACAGTGGCACTATCTGTGCTCAGGTGGTATATAGGAGCACACATACAGTGGCACTATCTGTGCTCAGGTGGTATATAGGAGCACACGTACAGTGGCACTATCTGTGCTCAGGTGGTATATACCAGCACACGTACAGTGGCACTAACTGTGCTCAGGTGGTATATAGGAGCACACGTACAGTGGCACTATCTGTGCTCAGGTGGTATATAGGAGCACACGTACAGTGGCACTATCTGTGCTCAGGTGGTATATAGGAGCACACGTACAGTGGCACTATCTGTGCTCAGGTGGTATATAGGAGCACACGTACAGTGGCACTATCTGTGCTCAGGTGGTATATAGGAGCACACGTACAGTGGCACTATCTGTGCTCAGGTGGTATATACCAGCACACGTACAGTGGCACTAACTGTGCTCAGGTGGTATATACCAGCACACGTACAGTGGCACTAACTGCGCTCAGGTGGTATGTCACAGCACACGTACGGTGACCCCAAATGCGCTCAGGTGGTATGTCACAGCACACGTACGGTGATCCCAAATGCGCTCAGGTGGTATGTCACAGCACACGTACGGTGACCTGGGGGCTGAAAACGGTGCTTCCAGATCTGGTGCCGGCGCCTCTTCGTTGCAGGTCCCGGCAGTGGCGAGTCAGATGGATGCAGCTTCCCTGCGATCGGAGTGTGAGCTTTCCAGTTTTGAGGACGAGAGGTCGGATCGGGAGGCGGTGAATGCAGGACATGCGGCTGTGGGTCCTTCTCCTTTGCAGCCAGGTAAGACCCCTACTAATGCTCTATCTTCTTTGCAGGCTGTATTGGGGGGTTTGTTGACTTAGGGGGCGGCGGGGAGCTGGGTGCATCCCCTCCCCCGCCAGCATTGTCTAGTGTGCCGGCACCTCATGTGGCGACCACCGGGGCTGCTGGGTTAGGTGGGGGAGGATGGCAGTGGTTAGAGTTGCAGGGTTTATTGTCTGGTCTGCGTTCATTGGTCCAGTGTTTTGAGGTAAGTCCTGCCACACCTTCCCCAGTGTTCAGATGGGTTCCCGGGCAGTCTGGGTCGAGTTCCACGCCTGCTGCTATCGCAGGGTCGGATGCGGTTGCGGGTCAGTTGCCGACGGGAGGGGTTGAGGGCACAGTGGTTCCGGCTGTGGCGGCCAAGCCAGACATCGATAAGGATGCCGTTAAGACAGCTGACACCGTGCAATTGGCAGATGCTACCAAATGCGAGGTGTACGTGTGTTTCGAGGGCCTATTGGGGTCGCATCTCAAATCGGAGGTGAGGGAGAAAATCTGGAAAGGTGAGTATGTGGAGATTTTTTCCTTATTGCCGCTTGACAAGTTTAATATGGACAGGGTAAAACCTGACGAGACTGAGGCCGTGTACACACGGCAGAGAACCTCGACGGGCAGAACACATCGTTCCGCCCGTCGAGGTTCCCTGCCGGCCGTCGAAATCGGCGACCTGCCCGTCGGGAATGGCAACCAGCCATTCTTCCAGGCGGGCCGTCGAGCAAATAGAGAGCGTGCTCTCTATTTCTGCTCGACGGGCTTCCCGACGGGAAGCTCGCCGAAAGCGTACACACGGCCGAGGTCCTCGCTGGAATGCAGCTTCCAGCGAGGTTCTCTCTGGTTTCCAGCGAGAACCTTGGTCGTGTGTACACGGCCTTAGCCGCGTACACACAACCGTTTTCCTCGGCAGAATCCATCAAGAAACTTGGTGGGAGAGCTTTTTTGCCGAGGAAAACGGTTGTGTGTATGCTTTTCATCAAGTAAACTGTCAAGGAACTCGACGAGGTAAAAGTTCTCTTTTTCCTCAACGGGAGTCAATTTCCTCGTCGTGTTCCTCGTCGGGCTGGTTTTCGTCGAGAAACACGATCGTGTGTATGCTTAGAAATTCTTAGAAACCCGCACATGCTCAGAATAAAGTATGAGACGGGAGCGCACCTTCGGTAAAAGTAACGTTTGTAATGGAGATAGTACATTCGTCACGCTGCAAAAACTATTGCATCGTTTAAATGCTGCGCATTTAAAACCTTCTTTAGAATGGGACAAAAATGAACAATAATTATCTTCTTTTGCTGCTGATATTCACACAGAGTTCTGACTAACTTTTTGTAACCTTTTTCATGCTGATTTCATGAATATTTCGGAAGATTTTATATAGGCCATTTTTTTAGGCAAATACAGATCTTCATTTTTATTATAAATGTTTTTATTATTTAATTTCTCGTCATCTCCTTTTTTTTTTGTCAAGTTACCACCAATGAAACCTTATTGTTTGGTCTTATGAATGAATAAAAAACGTATATAGCGCGGCACAATGCGAACTGAATCGCCTCCCTTTATAATTAGACCTTTTTTACATTTTTAAAGTTAACCTGCCTACTCCCAAGCTACATTTTTGGATGGATGAAAAACACATAGACAAGTATGAACTGTAAACCAAAAATGTCCATTTATTCTGGTAAAGAATATAATGAAAATAAATAGAAGGCAGCACTGAATAACCTGCTGCCATTTGTGCACTTGTGTGTGGAGACTAAAATTGGGAGATTGAGAGGCACATACAGGAGGGAGCCCAATCGGGTCCTGGACTCCAAGAGGTCATGAACAGCAGCAGGTGAGATAGAAGTCCCAAGGTTGTGGTACTACAGCAGGCTGCCTTCTGTCAGACCACTTTAAAGCAAGGCCATCACTTTTTGCTCTTCCGGACAGCCTTCCTTGCTGCCTGCTCTGCAACCTTCTCTGCAGCCTTCATTCTCTGCTTGGCTGGAGGCTGTGCCAGGAGGAGGAGGTGGTGGTGGAGGAGAAGAAGGCGGAAGAGAAGAAAAAAGAAGGTGGTGGAGGAGGAGAAGCAGGAGGAGGAGGAGGAGGAGAAGAAGAAGGAGGAGGAGGAGATGAAGAAGGAGGAGGCTGGGAAGAAGCTGGTGGGGGAGGATGTCCGTTGCAACAAATAACTGTGTCCTCAGTTAGTAGCCCCCTCACCCCCTTTTTCACCAAACTGATGAGAAGGGGCTCAAATAAGAGGCGCTGGTCCTTGTGCTGCCACTTGGCCCTGCCACCTCCTCTGTGACACTCTCTCCTGCCACCTCCTCTGTACCACTCACCCTGGCCTCCTCCTGCCTGGCACTTTCCTGACCCTCCTCCTGGCTGATGTCCTCCTGTGTATGAAAAAGGGACAGTTTGACTTTTGTGTTCAAAAGTCACACACAATTTTCAGCTCATGACTGTTGCAAATGGATTTTACAGAATTTGAAAAGCCAATCATTTTGACCCCAGCATTTTGCATTATTTTCTCCCCAACTTGTTTGGCTTCTACTCACTATTGTAAGGGGTTAGCTCGGTAGCGGGGGTGGGTGACCCCCTGGATGGGTTCACTACACACTGAACTATACAGAGAGGCAGCCGTTTGGTTTATTCTTCCATATTGCTGGAAACAAGTGCAAGCATCCAAACAGCATAAACAAAACAAAACATAAAATAAACCCTGGCCACTTGGGGCGTCTACCTTCACCACACAGGAACCTATCTATGGAGTCTGGCACAGCCTACTGCTGGGCAGACACTGCTGGTCATACAGCAGAGAAACAATAGTCTTTTTGATTTTTCTCACACAGAAAAATCAACACCACCTCACCTCTTCAGAAGTCTTTCTCACTGCTCTCCTTAACTCAAAAAGCCTCAGGATGCAGCAATCAGTAGTCATACTTTGGATGACTTATAGATGCCTTAATTGCTTCATTCTGAACAGCTGAAGTTTTCCAACGCCCTAAACCTTTCTGACTACTTCTGCAGCCGACACCTGGTAGTAATTGGTGAATTGTCTAAACAAGGCAGAAATGTATTTCCCATTTGTGACAACACCCACAGATTTACCTGACTTCCTGTCACATACCCCCCCCCCTCTTGTTTCAACCCTAGGGTTGGGACACAGGTTGCCAGGCACACATGCACTCGGGGCAACCCATCTGCATTCCCTATTTTAACGCCGGGGCGATGCGTTACTGCAAAACTAAATTCATGGAGGGCCAGGAACCACCTATTTATTCTCCTATTGGTCTCTTTGTTCTGTGCCATCCACTTCAATGGGGCATGATCCGTCACCAGTTCAAACTGTCTACCCACAAGGTAGTACCGGAGAGAATCCAAAGCCCATTTTACCGCCAAACACTCTCTCAATGGTGGCATAATTCAAGGTGTTCCTCCCCTTTGATAATCTGGGACAGTACAGCTCCTAACCCCACATTTGACGCATCTGTCTGAACCACAAAGTCCAGTGAAAAATCAGGCAAATTTAAAACTGGCTGACTACATAAGGCCTGTTTTAAAGTCTGATAAGCTGTTTCTGCTTCGGTAGTCCATTTGGTCATGACAAACTCCTTCCCTTTGGTCAAATTGGTCAGGGGAGCAGCCTGTGACGCAAAATGGGGGATAAAGCGGTGATAATATCCCACGATCCCCAAAAATGCACAAACCTGTTTCTTGTTGGTGGGAGGTGGCCAATCCTGAATAGCCTCAACTTTGTTTATTTGGGGCTTGATTAGACCTCTTCCAATGGTATACGCCAGATACTTCGCCTCTTCTAGCTCAAGGGTACATTTTTTCTGATTGGCTGTAAACCCGGCTTTCCAGATGGAATCCAACACAGCCTGAACTTTTGGCAAGTGTGAGTCCCAATCCTCACTGTGGATGACAACGTCATCAAGGTATGCAGCAGCATAGGCTCGATGAGGCCGAAGGGTCTTATCCATGGTGCGTTGAAATGTGGCGGGAGCATTCTATAACCCAAAAGGTATCCTCCGAAATTGGAAAGATCTGTCTGGAGTTACAAATGCTGTTTTTTCCCTGGCCGACTCAGAGAGAGGAATTTGCCAATAACCCTTGGTCAGGTCTAACGTCGTCATGTACCAGCCAGTACCTAGGCGATTAATCAGTTCATCTATACGGGCATAGGATAGGTGTCAAACTTAGTGATTTTATTTAGGTGGCGAAAGTCATTACAAAACCGCCAACTTCCATCTGGTTTGGGCACTAAGACAATGGGACTGGACCATTCACTATTTGACTCTTTTATCACCCCCAGCTCAAGCATTTTTTTTACTTCCTGGTGAATTGCCTCTCGCTGGGCTTCTGGAATTCTATAAGGCTTCAACTTGACCTTATCCCCTGGTGTGGTGATAATGTCAAATCCGGAGACCCAACCTGGCAGGTCTGAAAACTTCTCCCTATTACGGAGCACAAATTCTTTAACCTCCTGTTGCTGAGTTTTGGACAGAGTCTCCACTATCCCAACTTCAGGGACAGCCAGGTTAAATGGAGCAGAAAATCGGGTAGTCTTAGCGACCAAGCACTCTCTATCCTTCCATGGTTTTAACAAGTTTACGTAATAGAGCTGCTCAGGTTTTCGTCTTCCCGGTTGGCTAATTTTATAATTCACCACCCCCTTTTTCTCCAACACTTCATAGGGACCCTGCCATTTGGCTAGGAATTTACTATTCGACCATGGGGACCAGCACCAACACCCTATCACCAGGTGCAAAGGAACGGACCTGGGCCCCACGATTGTAAATCCTTTGTTGAGCCAATTGGGCTTGGGCTTAATGTTCCTTCACAATCGGCATCACTTGGGCAATTCTATCTTACATTTGGGCCACATGTTCAATCACACATCGATGCGGGGAACTCTCACTCTCCCATGTTTCCCTGGCAATGTCCAGTAGGCCCCGGGGGTGCGACCCATACAGTAGCTCAAATGGAGAGAACCCTGTGGACGATTGGGGAACCTCTCTTATTGCAAACATCAGATAAGGGAGCAGATAATCCCAATTCTTTTTTTTTTTTTTTTTTTTCATTTTTTTTTTTTTTTTTTATTAAAGATTTGCAATAATACAAAGTAAAGTAAATATAGACCATAGCAAGTATAAAACAATGAATTACCAAATCCATAGCAACATATATGAGCAAGCAAGATTGTAGCAGACCAAGGAGTTTGGAACTCCCGCCCCACCCTCTCCCCGTGCCCCCATAGGGATCAAGCTGCTCCAGGGGTGGGCAGTGCGGGGCAACCACAGTATAGCACTTGCTCCAAGTAGAGTACTTGATTCGTGGATAGGCGGGCTAAATTGTGAGGCGCTTTGGTCTAGAAAAAATTCTAATAAAGTGTTATGGTCAAAAACTCATATGGGCCAGGAGAGGGGAAGTAACCCTCGTCACTCCTGGTTCTAGCTAGTGACATGCTGTAAACCTTTAACCGAAATGCAGAACAATAATCAAACAAGGGAAATTCCCAATAGGACCTTTATGGTCCAGGGCTGCCACGATAGCTAAGATGATTCAACTAAAGAAAGCAGAGTGGTGAGTAGAAGGAAGATAGAAAAGAAGAAGACAGCGGGGAGAGAAGAGGGGACAGAGGGGTGGGAGGTACACGGAAGGCCAAACACTCAGCAAATTCATATTTATAAAAAAATAAAAATAAATTAAAAATAAATTTAGGGCCAAAAACCCAGGACATCAAAACCAAATCAAAGGAGGATACCAACATAGGAAGCCCATGGTTCCCAGATGAGCTTGAAGCCCTCCACATTATCAAGAATAATGTTGGAAATCTTCTCATTGGTCATTATCCAGGAAATTTTCCTTTTGGCCATTGGGTAGGAGACTGACGGGGACTTCCAGGCCTTGGTAATAGTCATTTTAGCTCCCAATAGGATAAAAAAAATCAGTGCTTGTGTGCTCTTGGAAATTTTAGGGACTGGATTGTTGAGTAATGCTATGGTGGGGTCGTGGGCTACCCCCACTCCCGTGATTTTCCTGATAAGGCGGAAGATTTTATGCCAAAAAGACCGGATTCTGGGGCATTCCCACATTATGTGAAGTAAGGAGCCCGTAAGCCCACAGCCCCTAAAACACAAGTGGGAGGATTGCGGGTAGAATTTGGCAATGATGGTGGGTACCAAGTACCAACGGGACATGACCTTGAGGCTCGCTTCAACCAGTGAGACATTCAAAATGCCCTTAAAGGAACGAGCAAAATTAGTGTGCCAACGTTCTAATGTCCAGTCAAGGGCAAGGTCACGGTCCCAGCTCGTCATGTAGAGTGCCTTCTCCATAGGCTCGGCCAGAGCTGAGTAAATTAAGGATATACCACCTCTTGTGTCCATGGCTGATGAGCACCACTGCTCATAGGGTGTTACCGAAGGTGATTCTATGCTGGCTCTCTTAATCTGGTTTAGGAAGTGGGAGAGTTGATAAAATCTGAATTTCTCAGATGGGGGCATTTTAAGTTTAGAGGTGCAATAGCCTAGAGTTATGGGTCCATTTGAGTTGAAGAAGTGGCCTATTCTGTATAGGCCTTTGTCAAGCCACCATTTGAAGGCAACTATATCCAACCCAGGCGGGAATCGGGGGTTGTGGAAGATATGGGCCAGTGGGTGCCAATGGGATATCAGGGATTTCAGTTTGTATAAGGAGTCACACAAGGACATAGAGTGGGATAGTGTAGGGGCCAGGATTGGAGGTCGGGTTTTGGGGTGGCTGCATAAGAGGAAGTCTAGGGTAAACCCTGGGGTTGCGGCTCTCTCCATGGAGACCCAGTCTGGTTTGGGACCTCTCAGATAGATTATCGAGAACTGGCTGAGTTGGGCCGCACGGTAGTACCACCATAGATTAGGTAATCCAAGGCCCCCCTTCAATCTGGGCCTAAAAAGGACGGTCTTAGATAGGCGATGTCCAGTTTTATCCCAAATGAAGCGGGTTATGGCCAATTGAAGTGTGTCAATATAAGATTTTGTGACTGGGATGGGTAGGGATCTAAATAGATATAATATTTTAGGTAGAAGGGTCATCTTGACTGCGTTAACCCGGCCCAGCCAAGATAATTTATACAGAGACCATTGACGAAGGTCTTCCGTTAGCTTTTTAACCATAGGGGGGTAGTTGTGCTTGTGGAAAAGGTCATGTCGTGAGGTGAGATTGATGCCTAAGTAGGGGATGGAGGTGGAGTTCCAGGAGAAGGGGAAGTGTTTTTTCAAGCTGTCTACGTGGGATTGGGGCGTTGAGACATTGAGGGCCATAGATTTGGACATGTTAACTGTGAGACCTGATATACTGCCAAACTCGTTAAGTAGTCGGATCACATTAGGTGTTGAAGTAAGGGGGGATGTGATAAAGAGGAGGACATCATCTGCGAACATGGCGCATTTGTGTATCGATTGGCCACAGTGAACCCCCTGGATACCCGGATGATTTCTAGTCGCGATAGCCAGAGTCTCAATGGCTATCGCGAAGAGGAGGGGGGAGAGGGGGCAGCCTTGTCTTGTACCCTTCCTGATGGGGAATTGTTCCGAGAAGTGACCCTGGAATCTAACTTGCGCAGTCGGTTGGGAATAGAGAGCCTCCAAAGTTTTAAGAAAGTCAGGGCCAAAGCCCCATTTACGGAGCAAGGCAAAGAGGTAGGGCCATTCAACCGTGTCAAACGCCTTTTGCAGATCGATGGAAAGTAGGTAGCCTTCCTGGGGTAACCCGCCATCCCAACTCGACCTCATAAGTGAAATGATGTCTATCGCCCTCCGAATCTGGTCCGGTCCCTGCCTCCCCGGTATAAACCCCACCTGGTCCTTGCTGATATAGGAACCAATAAAGGACGCCAATCTGTTCGCTAAAATTTTTGTCATTATCTTCAAATCGTTGTTAATCAACGAGATTGGTCTATAGTTGCTTACTTCGCTAGGGTCTTTCCCCGGTTTGGGAATTACTGAAATGAAGGCTAAGTTTGCCGAGGGGTCCGTAAGGGAATCTCTGCGCAAGGAGTTAAAGAACCGGACCAGATAAGGGGCCAAAATCTCTGAAAAGGTCTTATAGTAGTGGTTTGAAAACCCGTCAGGGCCTGGGGCTGAGTCCTTTTTAAGATCCTTTATGACTGCACGAATTTCTGCTACCTGAAACGGAGATTCTAGGATAGAGCGATGGGAGTCCGACAGTCTGGGGAGGGGGACGTTCTGTAGAAAGGTGTCAAGATCAGCATGGGGGCGTTGGGCGTCAGAGGAGTACAAGGTGGAGTAGAATGATTGGAAAGTCTTGAGTATCGTCTCCGGGTTTTGGGTTAGGGTGCCGTTCAAAGCCTTAATCTTGGGGATGGCATACGTCCGTAACTTGGGGGTAAGTTTGGCCGCCAGCTGCGGACCAAACTTGTTTGCCCGCATGTAGTGTTTACTATTCTGCCATTGCAGGTGTTTGTCCGCAGATGAGGTGAGTGCCATATTGAGGGCCAACCTAGCCGAATCAAGTCTGGCGAGGGAAGCCTGAGAAGGGTTTCGCTTGTGGTTCTCACTCAATGTTTTGAAATCCTTCTCAAGGTTCGCTATGTCTACCTTTCGTTCCCGCTTCAGTTGCGATGATAGTTGAATGATTTTACCTCTCAACACTGCTTTGTGGGCTCCCCAAAGAGAACCGGGGGAGATATAATTTTTGTCATTGTTCTCAAAGTATTCCCGAATCTCCCTCTCCAACATAGTGCAGTGTACCGGGTTGGAGAGAAGAGAGGCGTTTAAGCTCCATGGACGATGCCCAGGGGAGGATATAGTATTAGAAAGCTTAATGAGCACCAAGGAGTGGTCAGACCACGGGACTATGTGAATGGAAGCATGAGAGGCAGTGTGAATGTCAGAGACAGGCAAAAAGATATGGTCAATTCTGGCGTAGGTTTTATGTGGGGCCGAATAGTGTGTGTAATCTTTCGCCGAAGGGTTGAGTTCCCTCCAAGTGTCAATGAGTCCTAAAGAGTGTAGTAGACGTGCAATATGAAGGCTCTGTTTAGGAGATCTTTTGAGGCGGGGGGTCCCTACTGCAGATTTATCTAGAATGTTGTCAAAGGTGATATTGGAATCCCCCCCCAAAATCACCCTTCCTTCGAAGTGAGGTGAAAGAGTGTTAAGCAAAGTGGAGAAAAAGTGAGCCTGTCCCCGGTTGGGAGCATAGTAGGATACTATAGTGTGAACCCTTCCTTCTATCGAGCCCTTAACTAGGATGTAACGTCCCTCCTTGTCCGTGACAGTTAGGGAGTGTTCAAAGTGGGTTTTTTTTGAGAAAAGAACTGCTACCCCTCTTTTTTTAGTGTCGGCGCTTGCTAAAAAAAAAGTGGGGTATCCACGGTGAAGAAAGGGGGGGTTATAGTTGCTAGGAAAGTGGGTCTCCTGGAGTAGGACTATGTCAAGGCCCCTTGAGTGATAACTCTGGAAAGCCTTGCGTCTTTTGGTCGGGGAGTTCAGGCCTTGGGTATTGTGTGAAGCCACCCTAAGGGCATCTCGTCTGGGTGGTGTGTCAGCCATGGACAAGAGAGGGAGAGCACGAGCATACAGGAGAGAGGCCTACCTTGAACCACAAGAGACTGGGATTACACCGCGGAGAGTTAGGTGGGAGTTGCAGCTGAGTTCTGGAGGATGTGATGGCCTTCCGTGTCAGTTCCTGGGGAATAGAATGAGTACAGAAAAAAAAACAATGTGAGTAAAACTCAGACATGGGGGTAAATAAACAAAGATAGAAGAGAGAGAAGATGGAGAAGGAGACCTAGGCAAGAATGACTAGGTGTGTGTATAAACAGGACTGTATGACCTAGTCCCGGACTGAGACCCAAAACAGGGTTGGGCTCAGAAAGGTGACAACCCCTGTGGGGGTTGTATGCCTGCAATCACAAGAGGAGCAAGCTCCTTCCTGGTACCGCAGAAAAAGTGGCATGCTTGGCCGCCCCAGCCCATCGGCCCACAGTATTATAACGTAACTACAGTATATGTGGGAGACCTCTAGGCTCAGGGGCCCAACTAAAAACAGACAAAGAATGCAATCACTGAATAAGATAGGAGCACAAACAATATGGCAAACAGAAAAACCAATATCTAGCAGACCTTGATGCTGAATATATATAAAAAAAAAAAGGGGGGGGGGAACAGAAGGATATGGGAGGGTAGGGTGGGGAGGGGGAAAGGCTGGGAAGTGTGCGAGGGAAGATTAGGGAGGGGAGGCTAGGATGGGGAGCATAGGGGAGGGTAGTGTCCACCCCAAGTCACATGTCAAACATAAACTAAGAGTCAGCAATGTAAATAGGACAGTGGGCAGGGTCCTTCCTCTGTTGGACCCGTAAACGTCTTTTACATTTACCTCCCCCCTACCCCTCTTGCATGAGAGGGTAAATAAGACCTAGCAAATGAAAACAATAAAAAAAAAAAAAGGTGGAAAAAAATACTTAGTGAGTTAATGTCCCGTCGTCCCCAGTGGGGAGGGCTGGGTCAGCATGGCGGGTCAAACCCGGTGAGAAGGTGAGTTCTGAGATTCTTAAAGAAGATGTGGGAAGCGAGTAACACAAACTCGGTGGGTATAGTGAGCAACACTATACAGGCGTGGGATTAAGATACCCAAAATAATGCACAGTGGTCTCCAAGAGGCGGTTCAGGGGTGCACAGTCATCTAGGGGGGCGAGAGTCTCGTTGCCTCTTTGGTTGTTGCTTGTTCCACAACGGAGTGATAGGGCTGCCGGTGGAAGGCCTCTTAGACGAATTGGGTCGAGGAGAGGGATCCTGAGGGGGAAGTTCTTGATTGATGAATCCAAGACGTAGTAGCAGCTGTTCACCTTCCCTGAAGCTAGAGAAGCCGTAGGATTTGCCCTTGTAGTCAAACTGGAGGCGAAATGGGAAGGACCACCTATACTTGATGGATTTCTGCGAGAGAACTCCCGAAAGGGGCTTCAGGGTCCTCCTCTTCTGAATTGTGGTCGGTGAGATGTCTGCGAAGATTTGTATTTTGTTCCCTTGAAAGCTGAGGTCATCAGTATTGCGGGATCTCCGCATGACTTCCTCCTTTACACTATAATAGTGGGGCTTAACCAGTACATCCCGCGGGAGCCCGTCTTGGCGAGGAGGTTGTAGAGCCCTGTGGGCCCTGTCCAGTTCGAGCTTGTGGTCAGGGATATCGGGAATGACGTTTTTAATGAACAATTTCACTGCATCAGGAATATTGACTACCTCCTCAGGGAGACCCCTAATGCGAAAATTATATCTCCTGCTGCGGTTCTCTAAATCGTCAATTTTAGCGAGTGCGATTTCAAGTTGGTCCTGCAATGTCTGTATGCAGTCAGTGTTTTGGTTGGTACGGGCTGCAGTATTGTCCACCACCTGTTCAATAGCATCTATGCGAGTCCCAATGCTTTGCAGGTCTGCTTTGATGGAGGATGTGATCTGTGCTGCGGTTTGCGTCAGCCCTGCCGCAAGCATGTCAGAAAAGCAGTTGAGGAGTTGTGTCATATCAGACTAAGGGGGCTGAGAGATGGGGGAAGGCATCTGGAAGCCAGCATGGTTCATGGGGGATTGCATCATGGGGGTGCTCAGTATGTCTGCCATAGTGCGGCTAAGGAGCGATTCTGTGGAGGCCGGTGATGCTAGGTAATGGGGAGCGGTACTCACTGGAGTTGCCAGCAGGGGAGGAACGTGCTGGATTGGGGATGATGGGTCCGCTATAGTGTCCAGGCCTGCCATGTCATCACGAGGAGAGGCTGCGGCCGCCATCTTGGGGGCTAAGGGAGCCGCTAGGCCAAAGTCCAGCTGTCGGCTAAATCCCTTCTTTTCGTCGGAGCCTGACATCCAGGGATGTGCTCCACACCTCCCGCTCCCCTATTTGATCGTCCTCGGAATCGATCTCCTAGCGATTCCTGCACTGTGAGCCTCGGTGTGCTGGGGCGGCTCGGAGCTCCCGTTCAGAGCGTCTTCCCGGAAGTCCCGCGCATGCGCACTCCGATAATCCCAATTCTTTCCGTCTTTATCCACCACCTTCCTCAACATTTGTTTTAAGGTTTTACTAAACCTTTCCACTAACCCGTCTGTTTGAGGGTGATATACTGATGTACGTAATTGGGTCACTTTCAGGAGTTTACAAAGTTCTTTGGTCACCCTACACATAAACTGGGTGTCCTGGTCAGTTAGGACTTCTTTAGGAAGACCCACGCGGCTGAAAACCTGAAATAACTCTTTGGCAATAGTTTTAGCAGAGGTGTTTCGGAGAGGAATCGCTTCTGGGTAACGGGTGGCATAGTCCATTATTACCAAGATGTGCTGGTGCCCTCTAGTGGACTTCAGTAAGGGGCCAACCAAGTCCATGGCGATCCTCTCAAAAGGGACCTAGATAATGGGCAGGGGTACCAACGGACTGCGGAAATGTGGCATGGGTGCAGTAATCTGACACACTGGACAGGAAGAGCAATACAATTCCACTTCCTTAGTGATCCCAGGCCAATAAAACCTCTGGGTGATCCTCTCCCGGGTTTTTTCTGCTCCCAAATGTCCCCCAAGAATGAGCCCATGGGCCAGTTCCAAAACCATCTTGCGGTACGTTTTAGGCACTACCAGTTGCTCAATGGTGTCCTCTATCCTCTTTGACACTCGATATAACAGGTTCCTTTCAATAATGAAGTAAGGGAGGGCAACCCTCTCATCAGGGTTAACTAACTCCCCATCTATTTTTACTACATTTTCCCGGGCTCTTAGCAATATGGGGTCCCTCAATTGCTCAGTGATAAAATTCTCTATGCACCTCGAGGTTATCAAACCCTATCGGTCGCTGTTCCTCTTCTGAGGTAGCAGGCTCCTTCCTAGGGACTGGTGTTTCCCCTGCTAAGACTGAGAATGGAAACTCAGGAGAATCCTCACAGTTAGAGGTTTCTGGAGTAGATGTTTCAGGCTCAGAAGAACCACCTACTGGGGAATCTGGGCAGTCCCAGTGTTCCCAGAACTTTGGGAAATCCCTTCCCACAATGGCGTCATGTGGCAGTTTGGGAACTAAACCCACCTGGTGACACAAGTTACTGAGGGAGGTTTCAAAGGAAACCGTAGTCAAGGGATATTCGCGAGTGTCCCCATGTACACAAACTACAGCCATTTTCCTAGGATGTAAGGTTTTTCCCACCACTAGATCACTTTTCACTAAGGTGACCAGGCTACCTGAATCCAACAATACCACAACATCTTTACCATCTAAGCACATTCTACATAAAGGTTTCTCATTTGCCTTTACTGCAGGGCATGTGGTTGCAAAAAGGGACTGTCGTCTCTCTGTCAGAAAGTCACGCTGCATGGGTTCATCACCCGCTGGGCAAACTGCTGCTACATGTCCCTCTTCCCGGCAACGGTAACAAATCAATCTTCTGGTCCTCTCCTGTGGGATGGGTCTTCATTGCCGCTCTCGCCAAACATTAGCAGTAGTCCCGATAATACCTCTATTTGCTCTTTTTTCCCTCTCTCCACCCCCATCCCTTGATGCAGTCTTACCTATAGGTGGGGAGGGTCTGGTCTTGGGTTGGAAAGTCTGTGCATTAGGAAAAGACCTAAGAAATTTGTCCATGACTACTCGCTCCAAAATTTTTGGTCCGGACAGAGTTTCTAGCTGCAGCCATTTCTTAGCCAAATGGATGAGGTCATACCTCTGCGACCGAGGTGGCTCCCTCCGCTGATAACTCCAACTGTGGACCCGCTGAGCACGGACATCTAGGGTTACACCAAAACGTGCCAATATTTCCTCTTTTAACCGATCATAGTTTTTTGCGTCTGCAAGCTCCAAATCAAAATATGCCTTTTGGGCTTCTCCAGATAATAGGGGGGCCACTAGTCCAACCCACTGTTCTTTAGGCCAACTCTCTTTTTCTGCTGTTCTCTCAAATGTGGTCAGAAACATCTCAGGCCGTGCACACACGGCAGAGAACCTCGACGGGCAGAACACATCGTTCCGCTCGTTGAGGTTCTCTGCCGGCCGTCGAAATCGGCGACCCGCCCGTCGGGAATGGCAACCAGCCATTCATCCAGGCGGGCCGTCGAGCAAATATTGAGCGTGCTCTCTATTTCTGCTCGACGGGCTTCCCGACGGGAAGCTCGCCGAGAGCGTACACACGGCCGAGGTCCTCGCTGGAATGCAGCTTCCAGCGAGGTTCTCGCTGGTTTCCAGCGAGAACCTCGGTCGTGTGTACGCCGCCTTAGGGTCATCATCTGCAGTCATCTTTGGCAATAAGTGTCTTATCCGAAAAGTCGGTTGTTACTGGCCTGACTCCTAGCCTCGGTCTGCTGTCTCTGAAGCTGTTTCACGATGGCCTCCATTTGTGTCTGTTCCAAGCCTGCAATGCTCTATTGGTGAGCTGCAAGGCTCTCTTGGTGAGCTGCAAGGCTCCGCTGCAAACCTGCATTTGTCTGCTGTTGATTTGCATTTGCTATAGCCAGCTGTTTCAGTATGTTTACTTTAACTGCCCGCATTCTCCACCATGTGTAATGGGTTAGCTCGGTAGCGGAGGTGTGTGACCACCTGGATGGGTTCACTACACACTGAACTATACAGAGAGGCAGCCGAAGACGGTTGAAAACAAAGAGTTTGGTTTATTCTTCCATATTGCTGGAAACAAGTGAAAGCATCCAAACAGCATAAACAAAACAAAACATAAAATATACCTTGGCCACTTGGGACGTCTACCTTCACCACACAGGAACCTATCTATGGAGTCTGGCACAGCTAGTCATACAGCAGAGAAACAATAGTCTTTTTGATTTTTATCACACAGAAAAATCAACACCACCTCACCTCTTCAGAAGTCTTTCTCACTGCTCTCCTTAACTCAAAAAGCCTCAGGATGCAGCAATCAATAGTCATCCTTTGGATGACTTATAGAGGCCTTAATTGCCTCTTTCTGAACAGCTGAAGTTTTCCAACGCCCTAAACCTTTCTGGCTACTTTTGCAGCCGACACCTGGTAGTAATTGGTGTATTGTCTAAACAAGGCAGAAATGTATCTCCCGTCTGTGACAACACCCACAGATTTACCTGACTTCCTGTCACACTATTGATATGCAAAACACTTTTACATCAAACATTATTTATTTTTAACATATTAATATCTATTTTGCTGCATTTCTGAAAAAAAAACACATTTAAAATACTATACCTGGCTCTAGACAGCCAAATCCGGATCTTCCTCCAGGATGGAAGGCTCCTCTTGCTCCTGAGAGGGCTCACCTTGAGAAGGATCAGCTTGGCTGCAGGGAAGGCTGGAGGCTTGTCTTGTGTTTTTTCTTCTGGGTTGTCTGGGGGAGAGGCTGGAAAGGGATCCCCTTACTTCAAGGTGGTCATCCAGAAAGGACAGTCTGCTGTAGTACCACAACTTCGGGACATATACCTGCGCTGCTGTTGCTCCAGACCTCTGAGAATCCAGTACCTTGTTGCGTGCAGTCCTGTATGAGCCTCTCAAGGTACCAATTTTATTCTCCAGCTGTTCAGCTGTTACATGGGGTATCTTTGTGTGCACAAATGGGAGCAGGCTATTCAGTGCTGCTGCTCTTAGCTCTTTATTCCTGTGTATTGGGTCTTTTGTGGCCCAAAGAACAGGCAGCTCCCTTAATTTGTCTATGAATTCGGCCAGGAATGGTATTTCATTGAAGGGATTCATGTTGTCTGTCAGACAAAAACAAAGCCAAAAAAACTAATGTCAATCACAGTCTAGAAACTCTAGTAATCTTTATCCCCATAAAGCCCTTAAATCTCTTAGCAGTATAGGCCACTGATGTCTCAAGTTCAAAACATATCTTCGTCCACACGCTCGTTGTTCAGACGTCTTCCTCCGCACCCCGAACGTACGTACGACATGTGTGTCAAAGCACTGTATACACTGCGCATACGTGACACTCCGAAAATGTCGCCCGCCCATGACGTTCTTACTCGATGTTTCTCCGCCCCTTCTCTTTCGGCGCGCAAACGACATGGAGGAATTAGCTGACCAGGTCCGTGATACTCTGCCAACTACATCAGAAAACGACGTCATGGTGGAATTAACTGACCAGGTGTCGGATAATCGGCCAAGTTCATCCGAAAACTATGTCATTGCGGAATTAGCTGACCAGGTGTATGTAATGAGGCCTAGATCATCACAAAACCCCGAAGTGGCGGTGTCACACAAGCAGGTGGCTCCAATTCGGCCTAGTTCTTCAAGAACCTACAATGTGGCTGAGTCTGATGAGGAGCAGGTGTCTGTCCTTATACGTTTGTCTAACGAGGACACCCTTAAGCCCGGAGCCTAAGGATGAACCGTTTGAAACGCAGAGCACCAGATTCAAGGCAACTAACATGTCATACGCGGAAATGGTGGACATTTTGCAAAGGTCGGATTATGACGCCAAGCATGGGCCCTATACCCACCCTAATGTTCGGAAGGCCAAAATAATGGAGAAGGTGCAAACCAGCCTGGATCGCCATTTTGGAATGAAACGTTCTAAGGAACAACTGCGAAAGAGGTGGTCAGACCTTAATCTTAGGGAGCCAGAACAACTAAGGAGCATCCAGAGAATGCTTGGAAAAAGTAAGTACTTCTCCTGTGTCCCTAGATCATTATTGTTTTTCCTAACTTGCATGTTGCTCCATGTTGTTGCTTTTGCATATAGGACCTTACAAAATAACGTTTGTTTCAGACACATCCGTTCGTCCACCACATACAATGTTTTTTTAGAAGAGACAGGGTTAACTTATTTCATCTTCGCTTGATTATATTCCCAAAAGATCTTTAAATAGGTGTCTACCTGATGTGTTTGGACCTACAATTTATATCCAAATTAGATCAGTCTTATTAAGGAGTGGACACTCCTCAGCTTTTAACACATCTGCACTCAGGAGCACTAGTGTGGGCCACCAGAACAACCTTTTTAGGGTGACCCACACAGGTGCTCCTGTGCATTTTTAGGGGTGAAACGTGTCCCAAAAAGGTGAGTATCCAAAAATAGAGTTTGCAAAAAAACACGTCTTCTGCTTGTAAATGCCCAAACTTGTATCCCACTTCCAAGCAATGTTTAATATTCAGTTTTTTCACCTCAAATATGTGTGTATGATAAATATATATATATTTTTTTCCCACTCCCACTCCTCTGAGCCACAGAAAGGAAGGAATGCCCCCCCTACCCATGAAATAGTCCACATATTGATCCCGGACTGCACGGGCACTTTGGGTGGGCAAGCCAGTACAATCAGGTTCAAGGCCTGGCAATGAGAGTTCAGCATTGGTAAGTCCAGCCTCTGGCCCAACCATGACCATATAGGTCGGAGACTGTCTCCGTAAGAAGGTGTGCAAAATGCAGCATGCAAATATGATGTAGTTCCATTTGTACTCCGCCATATGTAATGATGTAAGAAACAGGCGGAACCGGCTGGCCATTATCCCGAAGGCGTTCTCCACAACTCTTCGGGCTCTGGTCAGCTGGTAATTAAACACCCTCCTCTCTGGGGTGAGGGTCCTAAAGGGGAATGACCTCATGAGATGGGGTCCCAGGCCAAAGGCTTCATCAGCCAAAAAGACGAAGGGCAGTCCTTTCACATTCTCAGCATCTGGTGGCAAAGCTAGATCATCGTCTTGGAGACGAAGCGCTAACACCGTCTGCCTGAAGGCTCCCCCGTTCTTCCCCACATCCACATTATTGAACCCCTTGTAGTTGAAAAACTGGGAACCAGAACGGGGTGGTGGCACGATGCGGACGTGCTTTCTATCGATGGCTCCCCCACAGTTGGGGAAGTTCCACCGCGTCGCAAACTCCGATGGCACAGTCTGCCATTCCTGTGGCGTGGATGGAAGCTGTGGAATTAAAACAAAAATATAAAAAAAAATAATCTCCACATAAAATTGCAAGCAGGTTATACAAATACATAATTATCATTCCAAACATTTTTAGAAAGAGCATTTTACAAAAAAAAATATAAGGCACAATTAGCACATTCATCACCCCTTCTGATGGACCATTGATCAAATTTGGGGCGGGGGCTAGATGAGTTTGGGAGTTCAAAAAAAATAAATAAAAACAAGTAAAGGTGAATCTAGACTTTACAACACTTTTTAGAGGGGGGGGGGGATAAAGCATTACAATGGATATAACACATTGGGAAGGGACTAGGCTAGGTGTGTTTGGGCCCAGGATAGCATACTGGGGAGGTAAGTGAAGGGAAATATGCATATAGGGCAAATAAGGGGCAATAAGAGCTTACAGCATGCATGGGTGCAAAGAGGACATTCACAGCATATTACAATCATGGTAATTATGGAAGGAGGAAATAAATATCATACATTAGCATATATAAAATACATTAAATGTGATATTAAAGGAGAAAAACGTACCCTCATATAGTCGTCCTGCAAAACCTGGATAATGGCAGAGCAGGTATCAGGAATGATGCGGCCCAGAGTCTGGGGGAGATGCCGTTGTGAACTTTAAGTCCTGAAGGCTTTTCCCAGTTGCCAGATAACATAAGGTGCCAACTAGCCTCTGCTCAGCACTGATAGCTTCCTGCATAACGGTGTCCTGCCTGGTAATATATGGCGACACCAAAGCTAACAGGTGCTGAAATACAGTGTCAGACATCCTCAGGAAATTCCTGTAGTCATTAGGATTATTTTCCTGAATCTCCTGCAGCAGAGGCATATGAGAGAATTGGTTCCTACGGAGCAACCAATTCTTGGTCCATGAACGCCTCCTCACCCTGTTCATGGACTCGTCTAGGTCTAAAACAAGCAGACCTACAGACACCGCCTGCACAGCACGAACTCGCCGACGAGAAGGTGCCTGCAACATGGCTAGAAACGAACGTCTAATCAAAACGCACTAAACAGACCGCACTGAAGAACAGCAAGTCCTATGAAGAACAACCTGACAAACACAAACGAGCGGACAGGAACGCACTGTAAAAAAAATACGACCTGACCGCAAGTCCTGAATGTCAAGATACGAACCCACAAGCACAAACTGAACGGCAGAAATCGATCTGAAAGTACGAAGACTGAAAAGCGCGAATCGTCACTCGCCAAACTTTTACTAACACACGGCAACACAAGATTAGCAAAAGCAGCCCCAAGGGTGGCTCCAAAGGAATCGTACTTCCCCTTTATAGTGCCGTCGGACGTGGTGAACGTCACGCGTTTGAGAACAAGGACATTTGGACTTTACTGTGTGTACGCAAAGAAAGCCTGTCGAGTTCCTCAACAAGCCTAACAAGGAACCCGACGAGGAAAACGATGTGTCTGAAAGGACGAGTTCCTCGGTCATGTGTACGTGGCCTCAGAAGGGGGAGGAAGAAAAGTGGCAATATCGCCTTATTCCTCCGTTCTTTGTCAACTTGCTGCAGGCATTCGCTATTTTGGCGAGTGTGATTGGTGAAAAACAACCCGAATGCTGCTCGGCACTGTTTTGCTACCAGGATCCCATTGGGGAGATGCACTGGGTTTACGGGGGGCAGGCTTGGCTTCGGTATGATGAACAGTTTCAACAGCGGAAGGCCATTCGCCCATCCATACACTGGGATTATAAGGATATCAGCTTATGGATGAAGCTCATGTCGTCTGCTCGGGCCTCCACCATGTTTTTTCAAGGGAGGGTCGAAGGTTCAGATTCCCCAGGACAGTCGGCCCCAAAAAAGAAAGGGGTGTGTTGGCAGTTCAACGAAGGAGCCTGCAGGATTGGAAACGGTTGCCGTTTTGAACAGGAATGCTCCGGCTACGGGGGTGGGCATGCCTTGTTGCACTGTTTCAAACAGGGAAAAGGACGGTCCAGTGAGGCTTTGGGAATAAGGGATGAGTCCGGTGAGGGTGGAAAGGATGCTTCGTTTTCTAAATAGGTATCCGGACCGGGCGGCTGCCCGGCTCCTGGAATTTGGTTTTAGGGATGGGTTTCGTATTCCGTGCTCGTTACAAGCACATTCCCCCTGTGTCTCAGAAAATTGCGTTCGGCTGTGGCAGCATCCTGGGGTGGTTTCAGACAAATTGTCTAAGTAAGTGGCACTGGGCCGCATGTGCGGTCCATTTCCATCCCCTCCATTGGTGAACCTCGTGGTGTCGCCTGTGGGGGTGGTGTCTAAAAAGGAGCCAGAAAAATGTTGATTGATTCATCATATTTAGTTTCCAAAAGGGGGTTCTGTCAATGACGCCATTGACCCAGAGGCATGCTCGGTGTCATATATGTCCTTTAATGCAGCGGTGTATTGGGTTTGGCGTTACGGGCAGGGTGTGCTTATGGCAAAGACGGATGTGGAGGCGGCCTTTCGGTTGCTGCCTGTTCATCCTGACAGTTTCTACCTGTTGGGTTGCCAATGGCAGGGGACGTTTTACGTTGACCGATGTTTACCAATGGGTTTTTCGATCTCATGATCCCTGTTTGAGAACTTCAGTTCATTCATGATCGAAAGATTTGTCTCTACTGCGACAATTTGGGGTCTGTACAGGATATTAACAAAGTGACTGCTTCTTCTGCGCCAGAGGTGCGATTGTTGCGTTACTTGGTGTTGTGTTGTTTGCAATTGAAAAATTTTCTGTACGCCGTCCATATTCCAGGGACTACTAATGCTGTGGCGGATGCTTTGTCTCGGTTTTTAGTGGGACAGGTTTTGGGAGTTGTCACCGGGAGTGGAGCAATACGGCATTCCTTGTCCCCAGCATCTTTGGCACCTGGCGTTGGAGTCATCACAGGTTTGATCCGAAATTCTGTGAGTGGTGGCATGTGGGCTACATCTGCAAAGGGAGTGGGGAGAACTGGTAACAAGAGTGGGTTGGGTGTCGGAGGAAGGGGTGGTGCCCGTACTGTTGTATTTTATTGGTTTGAATTTTAAACGGGGGTGTCAGCTTCAGCTATGGATAGAAAGATGGCTGGTTTAGTGTTCTGGTTTAAATTAGCAGGGGGTGGCGATCCCACAAAGGCCTTCGGGGGTTCGACAGGCTTTAAAAGGTTACAGGAAGGGTAAGAAGGCCATGGACAGTAGATGTCCTGTCACATTTCAGATGCTGCACCAATTGCTGGTTGGTGAGTGTATGTTCCTCTGGCTATGAAGTCTGCCTTTTTAGGACGGCGTTCACGCTTGCCTTTTACGGGCACCCGTCTGTGGATGGATCCTTTTTAGTTCATCGGGATGGTTTGGCATTATTGGTGTTCCAGTTTTGGCAGTGTTTGGTGGCGGAGGGGTATGACCCCTCTGTATAGTCGTTGCACTCCTTCCGCATCGGGGCTGCTACCGAGGCAGCCAGATGGGTGTTGGACAAGTCCATCATTAAGTGGATTGGGCGTTGGAAATCTGACCGTTTTAAGCTGTATGTTCACCCTCATTTGGTGTAGTGCTTAAGGCAATGGTTCGCGGGTGGGGTTTGGGTGAGCTGGCATAGGAGTAGCGTGTTCCAAGTGCTGCATTTTTTTTTTCAGAATATCCTGTTGGCCTTGTATGGATCATGGGACATTCATATGTCTTTTGGGGGGCGAAGCGGGCAGAGGTTCGGCCGAATGGCCGCCAGTTGGGAGTTCCCAGGGAGTTGGCGATGGTGCGCTGAATCAGAGTGCCGGGCATGCTGTGGAGCAAGGTGCTGCCGGAAGTTCACAAATATGCCCGCCTGGATCGTGCACCGGATGTCTTGGCACTGCATGTTGGGGGTAATGATTTAGATATACGGTCTATGCGGCACTTAGTCAGGAATATTAAGTTTGATGTTCTTTGGATTCGGTCTGACTTCCCCCAAACCATGGTGGTATGGCCCTATATGGTTGGACGTACTTCTTGGTGATGGACTCCATCAGTGGACAGAGTTAATTGGGCTTGTATCAAGGTTAATAAGGAGGTGGAAAGATTTGTGGTATGGAATGGAGGGTTGGTGGTCCGCCATAGAGATCTGGAAGTGGATACGGCCAGGTATCTTAGGGGGGATGGTGTGCACCTTAATGCCGTGGGCATCGACTTGTGGTGCTTGGCGTTGGAGGATGGCGTCCAAAGAGCCCTGCGTTGTGTAGGTTGTCCACAGGTGTAAGGTTTCACACCTGTGGGGTGGCGGTTGGGGATCTTTGGAGGCAGTAGACAATTTTGACCAATTTGGCATAAGTGGGGGACCCATCATAATATGGGATCCTTGGTTGATGCCAGTTAACCGTGGTTTAGCTGGCATCGGTTGATGGGTATCAGCGTGGGGAAGGTTCAGAGTCTTATGGTCCTTGAGTCGGCGCACTATGACTGGGATCGGGGATGGCCTCGCTGATACGGAGGAAATTTGGTCAAAGCCTTCAATGATCCTTAACAGGGCACAATGGTATCTGTGAAGGATTGTTGAGTGTAAATAAAGATGTTTTTGGTTAATATGTTTGTTAATTTGTTAAAAAAATGGCCGATGCGGTAAATTTTTACTCCAAAATGGATGTCGTCTGTTTATTCTTAGGTTAAGGTATAGTGGGGGGTTAAGTGGCTATATGCAGGTTATCTGGCTTACCATAGTCATGTTTATGAAGCAGAGTAGATTGCTTCACCCTTGGAGGAGTGAAGCGATCTACCAACGCTTCCAACACTGCAAAACGGTCCCTGATACTGGAATCTCATGAGACTTTACGAGTGTCAGGTCACCTGTGGCCAGGTGACTAGTGCACTCCGTTAGGGTCAGGGATGAACTACAGGGTAGTGAACCCTATAGCCGACTGCTGCGAACAGAGAGGAAGCGTGAGCCCAAGATTCCCCAGGGCGCGGAGTCTAAGACCCAGCTTGGTGTTCACCAGAGCCTCTGGTGGTGAGGATGGCCTTTGCTGCATCTGGATCCAGGTCGCGATCCCTGGGGTCCCCTAGGTCACGCTCCGCAGGGAGAGAGGGGAAGCAGCAACCAGGACAAGCGATAGTGATGGGTAAGCCGAGGTCAGGGCAACAGGCAGACAAGGGTAACTGAGGGACAGGCAAAAGGTCAGGGAAACTGGCAAGCAGGAGTGGTCAGATAAGAGCCAAAATCGGTACACAGGAAGATAAACTTACCACACAGCAGACAGGAACTCAAGCTACAAACAAAGGTTGAACAGCAAAGCAAACTAGCAGTGCAGTGGTCAATATAGGCTTCCTGGGATGGCCTGGGGTGGAGCCATATAAGGAGGAAGGTGATAAAAGACAGCCAGGAAGAGAGTCAGGCCTCTAATGAACACATGGAGACAGGTAAGCTGCCAGACTTTATTGCATATCCATGACAACGAGATTACAGTACCAAAAATTCTCAGAAACACAGAAATGTCAGTTTATTAAGCAGTGATAAATCACCGCTCAGTACACTGAAAGACGGGAGGTTAATGTTAATAAAATAATGAGACCCCCTGCATAATTCCTATACAGTATGTTTACACACACACACATTATATATACAGTATGTAGCACTACCCCAGAAGGAGCTGCTGGTTTAGATTTTGGCCTGCCGTTACCTTACTGTTCCTTGCACTAGTCTCAGGGGTTCTCCTTGAAGGGGTGGTTAAAGAAACAAATGTCTGTACCAAACACCCAGTCTCTTTTTCTCCCTCCTGTAGAGAGGGTTTTTAATAAAGCAAACTTCAGAAAAGAGGAATGGAGGTTTAGGGGAAATTCAGGCATCTTACTTGCGAATCACAAATATTCTCCTAGGTCCAGAGGAACAACCGTCTCCACGCTGGACTCAGCGACCACCAATTAGGCCCACTCTCACTGGCCTAGCAGCCGGTGCGAAGCTCGATCAAAAGATAGTCTCTGCCACAGACTTGGTGAAAGTAGAATTGTTTCAATGGTCTCTGTCACAGACCTGTGTAACCACAAACTGGGTTCTAAATAAAGGAACACTGCTCACAGTGCCAGGATCTTAGCCGTTCCGTCAGCACTGTGGCGTAAATTTTGATCCAGATGCATCCTCTAATTGAGTCCTCAATTGTTCGGTCCCTTCCAGCAGACAGGGTGACACAGGACCATCCCTGGATCAGTAGGCTCCAGCAGCTCCTGGGCCTACATCTCAGTAACGGAGCCTCAGGACCCGCCAAACCCAGGACCCGCCAAAACATCCCTAAAGCCAGGAGGGCCCTCAGGTCCGGATCAGGCAAAACCGACCCCACAAAATCTTGTCTGTCTCCTAAGAATGCACAGCGAGTTGACCACGCCCCCTGAGCCACTTCTAAAAAAGGAATACCCAATACATTCAGCCTGTTGCATTTCCAACCTTGACCAGTGGTGGCAGTGACACCTACTGTCAAGTGGAAAAACGTGCAACCCAGCTGAACTGAAACAGAACCACAATTTGAATACAATCCTTCTGAGCCAAACTATTGCTCATAAAAACTATAATTTAAACATATAGCACCCACTCATTGGGAGCAGGGTGCTACATTGTGTATATATATATATATATATATATATATATATATATATATATATATATATACACACACACACATGTACACATTTTATATATACCATATTTATCGGCGTTGTAAGATTGGGGAATCAGACTCCAATGGTAGGTGCATTTTTCAGTGAGTAGACCATTGCAGAACTGTGTTTTTAAGGTCCTGGTAGCCCACTTTTATTTAAAAGCATCAAAGTTCACATATGCAATAGTATCCCTCGCAGGGGGTTCCACCATTACTGCATTGTAAAAACTCAAGAGTTTACCCTTCTGGCTTTCAATCTTACCATCCGAAGGCTTCAGGCCTCTAGCCTAAATCCTGTTCCTCAGAACACACAGCATTTCCCAGAGATAAGTTTGACCCTCGCTTTTCTCCTAGTCAGCGAATTGCTGCTCAAACATAAACCGCCATCTGCAACCTGCAGATCTGCTACCAGACTCCTTCCAGAGAGTTGGGAGCTCATCTATCTCCCAGGGACCAGACTTCCTGTCTGTGGGTGGGGCACTGAGCCACAGCCAGGCCAGCACTAAATAGCTGAACACACAGCTGTGCAATTAAGGTATCTGTCTCTCCAAAATATGGGGAAAACCAGCCATCCTTCAGGTAAGACAGATCCAAACCATCACAGCGTATACCACACACTTTTTTCCCCTTAAAATAAGGGGAAAATCGTGGGTGCGCGATATACGCCGATAGCCGCACGATAGTTTGAACTGAGCCGCCGACATATACCGAGTGCAGTACACTCAGGTACATTCGGCCAGGCTCGGCTTCGTTCGTGCTCATGCATAAACGTCACAGAGTGTGAGCACGAGCGAAGCCGAGCCTGGCTGAATGTACCCGAGTGTACTGCACTCGGTATATTTCGGCAGAGGCGTTCAAACTGAGCGTGGGAAGCGGGGATTCGACTCCCCGGAGCACTGGAGAAGACGGGAGGAAGCCAGACCGGACAATGGACGCCACGCAAGACACCAAAACGGTAAGTACTAAAAAATGTTTTTACAGGTCCACATCAGGGGTGCGCGCTATACCCTGGAGCGCGCAATACCCCGATAAATACGGTATATATATATATATATATATATATACACACACACACATAAATATTACAAGGGGACATGGTTACAATGTTGGGGGGTCTGAACGAGGTAGGAGGAAGTTAAACATTTTCCTCCTTCCTCCTCAGATCCCCCGAGATTTCCTCTTCACTCTGAGCTGGTGAATAGGGGAGTGTGAAATCTGACACAGAAGCTGCTGAGAGGCTGATCCAGCTGCCCCTGCCCCCTACACAGCCCAGTGATTCAGTAAGCACTGGAGGGGCAGAGCAGAGAGCTGGTGATTGAAGTCTCCAGCTCTCTGCTCAGTGAAGACTGAAAACTGAGCTATCAGCGGTCTTTGATCTTAGAAATTGTGAGGGGTAGATACAGCACTGGATCAATGCTATATCCACCTGGGTGAATATATATTTTTTTTTTTTCTAAAACCCAAACTTCTCTTTTAAAGATGTTGCAATAAAAAAATGTCAATTTGTGTTTATGGGAATTTTAAAATGTTAAAATTAGTATTGAGTTATCCTTAAATGGAGAAAACTTAAACCCTAATACCCTGTACACACGATCGGATTTCTGATGGAATCAAATCTGATGGATTTTTTCGTCGGATATCCGATGAAGCTGACTTTCATAAGTCTTGTATACACACTATCAGACTAAATTCCGAGTAGCGCTGATATTTTCCCATGTTGATGTGTGTTTGTATACTTTAATAAAACGTCTATGGACATTTAAGTAATAGTTTGTCACTGCACTAATGGAATCACCATAAAAATAAGGCACCTAATCCCTTAAAGTAAATATTGATAGTAAAAAGAAGGGGGAATGGGATAATTTGCGGTGCAAATAGGGTTATAATGGTACTGATGAGAAAGAACGGCAAGTTTCTTTATAAAAATACAAAATATTTTTATTAAATACATATAAACATGAATATTTTTAAAATGTTGTGGAAATAGTGGTTGCAACAACAGTATAAGATAACGGCATGGAAGTCACAATATTCCCTACATGTTTCGCGATATGTCGCTTCTTTAGGGGAGAATCAGATCCACGCCTAAATATTGGTAACTGAATCAGAGAAATCAAAAGAATATATACATGCAGTTAGCTACAAAAAAATTCCAGAGGAAGAACATCATGGCATATGCTTACCAACCACCAAACCGGGCCAACTGTCTAACACACCTGTCTAACACACCGAAGATGACCAGAATTAAACCCAATTAGGGTCAACACCAAATTCCGTAAGTAGTCACAATTAGATGCTTATACGGGCAAGCCAATGGTGAAAACTGGAGATATAGAAAATAGCAGGAAAAAAAATTTAACTGAGAAAGTAAAATGAATAAAATAAATGAAAAAAGGGGAAAACAATGAAATGATGAAAGGAGGGGAAAGTACTCACATGACCTTAAGGTCACAGGACGCCGAAGTGAGACGGAGTGTCACTGTGGTCTTTAGAAGGGTCGGATTTTTATTATTAGAAAATATGATGATGGAAAAAGGAAACTGTCAAAGTTCCTCCCTAATGACAGAAAATGATAACCATATGTTGGGATCCGTGCAGAAATATTGAAGCATAAAGAATAGACGAAAAAGAAGACAGAATTTGTTTGAGGTAAAATATTGGAGTGGATATTATTGAATATTAGTGTTAATATTGAATATTTTATATATTCGGAGGATTAAAGAAATTGAAGAAAAGGAGGTGCTTAAATAGACCTAGGTCTCTATTAATATGAAGATATTATTTATTTCTATGTCTGAAGAGAAGAAGGCATTAACATGAATACCAATGGGTTGAACAGATATCATATTGTAATATTGTAATATAACATATTGCTTTAAAGTTCTACTGATGACAGTATATTAAATGAAATAGAGTAGTTAAATAAAGTAAATATAGAATGTAAAATAAAATGAGAATTGAAAAATAAAGAAAAGAGATCAAAAGTGATAATAAATATAAATCCAGAATAGACAAATAGATGTAGTTTGTATCAAAGCCAGCGCTTACCATTGGGAAAACGTCAGGGAAGAAGGTGTGTGTATCTGTCGTCCATACACTGTGGCAGCCAACCGCTTTCTGCACTGAATTGTGAGAGAGTGGGGTTTATATAGCATCTAAGCACCAGCGTCAGACGTAATGACGTCATGCAGATGCTGGGCGGGCCAATGGTTGCTCGCATAGAGCCACCCTCATACAGTGCAGATCCATGAAGGACTGCATTGCCCATAATACAGTGCACACCATGACGCAGGCCGCGTGGTGTCTGATTGGTTAAGGAAGTAACCTGAGCAACCACAAATTAAAGCGGGGCACAGAGGTAATATGGATGGTATAGCACACGACCAACTGACAAAGCAGGGCAGATGTAAACACGCTATCACTGGGAAAGCCTAGAATGGAATAAGGTAGCAACTAAATGGGAAATAGTCAGTGGCAATATGACAGGCAAATATGTGGGATACAGTCGGGAGGATGGCTATATCCCTCGAGAGCCCTTGTGACAACTCAACACCAGAAAACTGGAGGTGCATCTGTGTGTGTACAGGTGTGGATGGCAAGATAGAGACAGGGGGCCAGATTCACGAACACTTGCGCTGGAGTATTTGGATATGCGCCGCGTAACTGTGATGATGCGCCGTCGTTTCTATGTGCCCGTACCCACCAAACTAGATGCGCCCAATAACGGGTCATTTGCGGCTGGCGGAACGTTCCGACGCCAGAGTATCATCAGCGTTAATTTTCGCTGGGCGCATCAGTCGCGCCCATTGATTTCCCCTGCAAATATGCAAATGAGGGAGATTTCCCAATTCACGAACGGATTAGCACCATACGCTGGCTACATGCGCCGCGCGTATCTGGTCCGTCCGGCGCAAAGTTATTTCTACAAAAGGCTGCTTTATCTTTACCCCAGACGGTCACAGGTCAGCAGGAGAGCAGCTACAGCAGCGTTACCGACGATAGGAGCTTGCTGAACAACAACACTTGCAAGGAGGACAACACCTCTGTGTGCCAACATGCCAGGGGCAATTGTGGTCCTAGAACTACTGATGGGTCCCCCGGAACGAAGGAGGCGGGCACGTGAGAGGATATACCGCACTCGTATGAGCCTCTTTGGCATGGGGGATGAGGAGGTGTATCGCCTCTTCAGATTCAGCCCAGATGCAATACTTGAACTAACCACAACCCTGCAGGGTGACATCACCAGCCCAACACACCGCTCACAAGCAGTGCAGCCACTGGTGAAGGTACTGGCAACACTCCATTTCCTTGCAAGTGGATCATTCCAGCGTACAAGTGGAGTGGTGGCTGGGATGTCACAGTCCTCCGTGAGCAGATGTGTGCACCAGGTTGTCCCTGCAATCCTCAGACGCATGTCCAAGCAGTTCATCAGACCCACCACTGAGGAGCTGCGGCAGAAGGCAATGACAGATTTCTACAGCATTGCCAGATTCCCACGCACTGTGGGGGCCATTGATTGCACACATGTGGCCCTCCAGCCCCCCAGTGCCACAGAGCACATATACCGCAATCGGAAGCATTGGCATTCCATCAATGTACAGGTGATAGCTGATGCCCAACGCCTCATATGGCACGTCCGTGCCAAACACCCCAGGTCCAGCCATGACAGCTTCATATACCGTCAGAGCCCCATCCCAGCAGAATTTAACCAGAACATGTATGGGGACAGCTGGCTGGTTGGTGAGTGACATGGGAGTCAGGCATGACTATCCCCTCCCGTGATGCACAACAGAAATCGCACATGCATGACTAACATTATCCTGTCTTTTCCCTTCCAGGTGACTCTGCATATGCACTGGGACCCCATCTCATGACTCCTTTCCGGAACCCCCAAACCAGAGGAGAGAGAAAATACAATGAAGCACATATCAAAACCCGTGCAGTGGTGGAGCAAACATTTGGGCTCCTAAAGTCCCGTTTCCGATGCCTGGATAAGTCTGGGGGGGCCCTATTGTATTCCCCTACCTTCGTGTGTCAGATCATCGGTGCATGTTGCATACTACATAACTTTGCTATGAAAAAAGGCCTGCATATTGACATACGTGATGACCTGACCCCCGACCCACACAGTCCCCACCTGCCAGAGGACACCCAGTCTGCTGATGGAAGAGCAGTCAGGAGGGTCCTCGCTGTAGGCATCTTTGGACACTAAACCAAAACATTAATCACACAGACAGTGCACGCGTGTACACCACTGGATCACACACACCACATGCACATCGCATTGGATTAGCCCAAGTCCAGCATGTAGGAGTTGGGAGCAATAACGCCAGCGTCAAGGCCCCAATGATGTCACTGTCCATTCACACACCTTTCACACGTCATTCATTCAGCCGTGGGGTTCACTTCACCACCACGGCCGAGGGTGACACCCCTTACTTTCAGGAGTGCCACCCCCTCACATTCACACACCATTCACACTGTCCCCTGCACTCCTGACCGTGTGCAGTACAAAAATAAATTAAGAATATCATATCCTGATAATTAAAATAAACAAAATCTCAAAACCTGAGAAAAATTAAAAATAAACTCATGACCTGAGTATGTCCAAAACAAAAATATAAAACCAAAAAAAAAAAAAAAGGCCTCATCGGGGATGCCGGGGGCTTCTTCTGGGGGCCCCTCTCTGACTCCGCAGCTGCCTGGATGGAGTGGGTGGGGGTGGGGGTGCAACTGGAGGTGGCTGATCCCCAGGTGGGCCACTACTGGCAGGTGTGGCCTGCGTGCCCTCCAAGGCCCTGGCTATCCGTCCAAGGTAGGAGTTGGTCTGGGCCTGCATCCGGAGCTGACGGGTGACCTGGTAGTGCTGGGCCCGCCGACTCAGCCTCCCCTGGTCCCGGATGGCAGCACTGTTGGCCTGGACGGCTGCAGTAAGGTGCCGGATATCCCCCTGCACCTCCCCCAAAGTGGTGACCACTGCAGCGCAGTTGCAGCTGACATCCTGCACTGCGTTGCTGAGGTTGGCAACGGAGCCCAGGCTGTCAGACACTTTCTCCAAGTGCACCGCTATGGCCCCCATCTGTTCCGTCTGCCTGGCGTGATCCCTCGCCAACTGGTCCTGTATACCATCAGACACCCCCCTGGTCTTCTGGGTCGCCTTCCTGGGGCCAGAAGATGGTTGTCCTCGGGTGGAAGGAGTCGCCCTTGAGGGGCTTCCAAGGATGGGGGAGGGGACGACAGACGGCCCAGGAGAAGGGGAGGAGACAGACAACACTAATGAAAAGTCCTGCTATGCCACAGCAGGATCCTCCACAACCACCTCGGCAGGTGTGGTGTGGCCACTCTCCTCCTCCACAACCTCTTCACCACCCAGTGGCTCGGGCACACAATGGCGTGGGGGGGATGGGGTGGAATGCACGCTGACAGATGATGGCCCAGCTCCGTCATCTGTGGATGACACAAAGCAGACACATGTTGGTGGTCCCACACACTTGGCACATGTACCCTCCCCCCCCCCAAATGCAAAACAACAAATAGGGGATTATGAAACACTTACCTGTCCTTGTGCCTTCCTCCACGGAGTCATAGCCTGCGACCCCCTCCACCTGCTCCCTCTCCAGGCAGCGAGCAACCACCTCCATCTCTGCGGTTAGGGTGACAGGACATGGGGGACCACCACCTGTGCCCCTCTCATACCTCCTGATGGAGGCCACCTTGTCCCTCACCTTGCGCCGCAGGTCATTAATTTTTTTTTGTATGTCCCCAGCAGTCCGGGTGGAGTAGCCCAGGACATTGACCCTGGCAGCAATCGACTCCAGGATGCCCTGCTTCCTGTCCCGGCTGGTCTTCCGGCTTTTTTTGCCATGGAGAAATTCATTATCCGTCTCCATTGCCGAAATGATCACTGAGACCTCCTGTGAATTAAAGTTGAGGTTCCTCCTCTCTCTGGGGGTAGCGGGAGCAGCCATCACAGCACAAAAGTATCTTCCCTGGGGTGGGGGGAAGCGGAAATACTTTTGCGCCGGAATGGCGTTTCCGCCAGCGCTTTTAAGCGCCCAGCGGAACGCATTGCGCTGACGTTTCCCGTGCAGTGGTGCCGACGGAAGTTGTGAGCATGCGCACAAGGGGGGCGAGTGGAGCCGCACTCACTGCGCATGCTCCGTGGATGATGCGCTGAACGTAAGCCTCTGCGCTGGGCTCCGCTCATCATTTACATATGATCACACCCACTTCCACTTGCGTCGGGTTACGCCAGCGCATTATCGTTACTCTGGCGCAAGTTTACGCGCAACTGCTATGTGAATTACAGGACTTGCGCTGAAAGGGTCTTCAGAGTAACGTAAATGAGAAGCGTTACTCCAGAGGAAAGATACTCTCATCTACCTGAATCTGGCCCAGGGTCTTTTCTGCTGATGGATGGAAAAAATGCCATAACTGGAATACGGGCGGTTGTGCTGATAAACCGAGGTACAGCACAGGACGTCCGATAGACTGCAACAGATGTTTAGACAGTCTGCACTGTCAGTCACCTAAATTACATAAATAAAAATAGACATAAATGAGTCAGATCAGAATATGTTATGAATATGATACATCAGATATATTTACATGAAGTCACCAAGTTTAAGTAAATTATTTAACAAAGTAAAACATTATGCAGTAACATGATATACCAGGGATAACAGACACAGGTGAATTTGAGATGTGTCAGATAAATAAACCCTGGAAACGGTGACACCAAGACACTTAGAATGGATACTCAGGCCGCGTACACACGATGGGATTTTTCCGCTGGAAATGGTCCGACGGACCATTTCTGCAGAGAAATCCGCTCGTCTGTAGGGGCCGGTGGACAGATTTGGACGGATTTCTCCAGCGGAAAAGTTTCAAAGCATACTTTGAAACTTTTCTCCCGGAGAGCTGCCCGTCGGATATGTCCGCTGGTTAGTACGCCATACCAGCGGACATATCTGTCCGCACATGCGTCGGATCCTGTGAATGGATTCGACGCATGCGTGCGGAAGTGTTTCACTTCCTGGTGCGGTGACGTGGCGGCGTCAACGTCACCGCCGCGTCACCACGCTGTCCGCCGGCAGGGAATTTGATCCGATGGTGTGTACAGCCATCGGATCAAAACAGCCCGGTGGACAGATCCGATGGAAACGGTCCGTCGGACCGTTTCCATCGGATAAATCCTATCGTGTGTACAAGGCCTAAGGGGATTAGTGTTGAGCGGAATACGCCATATTCAATTTCGCGATATATCACGAATATATAGAAGAATATTCGAGAAATATTCGCTAAAATCGAATATTCGTGATATTTTGTCCAAATAACAATATTGCGAAATTTCGCTAATGCGAAATTTCGCTAATGCGAATGCGAAATTTCGCTAATGCGAATGCGAAATTTCGCTAATGCGAATGCGAAATTTCGCTAATGCGAATGCGAAATTGATTGCGAAATTCTCGTCAACACGCGAAAACGGAGATCATTTCCTGGATTATAAACTAATATGCACTAAACACTAACTCTACTTACACAAACTTATATGACTAAACTAAAGCTAATTTTTTTTTTTACACAAAACACAGAAGGGCAGAGAAAGTATTTGTGAATATTCGTAATAAGAATATTCGAATTGCGAATATTCGGCAACATAAAAGGATCGCCTCAGCTACTCGGCCCAGGGTCTCTAATCATTCCAGCAATGCTTTTAGGCGGCGTACACACGATCAGATATATCCGATGAAAACGGTCCGCGGACCATTTCCATCGGATATGTCCGATCGGGAGTTTGATCCGATGGCGTGTACACACCATCGGATCAAATTCCCCGCCGCCGGAAGGCGCGGTGACGTGGCGGTGACGCGGCGGTGACGTTGACGCCGCCGCGTCACCGCAACGTCACCGCACCAGGAAGTAAAACACTTCCGCGCTTGCGCCGAATCCATTCGGCAGCGGCGCGGCGGCGGTGGGGGCCGACATGTCTGCTGGTAAGTGTACTAACCAGCAGACATGTCGGGCGGACAGATCCCCACCGGATAGATTTCAAAGCATGCTTTGAAATCTGTCGGGTGGACAAATCTGTCCGCTAGCCCATACACACGAGCGGAGATGTCTGCTGAAACGGTCCATCGGACCGTTTTCAGCGGATATATCCCCTCGTGTGTACGCCGCCTTAGACGTCGATGGAGATCACTAGGATGTGATCTGTTTTAAAAATAAATTTGAAAAAATACGAATATTCGCAATATCGAATATTCACAGCGATATTCGATTTATTTGCGAATACTCGAATATGCAATATTCGTTACGAATATTCGCAATGCAAATATTCGTGAGCAACACTAAAGGGGATACAGGAAGAGGATAACAATATGGGAAGGACAACAAAAAAACGCACCATGGGTGCTGTCGCTGACACTGGCTGCAGGCACCTTTTCTGCCACATTCACCCTGTTATTTGTTATTGCTATATGAATCTTTTGTTACCTTTTTGAGAGACTGTTTTCTTGAACAATACATGAACATTGAAAGAGCTGATCACATTGACCTCCGGAGACGGGCTGTCTGGTCACCTGGGCTTTGCTGTGTTAATTAACATACTAATTATATAAAATATTCAAAATAAATAACGGTGGCCCTTCCCAAAAACCCAGCGCTTTAGGAAGACAGAGAATACTTATAATAAATAAATAAAACTATAAGTTAAAGCTCGGTAATAAACCCACAAAGTGGGGATGTGAAGATCTACAATACACCTCCCTCACTTACAAAGCAAATGACTGCTGGTGCTGCTACTATTATCTGTCCTAGGACAGGTTATAAACACTGACAAAACACATATAAAAACAATATGAAGCAGCGCTCCTTGATTGGAATAACACTTGTTATAATATGAAAAAGTCCAAAGTTCATATTAATAAAGGATGGTAAAAGAAGGTGATCCCAAGATGATCCATAAAAGGAAAGAGGGAATGTGTCTCTCAAGCACCATAAAATTCTTTTTAACCACCACCACCACGTGCAATAGCTGAATGAAACTCTTACCAGACAGCGCTGGATATAAAGCGTTGTATTGTAACACAGCCTGAGAGTAAAATCCAAATCCACTCCTCTTATAGATATCAACTCACATGTGTGGAAACAAAAAGAGCAGATGGTGGCACATAGCGTAATTCCGTAGGGTTTATTGTAAAAAAACACATAAAATGTAAGAAATGCACTTACAATTTTGGTGAAATCATTAGGCATATATCACACATATTGCGATCGTGCATCACCGCAGCTGGTCTCCGGCATGGGTATTCAGAGCAGCGCTCGCCGCCTGACTCTGTTAGTTAGGTCCCGCTGTGTTCTCACACGCCAGCGCCTAGCAGCGTGATGACATCACTTAGATTGACAGTTGTCTCAACCAACCCAGACGCGTTTCATCATAAGGATGACTTCATCTGTGGGTGTGGTTGTACAACTGGATGATTAGTATTTATATAGCGTCCTGCTCGTTGCCAATTGATGTACAGGTGTACGGATTTAGTTTCACATCCGCCCTGACCCTTCATCTCTATACTAATTATATAGTTGTCTGCTAAAGGTGTTTAGAGAGGGGAGGGGGGAGAATCCATGAGTCGGCCCTACCTCATTATCTAACCCATTGTGTTAAGTGTATAAAAGTCTGATTCTGCCAATAAACTTTGCTAGATGCTACAAGCTATTTCCGGCTAGACTTGTATTCATTGCAGCTGGAATAATATCTTTCTGATGGTCAGCCTGGAGGAAGCGCTATTACTGACGGAAGCACTCAGTGTGGGACATGATCCGTCACAATTGGTTGGAAAGCAGTGGGATGCTTCCTCTTGCCTAGGCACATCACCACCGGGACCCTCTGCACTTAACAGCAGATGGAAAATCACTATGCCAGACTCAAGCGCAGCACCTTGAAGGATCTCTTGGAAGCTCGTGGAAAGGTCTCCAGAAACAAATCCAAAGCGAACTAATGGAGATCGATCAGGCCAGCAACTCAGCAGCAGATACCTCAGAGGCAACAGCGTTCCAGCGTGACGTCCAGTGGCGCCTGGCCTTGTATGGGACCCACCCCCCACAAGAGGTTATCAGTGGAGTGTTACGAGAGGTGTCCCAGCTGCGAATGGCTGAACTCCAGCGGGACGAAGCAGCGTCAGTTATGTCCAACCGGGAAACTCCAGCGGCCCGCAAAAAGCTACCCTATGCCGCTTTCCGCATGTTTCAAGACGAGGAAGATGAGATGGATGTTTACCTGCAAATGTTTGAGCGGCAATGTGGGCTCCAAGGTGTCAATACAGCAGATTGGGTCACAATCCTGGTCAGCCGGCTCACAGGAAGGGCTGCAAAGGCATACAATAATGTCCCAGATGAGATCAGCCAGGACTATGACCAGGTAAAAGAAAGACTATAGGCTCGCTTTGGCATTACTCCAGAGGCACACCGTTTGAGGTTTCGCAACCTCCGCCGAAAGGAGAAAGAGCCTTACACAGAATGGGCTCATCAAATGACCCAAGCAGCGGAGAGTTGGATGACCGGGTGCCAAGTTGTTACCATGGTAGATGCGCTCCAGCTAATCCTCTTGGAACAATTCTAAGATTATATCCCATGTGAAGTTAAAGACTGGGTAAAGGATCGGCAGCCAGTCACAGTAGATGAAGCTGCCTCCCTAGCTGACCAATACGTGGATTCAAGGCGGACTGTACAACCAGAGCCTAAGACCCCAGCTCGGCCTGTCCCCAACATTCCACGGAGTGCTGCCCCTCCACGCCATCCATTGATCCCCATTCCCACTCAGCTACCATCTTCACGAGGGAAGGGGGACCTCTGCTACAGATGCAACCAAGCAGGGCATGTTAGGAGATATTGTCCGCAGAATGTTTCCCAGGACACGTGGAACCACAGGCCCCTTGGACCTGCCTGGGGGCCCCTTGGACCTGCCTGGGGGCCCCTTGGACCTGCCCGGGCTGCTGCACACTGTCTTGAGAGAGATGATATGATTTACCCAAGTGAGGAGAATATTGGAATTCTACATGAGGCAGACCCTGTGCAAGCAGCTGCTACAGATAACCGTTTGCACCATCGACAAGCCGTGTGGATTACGGTCAGGCTGCCCAAGGACTACGGGACACCGGAGCTACTATTACCCTGATACAGTCCCGAATGATAACCCCAGAAGAACAGACAGGACAGTCTGTGGCTGTACGGGTGGCCGGGGGAAATGTTATGCGGGTCCCCACTGCCAGGGTTCACCTTGATTGGGGTTCAGGGGCCAAAGAAGTGGAAGTTGGAATAATGCAGAACTTACCTGCGGAGGTTTTGTTGGGCAACGATTTGGGACGTTTAAATTCAGCCTTCTCCCTGGATGTATCCCCGGAAGCCTGCCCTGTTACCACCTGCCAGCAAGCCCAGATGGAGGTACGCTCCCTCGAGGATGGGACCCAGGTAAGACCTGTCACCCCTGACCTAGACTGTACTACCCCAGCCATTCCTACCCCAACTTGGGCTTCTCCCCAAGACTTTGCAGAGGCAACGCTCAGTGACCCTTCCCTAGTTAGCTATAGGGAAAGAGCGCAATTGGACCCTGGGGGGTTGGCGAGGGAGCGAGTAGAGTGGGTCCAGAAATTACTCTATCGGGTAACAGAGGGAAAGGCAGCCTCCCATCTGCCCAAGCGGCAGCTGGTTGTGCCGCAGAAATATCGTCATGACCTGCTGCGCATTGGGCATGACATACCCTTAGCCGGACACCTGGGGATGAGCCGGACCCTTCACCGTCTGACTCAGTCATTTTTTTGGCCAGGGATTACAGGGGATTTCCGACAGTATTGTGGAACCTGTGACACATGCCAGCGGGTGGGTAAGCATGGGGGCCCACTGAAAGCTCCCCTACACCCTTTATCTAAGAAGCATAGCAATCCAATAGATAACACAAAACTACCTGAGACTGAGCGACCTTCTACAGATAAGGAGTTTTTAAACACTTATGGCCAGATTCACGTAGGAGCGTGTATCTTTGTGCGGGCGTAACGTATCCTATTTACGCTATGCCTCCGCAACTTTTACAGGCAAGTGCTGTATTCACAAAGCACTTGCTCCGTAAGTTGGGTCGGCGTAGCGTAAATGTGCCGGTGTAAGTGGGCGTAATTCACATTAGGCAGGTAGGGGGCGTGTTGTATTGAAATTAACGGTGACCCCACATAAATGACGCGCCAAACGAACTGTGCATGCGCTGGCCGTGGACGTATCCCAGTGCGCATGCTCCAAATCACGTCGCAAATAGTCAATTAAAACGACGTGAACGTAACTTACGCCCAGCCCCATTCTGAATCGGCTTATGCAAACGACGTAAAATTTATACATTTCGATGCGGTCCCAATGTTCATACTTAACATTGGCTGCGCCATTTTTTTGCTGGAATATCTTTACGCCTGAAATCGCCTTAAATCGCCGTAAATGGCGTATCAGTAATGCGACGGCCGGGCGTACGTTTGTAAATCGGCGTATCTAGCTAATTTACATATTCAACGCGGAAATCGACGGAAGCACCACCTAGCGGCCAGCATAAATATGCAACTAAGATACGACGGCATAAGAGACTTACGCCGCTGGTATCTTAGCTCAATCCCGGCGTATCTTGTTTTCTGAATACAGAAAAAAGATATGCCGGCGCATTTAAGAAGTAACGCGGCGTATCTCGAGATACGCCGCGTAACTTCTTACTGAATCTGGCCCTTAATATAGATGAAGGATTAAATTCACCGCATTGTACTTTTGATGCAATCACATCTGTCACTTTTAATTTTATTTATTCATAAAAACTCTCTTCATTACTGCATAGGCTTTTTCGATGAACTGTCTTTTACTATTGGTAATATAATCAGAGTTTAATAGGTGTTAGTGAATCATATGCCCACAAAAATGCTGTTAAATATGACTAAAATGTATTTAATCTTTGGAAAACTTATTATTTATATTACACTATTTTATAGACTTTTAGAAAATCCATGCCATTACTGTTTACATGTTTAAGTTCCCTAGTTACTGGAGAGTTAAGTGCTGCTTAAAGATGTTAAAGAATAATGTTTTATTCAGTTTCAAGTATAAAAGTACAGACATAGAAAAAAGAGGAAACTTCTCCTAGTTTCGTGTGTTAGGATGTAAGCAGTAAGACTGGTGAAATTTGATCTTCCGTCTAACGATGGGGCTAGAGGAAAATCTATCTTCAGCAGATCTGCTTAACAGAATGCTGTAATTTATTAGTTAAGGCTGATCATGTCTTCTGATGCTGTTGAGTTGCTTGGACTCCTCCGGCCACCTAGAAATTAGTAGAGCTTTCTAGAACATGGGTGGGAGTTAGTCAGATAGGCAGCATGAGTAGTGATGTCGCAAACCTAAAATTTTGCATTCGCGAAAGGCGAACGCAAACTTCCGCAAATGTTAGCGAATGGGCGAACCGCCATAGACTTCAATGGGCAGGTGAATTTTAAAACCCACAGGGACTCTTTCTGGCCACAATAGTGATGGAAAAGTTGTTTCAAAGGGACTAACACCTGGACTGTGGCATGCCGGAGGGGGATCCATGGCAAAACTCCCATGGAAAATTACGTAGTTGTCGCAGAGTCCGTTTTTAATCCTTAAAGGGCATAAATCACCTAACATTCCTAAATTGTTTGGAATAACGTGCTTTAAAACATCAAGTATGATGTTGTATCGATCAGGTAGTGACTGTAACCCTAGCCCTATCTGTAACCCTAACTGTAACCCTAACTGTAACCCTAACCTTAACCCTATCTGTAACCCTAACCCTATCTGTAACCCTAAGCCTCTCTGTAACCCTAACCCTGTTTGTAACCCTAACCCTATCTCTATCTGTAACCCTAACCCTGTCTGTAACTTACGGCCTATGTTCGTGCTGAGGTAGTTCAGTGACAGTTAAGTGACCCAGAAAACAACGATTCTGCAGTGTGGGCCCATTGTTGGCCTAGTAGGCTTTAATGATCACCTTAGATGATGACAAAGAAAATTAATGTTTTTCTATGCAAAATTTTCCAGCCGATCGCTTTTGGTCTGTTCACAATGAAGCAACGACCGTATCATCTGGGATGTGCCAATATTGCCATTGCCAACACACTAAAAAAGAAAATAATTCAGTGCTGGAAAAATATACAATAAACAAATTAAACTAAATACAAAAATGCAAGCCAGCACTGAAGGATCAATTCAAATAAAACGTCCCAAAGTAACTTCAATAGCAAAAAGTGCAGCGCAATAAAAACAAACATCAAGTGACATCTAAAATTACAAAAGTTAAATAAGCAAAGAAAGTCCATATAAAGTGCACTGGTGAGTAAAGTAGTCTGATAATGCTCCAATCCAATCGTGACTAGGTGCAAAAAATCCAAGATCAGTGACCCACAGGACAGATCCTCCACCAGATAGTTATAGATGGCCTCTCACCTGAGCTAATCGACCCAGGGCTAGGTCACACAGCATAAACATAAGCGCATCCAGATCTTTATAATAGGGATACCAAACAGCAGGCAGCTCAGCAGTTCCCGGATCCACAGATAAGTTATGTAAATAAAAGAAGGGAAAGACTAGTGCTCTCTGTAACAAACTATTTTAATAAAATAACGGTATAAAACTCACATAGCTGACACTCGCGGCAGAGTGTATGGTAAAATGCAGTATGCCCTGGATCTCCAGGTTTCCGGAAGGACAGACGGCAAACAAGTGTGAGACGGCGATCGTGGGTGACGTCACTTGACTCCTCCCCCTCGTACGCGTTACGTCCCAGTGGGGGGGACTTCATCAGCGTGGGGTGGAGAGATCAACGTGAACGTCCCGCTCTGATCTAAATAGTGTGCCGTTTCCACAGCAACATGAACACAATCGAAACCTGCAAACCTGCGCCAACTAGTGTTCACTTAATAAAAGGCAGCAAGCACCTATTGCCATCAAGGCAAACAGTAAGCAGGAATGAAGGTCTCAATTGAAAATAAACAAATAAAAATAGATCAAATATATAAATATATATATATAAATATATAAATCAAATAATAGAAAATGTAGTAAAGACTACACCAAGGATTTAATATTTAAAATTAATATTAAAAGGTTATAATTAATGACGTCTTCCGCAATCGCCTCCTCATTACAACTAAAACAAATATGACAATAAACATTACCAATATCGTTAGGTTGTCTCCCATAATAACAATAAATGGTATACATATCACCACAATAATTAGTAATGAGAGAAAATACTTATATACATACAAATATGCAAAAAAAATTGGTATTTCTCATCCTTACAAAATATAAAATATAAAATATACCCCCAATACACTAAATAGCAAAAATTACCGGTTAGATATAAAACAGTTGAGGTCGAACTCAACATTGAGACTGGCCGGAAAAGAAACTTTTGTTTCATGAATCCAAAAGGACTCTCTGCGACTCAGTTGGCGAATATAATGCCCACCTTGCCAGTGTTTGGAGACTTTCTCTATTCGACAAAACTTGAGGCCCTTGGGGTCCTTATGGTGGCTTTCCCTAAAATGCTTGGACACACTGGTTCCTAATGCCACGTCTGATGTTACTAATATGTTCTCCCACCCTCACATGCAACTCCTGTGAGGTACGTCCAACATATTGCAATCCGCACTCACACTCAAGCATATAGACCACGCCCACTGTGGAGCACGTGATCAACTGCTTAATTGGATATTCGGTTCGAGTGACATTGGACATAAAGGACTTACGTTTTTTGATGTTAAATTTGGCATGCCTGCAAGTCGCACACCTGCCACAGGCATAGAAGCTTGACAGAAAATCAAAGAGTTTGGGTCGGGGGATGACTGGTGGGTCAGTGACACCTGGGGCCAGACGGTCTCTAAGAGAAGGGGCCTTCCTATAAATAAATTGTGGACGTTCAGGTAGCACCGGACCAAGAACTAAATCCCCTTTAAGGATAGGCCAATGTTTGGCCACAATCTTTTTAAATGTTTTGTGTTGGATATTGAAATCCAGTAGCATTTTGAAATTAGCTACTCCTTTATCCCCTTCGGGAGGTTTGTCAGCTATTATTAAACTCCTGTCAGTATTCCTGACTCTCTCGATCTCCTGCTTAATTACAGGCAAGGAGTAACCTTTAGACACAAACCTGGTAGCCAGTTCCTGAGACTGCACTAAATAGTCAGACTCCAGAGTGCAGTTGCTACAAAGCCTAACAAATTGGCCACGAGGAATGTTACACAACCATAACCGATGGTGACAGCTCGCAAGGGGAATATACCCATTGCGGTCAACTGTCTTAAAGAAGTTCCTAGTAAGTAATTTAGATCCGGATTTAAACATTTCCAGATCCAAAAAGGTGACACGATCTTGAGAAATAGTCCAAGTCAGGACAATACCCTTATCATTGGTGTTCAATTTATCCATAAACGACTCCAATGAGGTCATATCTCCTTCCCAGATCATTACTAGGTCATCAATATATCTGCGGTAGCAGAGGAGCTGAGGAGGTGCATCATGGAAAACCACATCTCGCTCCCAGTGGGCCATAAACAAATTGGCCACACTGGGAGCGAAACGGGCACCCATTGCCACTCTGCACTGCTGAAGGAAATAATCCTTATTGAACCAAAAAGAATTCTTTAATAAACAAAATCTTAAACTGTCTAGCAGAAACTGTACGTGCTCTGGACTTAAATCCGTAGATTCCAATGCCCATAATACCAATGCCAATGCTGCATCATGCCCAATGATGGTATACAGAGACCCTACGTCAGCGGTTACCAGTAGGGTGTTGGATATACAGGAAATGGAGTCAAGAATTTGGATGATCTGCTTGGTGTCCCGAAGGTACGCAGGCATCTTGCAGACCAAAGGCTGCAAGAACACATCCAAATATTGACCTAAGTGGGACGTGACAGAATCAATTCCGTTTACAATAGGGCGGCCAGGAGGCCAAAAAGCGTTTTTATGCAGTTTGGGCAAGAAGTATATTATCGGGGTACGGCAATAAAAAGGGTCAAGATAGGCTGCCTCCTTTTTATTAAGGATACCTGTTTCCTTGCCTTCTTTAATCAAAAGATGAAGCTCATTTTTAAACTGCACCATAGGGTCACCCCGCAACAAAAGGTACTGTAGGTGTTGCGGTCACCCAGCAACCTACACATCTCCTCATGGTAGTAGGCTTTGCTGAGGACCACCAATCCTCCGCCCTTATCGACAGGGCGAATTACAATGTCATTACGTTGTTCCAGCGAGGAAATGCCTCGCTGAATACATTGCGAATCCCTAACTTTTTTGATACGCAAGCTTTCTAGATCCTTACATACCATATTCCGAAAGACATCCAAGTGTCTAGTATCAGTGTATTGGGGATTAAAAACCGACTTGTTTCTAAGATTAGAATGGTTAGAAATACCCGTTGGGAGAGCCCTCTCAATTGGGTTGGAAAGGAAATATTTTTTCATGTTCAAACTCCTTACATATTTCTGAACATTCACATAAGTCTCAAATTAACTTAGATTACGAATAGGGGCAAATTTGAGGCCTTTATCTAGCAATCGTATCTCATCCTCAGTGAGAGTGATCCCACTAAGATTGAAGATTCCGGTGCCGATCATGGCCTTAGTCTTTTGGACTCGTCTCCCCCCTCTGACTCCTCTTGGTTTTTTCTTTTTAAATTGGGTTGCCCCATGGGAGTCTGAGCTGGGGGGGGAGGATAAGGGGGAAGGGCTGTTCCCTCCACTCCCCGGTCCAAGTAGGTGGAAAAGGCGGAGGGCCCCTCCAAGGGGTCCTCCCCTGCCCTAAAAAATGTTGATTGGTAGGGGGAGGCCCCTCCCAATAATAGTTATAAGTGGGCAAGGGGGGTGCAACAGATGGCAAATTACCCCCACCCCTTGAATGACCTTTCCCTCTATTCGGCACTGTTCTCCAAGGAGGAGTCTCCTGAGATGAAGTATGGACAGATTTCCCAGCTGGATGCCCACCCCTCCCTTTGCCATTCTTATTTTTACCTCTTCCTCTGGACTGGCCACTCCCTCTGCCTGCTGGTGTACCCAATCCAGTGGGGGTCCTATCTCGAGTGTTAGTGGTGGCCCAAAGACCTTGTGCTACCTGTGATGCTGGGGTAGGTGTTGGCTCAGTGGTATCCATAGGCAAGGGCTGAGCTTGTGCCGAAGATATGTAGCTCAGAGATTGCCATTTGTAGACATTGGGTACCCCAAAGTCTTCTACGTCCCGTAGAAACTTTTTTCGTTTTTTCTCCTGGGTTTCTTTGTCCCATTTGACAAGTTTGGTTTTCAACTCCCCAGAGAGACGGATAAAATCAGGGGTATCCTTATGTTGCTCAATAAGGTCAGAGATAACTTTGATCTGACTCTCCAACCATATCTTTTTCCGCTGTTTACGGGACAACAAAAATCTAATAAGTTCAAAACCTTTTTCAGTGAAGAAATTGAACCACTCTTTTTTTTTTTCAAATAATTTTTATTAAGTTTTAAAAGGTCATACAGAGGCAAGTAAAGGAAAACAAAGTAAAATAAAACCGTAGCATAATAATAATATAGCGGGAGGGCACGGAGTAATAGCGGACGAATCATCAAGGTACTAGTACAGTATATACAACTTAACGATTTACAGGTGCATGAGCAGGGGATGTCCGTGTGAAGATGTGCATTAGGACCTGACAGGTACACGTGGGAGGAGTACAATCAAAGTAAGACAAAAAAATAATAATTTATATTTAGTATCAAACAACATTCTGGTGAACTGGGTAGATCCTATAATCAGGTCTGGTCCTAGGAGGCTATGCGAGCAGAGGGAGATGTTTTTGTACCATTCTATAGAAGACACCCTCCAAGGCAGGGGGGGGGGGCACTGAGGGATTTCGGGCACCAGAGGAGAGGTTGGGGGGATGGTGAAAGAGAAGTGAGATGGTAACCAACAGTATAAGGTCGAGGCCAAGCAGCGAGGCCTCTACAACATTATGGGAGGCTATTCGTCCTGGGTATAGATGGCGGGGGGGATTTGAAGTAGGAGAAAGTGAAGTGTTAAAAGTTGGCGCATTCTTCCGGAGAGAGGGCATGGTGCATGAAGGGTCCCCAGGTTGACAGGAATCGAGATTTTGCGGATTCGCGGTTGAAGTCAGTGGTGGAACGTTCTTTGTAAAGAAGGAGGAGGAGCTCTCGCTGTAGCTGAGAGATGGAAGGGCAGGTTGCAGCGGTCCAATTTTTCAAAATAGCCCTGCGTGCGACAAGGAGGCATATCAGAGGCCAGTCTTTGTTGACAGCAGCAGGGGGCGGGGGTGCTGGCATGGAGGGTACCGCCGGCCGGGACCATTGTAGTAGCAGGGGGTCCCAGTAGCCAAATATGAGGAGCAGAGGGTCCTTGGGCAGGTTTAGTAGAGTGACTTTGAAAATGTAGGCCAGCACTTGGTCCCAGAAGGAGGATATAAACGAACAGGACCAGAAGCGATGGGTCAGGGAAGGTTTCAGATGAAGGCATAGGGGGCATTTAGCCGTATTTGGGTCGGCGACTGAGTGTAAAAAGGGGATGTGCGCTCGGTGAAGGATCTTCAGCTGGGTTTCCCTCCAGATTTCATTAGGGGTCAAGCGATGGACCTTGTTGAGGCCCTGTAGCATTGTGTCCACTAGGTCGTCATCAGGGAAGTCCTTACCCCAGTTGGCGGCAGATGATGTGAGTAGAGAGGGGGTGGTCTGTAGGAGCAAGGGTTTGTAAATGGCAGATATCTTGTAGGTGCCCTCCGCAAGAAGTTGATCGGTGAAGTTGAGGGAGAAACGTTTTGCAGCGTCCACACAGGTGGTTTTCAAATAGTTGGTGCATTGCCAAAAATAGAACACATGTGATGGAGGTAATGAGAAGGTTGTGGCAAACGCCCCAAACGGCAGGGGACGGCCAGAAGAGGCATCGCATAGGGATGAAAACTTAGTGAGACCTTTGTTTTGCCATATTTTGAAGGGTCTGTGAACCATACCTGGGGGGAAGTTCGGGTTTCCCTGAATTGGTGAATGCCGGGATATAAAAGGGGGGAGCCGGAGGCTTTTCCTGAATTCTCTCCAAGCAATTACAGTGTCTCTTAGAAGGAGATTGTGTTGGTATAGGGAGGGGACGGTTTTCCATTTGCAGTGGAGCAGGGCTGTGAGGTCCACTGGGTGAGCCATCGCCGATTCCAGGGAGTAGTTGGAGAAGCGTGAAGCTTGAGAGATCCAATCCAAGCCGACTCGTAGTAGACAAGCTAAATTATAAGTCCTAACATTCGGGAGACTAACACCCCCCTCGCTCCTGGGAAGAAAGAGTTTTTTCAAAGCAATGCGTAGCCTCCTGCCCCGCCATATAAATTTGGAAATGGCCGATTCAATTTGCTTAACATCTGTGTGGCGGAGGAGCAGTGGAATGGTTTGCATCGGATAAAGCAATCTAGCAAAACTGACCATTTTAACAAGGTGACATCTTCCCAAGAGCGAAAGGGGGAGGTCCGCCCAGTTCACCAGTTCCTGAGATAGTTTGGTTATCAGGGGGGGATAGTTCAGACAGTACAAGGAGGAAGGCGTTTTCCCAATTTTAATACCAAGATATGTGATATGGGACCTAGCCACAGAAGAAATGGAGTTAAGTGACCAGGAGGGGGTGGGTTTGGTTCCTAAAGGGAGGATTTCGCTTTTGGCATAATTAATTCGGAGGCCTGAGCAGGATCGGAATATATCGAAGACCTTTTTAATAGTGGGCATGTCGGAGGAGGGGTCGGCTGAGAAAATAAGAACATCATCTGCGATTTGAATACCATGAAGGGGCGCTACCTGGGATAGGTGTCTGGACAGGGGTTCAAGGGCAATGTTGAATAGGAGTGGGGATAGAGGGCATCCCTGGCGGGTACCTTTATGCAAACGGAAGCTGTCGGAGAGGAGGCCTGCGGCTACTAATTTTGCAGAGGGATTTGAATACATAGTGCCAATGAGGTGGCAGAACGACCCCGAGAAGCCCATTTTCGACATAGTCAAGGCTAGCCAATCGAAGCTGACGTTGTCGAAGGCCTTTTCGGCATCTAACGTGATAATGGCGAAGTCACCATTTGAATGATGGGCGGCGTGCTCTAGAGCTAGCATAACTTTGCGTATATTCAGAGTGGCCGTTCTGCCTTTCACAAAACCTGATTGCGCTGGATGGATCAGGGAAGGGATGATGTCAGACAAACGGTTAGCTATGATTTTGGAGAGGATTTTTACATCTAGGTTAAGGAGGGAGATGGGCCTATAAGAACCTGGCTCAAGGGGGTCTTTGTCCTTTTTTGCTAGTAATTTAATAATGGCCTGGTTTCCCGAAGGTAAGTAGGGGCCACCGGACCACATGCCTGCATAGACCTTGTGGAGGGTGGGTTCAATGGTTTTCTGAAGGGTCTTGTAGAATTCCCCCGTGAAGCCATCAGGGCCAGGTGCCTTGGAAGGGGTAAGCTTGCGGATAACGTTTGATATTTCAAGTGGGGTTATGGGAGCGTTGAGGGCCTCTAGTTGAGATGGGGAGACTTTAGGGATATTCAATTTTTCTAGGAATGAAGTGGCCGCCTGTTTGTCAATAGGGTCTGAGGCGTATAGAGAAGAGTAAAACTTAAGCATCGTCTCATTTATCCGGTGGGGTGTGGTATGTATGTCACCATTGGAATCGCGCAGGGAAGTTATGTGGGTGGGGCGGAAAGACCCCTTACAGAGTCTGGCAAGCAATTTGCCCGACTTGTTGCCGAATCTGTGAAGAGTGGCGTCTAGGTTTGCCTTTTTAATCCGTTCAAGAGTGTCAGCCCAGGTGTCGAATGAGCTCTTGGCCGCCAGCCATTCCTGTCTGTTGTCTAGGGAGTCAGAGAGGTATAGGACCCTTTGAGCCTGATGTAATCGGGAGCTAGCTAATTTGTATTTGGATAGTGTGTTTCGTCTGAAGGAAGAGGCGTAGGAGATGATCTGACCCCTGAGGAACGCCTTTCCAGCGTCCCAAAAGAGGTTCGGGTTGTCGGAGTGCAAGGCGTTGGCTGACGAGTATTCTAGCCAGGCCCCCTCCATAAATTGCTGGAAGTCTGACAGGTTAAGATAAGAGGGGAAGCGCCAAATTCGGGGATTTGGGGGTAGGTCGAGGTTGTCGAGGTGTACAATAACCGGGGCGTGGTCTGAAATAACGATGTCAGAGATGTCAGTCTCAGTTAGCATGGGGATTAAGTCGTCGGAGCCAAAGAAGTAGTCGATCCTAGTAAAGACAGAATGAGGGTTGGAGTAGAAGGTGAATTCCCTGTCTGTGGGGTGTTGTAGGCGCCAAAGATCTCGGAGGAGGAGGGAGTCCATAGTGGAAGCGAGAAGCGATGGGGTGGAAGGGTCGGAGCCTACTCCGCGGCGTTTAGGGGAGGGTCTATCATCCAGATGGTGCATTAGGTCATTGAAATCACCTCCAACTAGATGCGGAAGGTGTGTGTTTCGTAGAAGCCAGGACGACAGTTCGCCATAGAAAGTCTTGCCGGGGGAATTAGGGGCATATACATTGGAGATTATTAGTTCTTTGGTGCCTAGTTTAACATGGGCCGATAATAGCCGCCCTTGGGCATCGGATTGGACCGAGATGACCGTGCATGGGATGTTTTTATGGATTAGTAGCAAGACACCTGCCTTGCGGCCAATGGCGCCTGAACCCAAAACTGTGCCCACCCATAGTTTCTGCATGCGGTGAAAGTCGGGAGTATCTAAATGGGTTTCCTGCAAGAGAGCTATGTCAGCCTTGAGTCGTTTAAGGTGACGGAGGATTTTCATTCTTTTATTGGGGGATCTAAGGCCCTTCACGTTCCAAGAGATAATTTTCATGTTATGGAATCAGCGATAGAGGGGGTCTGAGAGGGTGTTATATGTGAGTGTTCGCCGCATTGTTCCGCTTGCGAGGGGGTAGTTGAAGCAACGGGGGGACCATCGGTGGTGCCGTGGGGGGGGGTTGGAGTAATGAGCGTGAGCGCCTGACAGTGCCGGGTGAAAGGGAGGTACCAAGGGAGGGGGGGGGGGGGGAGGGGGACAAATAGGAAAACAGTATCAAAAATAAAATAAAAATTAACATAGAGAGTAACAGTAAATGTGAGAACTTTTTTCCGCATAGGATCACTGCGCGAGCCGGCTCCCATGTCACGACCTCGTCAGCATGAGACCTGAGGCCCAAAATAGGGCAAGGAACTGTCAAGCGACTGAGGGGGCCGTGAGAGGGGGGGGAGATAGAGGAACATGGCAGGGAGCAGTGAGACCAGGGGCGCAGCAAACAAAAAAAAAAAAAAAAAAAAAAGTGTCACTCATGAACAAGAGAGATGCAAACATCTTACAATAATGCAGTACATTACCCATGCTAGAAGATCGGAACTAGGGATGAACCAAGTCCTTGGCCGCTAGGGCCTCATGGTAAGGTGGCAGGTCAGGTAGAAAACAGGAGGAATAAGGGCATACTCCCAGGGAGGTCAACAGGGTCTGACCCGTTACTTGTGTGGGGGGAAAACAAAATCAAAATGACCCCCCTGGGGACCACGGCAGCTTCAGAGGGCATCCAAGAGCCGGTGTAAGTCCGGCGTGTAAGTCCCAATGTGATCCGGGAAAGCAAGGGGGGGGGGTCGCCTGGGCTAATGACATGGGTCAAAGGCCGGATCAAGTGAGGTTGAGGGTGGGCCGGGTGGGATCCGGAGCCGTACCTTTGAAACGTTTAGGTGAGTCCTTCCAGGGGCTTCTCTGGTCCAGAGGGCGGTTGATTGGGGGGGTTTTCGAAGGGGTCAGGTGTTGGTGACCGGAGTGGAGGGAGCGTAGGAACGATTCGGCTTCAGAGGGGTCATGAAAAGAGAGCTGAACTCCATTTGGGGCCTTGAGGCGGAGAATAGCAGGGAAGGCCAGCGTGAATTTGACTTGTTGTTTAAAGAGCTCCGTGCATATCTGCTGGAAGGCTTTCCTCTTTTTTGACACCTCAATTGAATAGACGGCGAATATCAGGATCCTAAGGCCATCAATCTGGACTTGCCGGGCCTGTCTGAATTTCTGGAGTATGAGGGACTTATCCGAGTAATTCAGGTATTTAGCAATAATAGGCCGGGGTGTTTTGCGGTCCGAATTGAAGGCCCCCATGCGATGTGCCCTTTCCACTGTGCAGGGGCCTGAGAGGCCTAAGGCCTCAGGTTGCGCCGAGAGCAGAATTCTACGAGTGCGGCTGATTGAAGTGATTCCGGGACCCCTACGAAACGTAGGTTACTTCTTCTGGATCTATTTTCCAAAGCGTCCAGTTTTTGCAGTATATATTGGTTAGTTTTGTCCTGAGCGTGTTCAGTAGCTTGTGCCTGGTAAAGTTCATCCTCAGCGTTTGACATGCGATGCTCCAGCTCATTGAGTCTGGTGCCATGTTCACTGAGCTGTGCCTTGAACTGAGCCATACCAGCAGTAACAGCCTTCTCTACGGAGGCGGTAATCATGGGGGTCAGGAGGGTAGCTACAGCCTGGGCTATGCGGTCTGTAGTGTTGTCCCCCTCTGGTGTCGTCCCCGTGAGGTGAGGGGATGGAGGGGGAGACGAGGTGCCGCTTACCTTCATCGCCATTTGCGGCGCCGCCGCGTGTGGAGCCGAGTAGGTCGAGACCGGGGCCTCGATTTGCGGACGGTCCGGCGGCGCCGTCTGGGCCGTTTGGGTGCGGGCGCCCGATTTTTCGATTAATCGGTCCATCGTGAGGTAGGGGTGGCCCCGGAGGTGGAGGGGGGTCTGCTGGGCGACTCAGGCCGGTGTTGTAGGCAGATTTTTGCCGTGCTGCAGGAGCCGATGGATGGAGCAGCTACTCCATGCGGCGCCAGAACCGGAAGTGAACCACTCTTTTAATGACTCATCATCCGTCAGACCGTCATTAGGTGGCAAATCCCACCTAAGACATCTGGGGATAATTTTAGTCACTAGATATTGTCTACAAATGTCAATCTCTGAGCTACATATCTTCGGCACAAGCTCAGCCCTTGCCTATGGATACCACTGAGCCAAGACCTACCCCAGCATCACAGGTAGCACAAGGTCTTTGGGCCACCACTAACACTCGAGATAGGACCCCCACTGGATTGGGTACACCAGCAGGCAGAGGGAGTGGCCAGTCCAGAGGAAGAGGTAGACCGGGGAGTGGAGGGAACAGCCCTTCCCCCCTTATCCTCCCCCCCCCAGCTCAGACTCCCATGGGGCAACCCAATTTAAAAAGAAAAAACCAAGAGGAGTCAGAGGTGGGAGACAAGTCCAAAAGACTAAGGCCATGATCGGCACCGGAATCTTCAATCTTAGTGGGATCACTCTCACTGAGGATGAGATACGAGTGCTAGATAAAGGCCTCAAATTTGCACCTATTCGTAATCTAAGTAAATTTGAGACTTATGTGAATGTTCAGAAATATGTAAGGATTTTGAACATGAAAAAATATTTCCTTTCTAACCCAATTGAGAGGGCTCTCCCAACGGGTATTTCTAACCATTCTAATCTGACAAACAAGTCGATTTTTAATCCCCAATACACTGATACTAGACACTTGGATGTCTTTCGGAATATGGTATGTAAGGATCTAAAAAGCTTGCGTATCAAAAAAGTTAGGGATTCGCAATGTATTCAGTGAGGCATTTCCTTGCTGGAACAACATAATGACATTGTAATTCGCCCTGCCGATAAGGGCGGAGGATTGGTGGTCCTCAGCAAAGCCTACTACCATGAGGAGATGTGTAGGTTGCTGGGTGACCGCAACACCTACCTTTTGTTGCGGGGTGACCCTATGGTGCAGTTTAAAAATGAGCTTCATCTTTTGATTAAAGAAATCAAGGAAACAGGTATCCTTAATAAAAAAGGAGGCAGCCTATCTTGACCCTTTTTATTGCCGTACCCCGATAATATACTTTTTGCCCAAACTGCATAAAAACACTGTGCGGCCTCCTGGCCGCCCAAATGTAAACGGAATCGATTCTGTCACATCCCACTTAGGTCAATATTTGGATGTGTTCTTGCAGCCTTTGGTCTGCAAGATGCCTGCGTACCTTCGGGACACCAAGCAGATCATCCAAATTCTTGACTCCATTCCCTGTACATCCAACACCCTACTGGTAACCGCTGACGTAGGGTCTCTGTATACCATCATTGGGCATAATGCAGCATTGGCATCTGTATTATGGGCATTGGAATCTATGGATTTGAGTCCAGAGCACGTACAGTTTCTGCTAGACAGTTTAAGATTTTGTTTATTAAAGAATTATTTTTGGTTCAATAAGGATTATTTCCTTCAGCGGTGCGGAGTGGTGATGGGTGCCCGTTTTGCTCCCAGTGTGGCCAATTTATTTATGGCCCACTGGGAGCGAGATGTGGTTTTCCATGATGCACCTCCTCAGCTCCTCTGCTACCGCAGATATATTGATGACCTAGTAATGATCTGGGAAGGAGATATGACCTCATTGGAGTCATTTATGGATAAATTGAACACCAATGATAAGGGTATTGTCCTGACTTGGACTATTTCTCAAGATCGTGTCACCTTTTTGCATCTGGAAATTTTTAAATCCGGATCTAAATTACTTACTAGGAACTTCTTTAAGACAGTTGACCGCAATGGGTATATTCCCCTTGCGAGCTGTCACCATCGGTTATGGTTGTGTAACATTCCTCGTGGCCAATTTGTTAGGCTTCGTAGGAACTGCACTCTGGAGTCTGACTATTTAGTGCAGTCTCAGGAACTGGCTACCAGGTTTGGGTCTAAAGGTTACTCCTTGCCTGTAATTAAGCAGGAGATCGAGAGAGTCAGGAATACTGACAGGAGTTTAATAATAGCTGACAAACCTCCCCAAGGGGATAAAGGAGTAGCTCATTTCAAAATGCTACTGGATTTCAATATCCAACACAAAAAATTTGAAAAGATCGTGGCCAAACATTGGCCTATCCTTAAAGGGGATTTAGTTCTTGGTCCGGTGCTACCTGAACGTCCACAATTTATTTATAGGAAGGCCCCTTCTTTTAGGCCGCGTACACACGGCAGAGAACCTCGACGAGCAGAACACATCGTTCCGTCCGTCGAGGTTCTCTGCCAGCCGTCAGATTCGGCGACCCGCCCGTCGGGAAAGGCAACCAGCCATTCATCCCGACGGGCCGTCGAGCAAATAGAGAACCTGTTCTCTATTTGCTCGACGGGTTTCCCGACGGGCGGGGCTCGCTGAGAGCGTACACACGGCCGAGGTTCTCGGCAGAATGCGGCTCCCAGCGAGGTTCTCACTGGTTTCTGCCGAGAACCTCGGCCATGTGTATGGGGCTTTAGAGACCGTCTGGCCTCAGGTGTCACTGACCCACCAGTCATCCCCCGACCCAAACTCTTTGATTTTCTGTCAGGCTTCTATGCCTGTGGCAGGTGTGCGACTTGCAGGCATGCCAAATTTAACATTAAAAAACGTAAGTCCTTTATGTCCAATGTCACTCGAACCGAATATCCAATTAAGCAGTTGATCACGTGCTCCACAGTGGGCGTGGTCTATATGCTTGAGTGTGAGTGCGGATTGCAATATGTTGGACGTACCTCACGGGAGTTGCATGTGAGGGTGGGAGAACATATTAGTAACATCAGACGTGGCATTAGGAACCACAGTGTGTCCAAGCATTTTAGGGAAAGCCACCATAAGGACCCCAAGGGCCTCAAGTTTTGGGGAATAGAGAAAGTCTCCAAACACTGGCAAGGTGGGCATTATATTCGCCAACTGAGTCGCAGAGAGTCCTTTTGGATTTATGAAACAAAAGTTTATTTTCCGGCCGGTCTCAATGTTGAGTTCAATTTTTTTTGCATATTTGTATGTATATAAGTATTTTCTCTCATTACTAATTATTGTGGTGATATGTATACCATTTATTGTTATTATGGGAGACAACCTAACGATATTGGTAATGTTTATTGTCATATTTGTTTTAGTTGTAATGAGGAGGCGATTGCGGAAGACGTCATTAATTATAACCTTTTAATATTAATTTTAAATATTAAATCCTTGGTGTAGTCTTTACTACATTTTCTATTATTTGATTTATATATTTATATATATATATTTATATATTTGATCTATTTTTATTTGTTTATTTTCAATTGAGACCTTCATTCCTGCTTACTGTTTGCCTTGATGGCAATAGGTGCTTGCTGCCTTTTATTAAGTGAACACTAGGTGGCGCAGGTTTGCAGGTTTTGATTGTGTTCATGTTGCTGTGGAAACAGCACACTATTTAGATCAGAGCGGGACGTTCACGTTGATCTCTCCACCCCACGCTGATGAAGTCCCGCCCACTGGGACGTAACGCGTACGAGGGGGAGGAGTCACGTGACGTCACCCGCGATCGCCGTCTCACACTTGTTTGCTGTCTGTCCTTCCGGAAACCTGGAGATCCAGGGCATACTGCATTTTACCATACACTCTGCCGCGAGTGTCAGCTATGTGAGTTTTATACCGTTATTTTATTAAAATAGTTTGTTACAGAGAGCACTAGTCTTTCCCTTCTTTTATTTGCATAACTTATCTGTGGATCCGGGAACTGCTGAGCTGCCTGCTGTTTGGTATCCCTATTATAAAGATCTGGATGCGCTTATGTTTATGCTGTGTGACCTAGCCCTGGGTCGATTAGCTCAGGTGAGAGGCCATCTATAACTATCTGGTGGAGGATCTGTCCTGTGGGTCACTGATCTTGGATTTTTTGCACCTAGTCACGATTGGATTGGAGCATTATCAGACTACTTTACTCACCAGTGCACTTTATATGGACTTTCTTTGCTTATTTAACTTTTGTAATTTTAGATGTCACTTGATGTTTGTTTTTATTGCGCTGCACTTTTTGCTATTGCCAACACACTCATAGAGGTGGTCGCTTCATTGTGATACGCAAGCCCCTTCACCACAACAAGGTAACAATCAAGAAGTGGAATTGACACATGTATGTGCCTTTTTTTGGTTTTGTTTTTGCAGCCACAGTGCTGCACCAGAGGGCAGAAAAATGAGGCATATACACATGCCTGAAAAATTAGGTATTGTTGCAGCCAGAAAAATTTATGTTTTCAAGGCAGAAAGTGCACTAAAACATTGAGGCTTGAACCCTAGTTGGTGGCGGATAAGTCACACAAGTCATCCGACATGCAGAGATAAAATACAGCAGCGTGTGGACCATTTTTAGCCCAAGGCAGCTCATCTCATCAGACGTTTTTTTAGTCAAATGAGGTGAGGTAATCTAGACTTTTTTGACCTAGGCGACTTCTCTTCTCAGTGACAATACATCCTGCTGCACTGAAGGTCCTTTCTGAAAGGACACTTGAAGCGGGGCAGGCCAGAAGTTCTATCGCAAATTGGGATAGCTCAGACCACAGGTCAAGCCTGCACACCCAGTAGTCAAGGGGTTCATCACTCCTCAGAGTGTCGATATCTGCAGTTAAGGCGAGGTAGTCTGCTACCTGTCGGTCAAGATGTTCTCTGAGGGTGGACCTCGAAGGGCTGTGGCGATGCGTAGGACTTAAAAAGCTCTGCATGTCCTCCATCAACACGTCTGTAAAGCGTCCTGTCCTTGCCGTGGTAGGAGGATTACTTTCACCTCTTCCCCTGTTAGATTCCCGGTGTGCTGGGACATCACCCTTATACGCTGTGCAAAGCATATTTTTTAATTTTATATTGGAACTGCTACATCCTTTCTGACCACCGGTAATTCGGTAACATTTCAGGCACTTTCTGCTTATACCGGGGGTCTAGTGGCATGGCCACCCAGTACAGGACGTTCTCCTTTAGCCTTTTTATACGAGGGTCCCCCAACAGGCACGACAGCATGAAAGACCCCATGTGCACAAGGTTGGATGCCGAGCTACTCATGTCTCGTTCCTCGTCCTCACTGATCTCACCGAAGGTCTGTTCTTCCCCCCAGTCACATACAACACCACAGGTACCAGATAGGTGACAATGAGCATCCTGGGATGCCTGATGTGGTTGGTCTTCCTCCTCCCCCTCAAAGCCACATTCCTCCTCTGACTCCTCTTACTCAGACTCCTCTTGCAGCATTGCCGCAGGTCCAGCAAGCGATGCTGATAAGGCTGTTTCTGGTGGTGATGGTGACCACAACTCTTCCTCTTCACGCTCATCTATGGCCTGATCAAGCACTCTTCGCAGGGCACACTCCAGGAAGAAAACAAATGGGATGATGTCACCGACTAGGTTTGTCACCTCCTCAAAAGGATGCATGAGCCTACAGGCATTGCGCATTAGCGTCTAGTAACGCGGCAAAAAAATTCCCAGCTGCGCAGAGGCTGTCCTAGCACCCCGGTCATACAAATACTCGTTGACGGCTTTTTCTTATTGGAGCAGGCGGTCGAACATTAGGAGTGTTGAATTTCAATGTGTCGGGCTGTCGCAAATCAAGCGCCTCACTGGCATGTTGTTTCGCCGCTGGATATCTGAAAAGTGTGCCATGGCCGTGTAGGAATGCCTGAAATTGCCACACACCTTCCTGGTCTGCTTAAGGACGTCCTGTAAGTCTGGTTACTTATGCACAAAGCATTGTACAATCAGATTCAACACATGTGCCATGCACGGCACATGTGTCAATCTGCCCAAATTCAGTGCAGCCAAAAATAAATTGCTTCCGTTGTCACACACCCCTTTGCCGATCTCCAGTTGGTGCGGAGTCAGCCACTGATCCACCTGTGCGTTCATGGCGGACAGGAGTGCTGGTCCGGTGTGACTCTCTGCTTTCAGGCAAGTCAACCCCAAGACGGCGTGACACTGTCGTATCCGGGATGTGGAATAGCCCCTGGGGAGCTTGGGGAGTGCAGGTGATGTGGAGCAAGATGCAGCAGCAGAAGAGGACTCAGCTGAGGAGGTTATCGAAGAGGCTGGAGTAGGAGGAGTAGAGGAGGTGGCAGCAGGCCTGCCTGCAAGTCATGGCAGTGTCACATGCTTGGCAGCCATCAGCAGGTTTACCCAATGCGCAGTGTAGGTGATATACCTGCCCTGACTGTGCTTTGCAGATCAGGTATCAGTGGTCAACACTGTGTGCCAGAGATGCCATGATTTCCTTTTGCACAATAGAGTACAGGTGGGGGATTGCCTTTTGTGAAAAGAAATTTCGGCTGGGTACCTTCCACTGCGGTGTCCCAATAGCTACAAATTTTTTGAAGGCCTCAGACTCCACCAGCTTGTATAGTAAAAGCTGGCAGGCTAAGAGTTCTGACAAGCCAGCTGTCAGACGCCGGGCAAGGGGGTGACTCTGTGACATTGGCTTCTTACGCTCAAACATGTCCTTGACAGACACCTGACTGTGGGCAGATGAGCAGGAACTGCTCAAGGTGAGAGACGGAGTGGCGGATGGTTGAGAGGGGGCAAGGACAACAGCAGTGGTTGACGTGGCTGAAGATGCTGGACCAGGAGGGAGATGGTGTCTTTGAGCTTGTGTGCTGCTTGTACTCGTCGTCATGTGTTGATCTCATAGGCGTTTGTGCTGTGAGATCATGTGCCTTCGCAAAGCAGTTGTACCTAGGTGGGTGTTGGATTTCGCACGACTTTTGACATTTGTGTTGGCACAGGTTGCAAATGGCATCGCTGTTATCAGAGGCAGACACACAAAAAAAATGCCACACTGCTGACCTTTGCAATGACGGCATTCTGGTGGTGGCAACAGCATGTGTTGATTGGCGTGCTGTCTGGCTGACCCTGGGTGCCGATACATGATGTCTGACTGTGCCACTAGCTCCTTGCGACGACCTCCCCCTGCTTCCAACTTGTCTCTTCTTCCTGTCTGTCTCCCCATCTAAACTTTCCCCCTGTTCTTTTTCTCTTGGAGCGGAGCACCCACGTGACATCCACGGACACATGGTCATCATCAACTGCTTCACTTGTATCTGACAACTTAGCAAAGGAAGCAGCAGTGGTTACAACATCATCATCACACCATACGTCCATGTGTGTAATGCTGCCTGACTGAGACATATCCCTTTGATACACAACAATTATTGCCAAGGGATGTAGATAACTAATTTCTTCCAACTCATTTGTAAATAACTCATCTGACAGATCAAGAGAAGCAGCTGTGATGCTAGTGTTGGTGGTGGTGGCAGGCGGGCGAGTGGTAACTTGAGATGTGCCCGAAGCTGAGCTGGAGGAGGATGGTGCATCAAGGTTCCGAGCGGAAGCTGTAGAAGATTGGGTGTCCTGTGTTAGCCAGTCAACTATGTTCTCAGAACTTTTCGAGTTCAGGGTATGTGGCCTCTGATCACTGGGCATTATTCTAGGCCCAAAGGGAATCACAGCACCATGACCACGATGGCCCCTGCGGGGTCGCCTGCCTCTGCCTGTCATTTTTTTTAGATTAGTTTAGTTGTACTATGCGTGCAAGCTACTGTGCCACCAGATATGAGATGAGGCACTGGACAAGTGGGCACAGTTTACGCTATATGAGCCAAAGACACCCTGGCAGACAAATGACTACCATTCTGTATTGCAGCAAATTTTGTTCTTATATGTTATCAACTGTGCCAACAAAATATAGATGAGATGTGGCACTGGACAGGTGGGCACAGTTTACGCTATATAAGCCAAAGACACCCTGACAGACAAATGACTACTGTTCTGTATGGCAGTGAATTTTGGTCTTATATGTTATCAACTGTGCCAACAAAATATAGAGATGTGGCACTGGACAAGGTGGGCACAGTTTACACTATGAGCCTGGGCACCTTACATTACACAGCACCCCACAGCTCTGGGCCCCTTTATATAGCACCCTGCACCACTGGACCCCTTTATATTACACAGCACCCTGCACCTCTAGTCTAGCTAAACTTAATACAGTGTATAAATATATATACAAAACCTTGAATGCATATATATCCTCTAAACACTGTGGCCCAGATTCACAGAGCGATTATGCCTGCGCAACAGGAGATGCGCGTGCGTAAGTCGAAATGTGCGCGTGCGTTTCGATGCACGGCATCCTCAGAACGAGATACGCAAAAAATCGACTTTTTTTTGTCCCGCGTAATTTCGTTAGATTGGCGCATCCGTCCGCGCAAAAGTGCGCTAGACAGACCATTGATTTGCTAGTCAAATATGCTAATGAGGGACTTACGGGGATCCACAAAAGAACGTTGGGGCAGCGCAGGCGACGCAGTGTGCGCAACAGCAAAATGTCCTGTCTAAAATTAGATATAAAAGCTGGTCTAAAAAGAGAAAAAAAGTCTACTTGTTAGATAAAGCAACACTGTTAGTGAGGAGCTCAGCAGTCACACGTGTTGCACAACAATCTGTATGCCAACATGCCAGGGGCATCGTCTCGCATAGCTATACTACTGACTTTAGATGAACAAAGAAGGATGAGGGCACGGAGAATGGCACAGAGGATGGCACGGGAGAGGATATACCACACCCGCATAGACCTGTTTGGCATGAGTGATTCTGAGGTGTTTCGCATCTTCAGATTCACCCCTCATGTCATCCTGGAATTAACCACAACCCTGCAGGAGGACATCACCAGCCCAACACACCGCTCACATGCAGTGCAGCCACTGGTCAAGGTCATGGCCACACTTTATGTCCTTGCCAGTGGCTCTTTTCAAAGAACAAGTGGAGTGGTGGCTGGGATGTCACAATCCTCCATGAGCAGATGTGTGCACCAGGTTGTCCCTGCAATCCTCAGACGCATGGCCAACCAAATCATCAAACCCACCACTAATGCCGCGTACACACGGTCGTTTTTTGCGATGAAAAAAAACGACGTTTTTTAAAATGTCATTTAAATTGATCGTGTGTGGGCAAAACGTCGTTTTTTGTCTTAAAAAAAACGACCAAAAAAAAATTCCAACATGCTTGAATTTTTTGTGTCGTTTTTCAAAACGTCGTTTTTTGTTTCACAAAAAGTCACCGTGTGTAGCAAAAACGTCTTTCAAAACGACGTTTTTCAACCCGCGCATGCCCAGAAGCTAGTTATGAAGCGAGCTTCAATGGAAAAGAGTGGTGAACGTAACCTCGCTTTTTGTGAAAAAACGATGGTGTGTATGCAAAATTGTCTTTGAAAAGTGACGTTTCAAAAACGTCGTTTTTTACTTCACAGAAAACGTCGTTTTTTTCATCGCAAAAAACGACCGTGTGTACGCGGCATGAGGACCTGCGGCTGAAGGCAATGACAGATTTCTACAGAATTGCCAGATTCCCACGCACTGTGGGGGCCATTGATTGCACACATGTGGCACTCCAGCCCCCCCAGGAGACAGAGCACATGTACCGCAATCGGAAGCATTGGCATTCCATCAATGTACAGGTGATAGTCGATGCCCAAGGCCTCATATGGCACGTCCGTGCCAAACACCCAGGGTCCAGCCATGACAGCTACATATACAATCAATGCCACATCCGAATGGAATTCGAACAGAATGTGTATGGGGACACCTGGCTGGTTGGTGAGTGACATAGGAGTCAGGCATGACTATCCCCTCCCATGATGCACACATCACAAGTGGCACATGCATGACTAACATCCTCCTGTCTTTTCCCTTACAGGTGACTCTGCATATCCACTGGGACCCCATCTCATGACTCCTATCCGGAACCCCCAAACTCCAGGAGAGGAAAGATACAATCAAGCACATGCCCAAACACGAGCAGTGGTGGAGCGCACCTTTGGCCTACTAAAGTCACGTTTCCGATGCCTGGATAAGTCTGGGGGTACCCTCTTGTATTCCCCAAACTTTGTGTGCCAGATCATCGGTGCATGTTGCATGCTGCACAACTTCGCAGTAAGAAAGGGCCTGCAGATTGCCCTACGTGATGACCTGACCCCTGAACCAGACAATCCCCCCCTAACCGAGGCTACCCCGTCTTCTGAGGGAAGAGCAACCAGGAGACAACTCACATTGGGCATCTTTGCACGTTAAACACACAGATTAATCATGGCACAATGAGAATGCATGCATGCACACCACTGTGGTCCCTAGCACACACACCCCACATCCACATCAAATTGGATTGGCACCAGTCCACCATGCTGGACTTGTGAGCAGCAACGCCACGCCAAGGCTCCAATTATGTCACTGTACATTCATACACCATTCACACGGACCTGGGGATCACTTCTCCCTGGTGCTGGGGAACCCTACTCCACCAAAATTGAGGGTGACACCCCTTTTCCGGCAGGAATGTCACCCCCACATTCAAACAGCATTCACAACCCAAAAATACAAAAATTACCTGCAAAAGCAAAAATTTCCAGCAAAAAAAAAAAAAAAAGGGGAAAAAACAAATTATTGCCCTTTGCGCGAGCCACGCCTGGGGCGCCCCCGGCCACGGCCCCGGCCCCGGCTTCTCAGGGGAGACTCATGGGGGAGGGGTAAAACCGGGGAAGGAGGAGCAGCCCCTGATCTCTGCCCACCTGGCGGCCTGCCCTCCAAGGCCACGGCTATTCTGTCCAGGGCAGCACCAAGTGTTGCCGTGTTGGCCTGGATAGCCTGGGTAAGGGCCCTCACATCCCGCCCAATGCCTGCTGATGTCGTCTGCAGTTCGTTTAGGCAGGTTGTGAAAGCCCGGGAGTGGGAGTCCAGGTTCCCCAGCGTATCCTTGATGGAGGACAGGCTCTCCTCCATCCGCACCAATGTCTGGCTGACCTGTCCCAGATGGCGGGTCTGGAGGAACTGGTCCCTTCTCAGAGTGGCGGGCAGGAGATCGGCCACCCCCCTGGTGTTCTGGGATGAAATCCTGCCTCCAGCTGATGCTTGTGGCCGGGGAGAAGGGGAGGCCCTTGTGAGGGGAGCCATGTTGGGGGAGGAGGGGGGGGCTCCCCCTTAGGGAGGGCTGCCTGCTGCCAGCCAGAGGGGAAGAGTCCTCAAAAACCAAACGTCCAGTGCCTGACATGGACTCCTCCTCCTCATGATTCTCCTCCTCCTCTTGAACCTCCTCCGTGGACTCCGGCCTTGTTGGGGGGGCCTCATTAGGCTGCTGTCCTGGGGATGGTGCGGTCAGGCCAGATGGCCCTGCACCCTCCTGCACATCTGTGGATGACACAAAACATTCACAGGTTTTTAGGATCCACACACTTGCCACATATTCCCTTTCACCCCCTCCCCCACACATGCTACACACCTGATATAAAAAAAAAATACTTACCTGGCACCACGGGCTCCGGACTTGAGTCAAAGCCGGGCAGGCCCTCAACTTCATGCCGATGAAAGGTCAGGGCCACCGCACGCTCCTCCGCTGTCAGCCTAATATGGCATGGTGGGCCCCCTCCTGTGCCCCTGGCATGGGCATGCATTCTGGCCAGCTTCTGTTTGACCAGACGCCGGAGGTCATTGATTTTTTTGTCAATCCCAGACCGGGTCCGTGTCTCCCCCTGCCTCGCTGAATTGACCTGCTCAGTGATCATATCCAAAATCTCCCTCCTCCTGGCCGGGGTGGTGTTGGCACTGTCTGGGTCGTGGAGGAAACGCCCATACTCGCTAATGGCCCGGGCAAGAATTTGTTTTTCCCCAACTGTAAAAGTGAGCTTTCTCTTTCTCTCTGTCATACTTCCCAAAAAACTCACTCCCATTCAACAAAATTCACTCACACAAACAAGCACAACCAATCAAGCAAGAACACACACAAAGAGAAAACTACTCAGCAAGAAACAGTCACAAAAAAACAAAACAAAAAAACAGCAGGAAAACAAACGAACAGAAATATATCAATCAAACAAACAGTCTCTCAAACACTTATCAAAAAACACTTTCAAAGATCTACTGACAAACACTTGATCACACAGAACACTAATCTGAAAACTACAAAACACACCGCAACGAACAACAGGACAAAAGCACTAGGTTATATGGGAAGGGACAAAGGGATGTACTTTTGCAATGCAAGTGCGTTTGTGTGTGTCTATTTATGCTGTTTGCGTAGTTCACAACGTTGCCCTAGTCCATTTCCAATTTCACTGATTGCGCCGCTCCCGAGTTGTGAGCATGCGCACAGCGGAGCTGACCATGGTCTCCTTCAAGCGCGCATGCGCGAGCCGGCCGGTCCTTCATTTGCATGGGGTCACGGCTCATTTCAATGTAACACGCCCACGTCCTTCCCAATTTGTATTACTCCTCCTTACGCCTCGGAAAAAACGTTACGCATGCGCAATTTCCTGCGCAAAAGCTACGAGAATAGGGGGATTACGCGGCAAAATTGCGCAAGTCTAACGTAAAGGCGGTGCGCTACGCCAGTCCAATAATGCGCAGATGTACCTGAATCTGGGCCTGTAACTCTAACTGACTAGCCTGCCTGCCTGCCTGCCTGCCCTATCTAACTCCAAAAAATGACACTCTTTCTCTCTCTCTCTGTCTCTCTATTTAAACCACGCAGCACAGATTAGAGAGAAACAAAAAAAAACAAAAAACAACAGACTGATTGATTAGCCCTAAAAAGGGCTGTTTGGGGTGCTGTCAGGATGCTGTTCTAACAGCAGAGATCAGATGAGTATTTCAGGACTGGAGTACACTGGCCTCGCTATCGCTTTCCCTATAAAATCAGCAGCAGCAACACTGTCCCTCCTCTCACTCTGACTGCAGGTTCAGAATGAATCTAAAATGGATGCTGCCCTAGAGGTGGGAGGGTCAGGGAGGGAGGGTATGCTGCTGATTGGCTGGAATGTGTCTGCTGACTGTGAGGTACAGGGTCAAAGTTTGCTCAATGATGACGAATAGGGCGCGGGTTGAACATCGCCTATGTTCACCGGCGGCAGCGAACAAGCGATGTTCGCCGGGAACTGTTCGCCGACAAACCGTTGTATACATCTCTATTCGCGGACGGAGTGTTTCGGGAGGACAAGGCCTGAACTGGTTAGGTGATTCGGGCACCTGCCATAAGACAATATCTACTGACTGTGTTGCTGGAGAGCCGATCACATTCTTTTGTCATACGAATTGTATGCGGAGAAACGTGTGATTGTGTGAACCCAACCTCAAGGTTTTATTATCAAAGCTTAATAGAACAAGCTGAAGTTAGAAGCTGGTTGGTTACCATGAACAGCTGCACCAGTTTTAGTAAACCAACCCAATGGAGTCATGAAAATAGAAGCCTTTTGCTGTGTTTTGGCAATTTACAGCCTCTCAAAATAGAGAATATTGGGGCATGGCTACCACGCTGCTGAATGGCTGCGTGATCACACCGTTCCGCTCCAGCCACAGGAACCGAGCTCTCTAATAGCGACATAGCCGTGAATTTCCGACTACCAACGGTGTCTTGAGGTCTGTGGACCCCGCCGCAATGACTCGTAAGCGGAAGGAGACGGTACAACCGAAGAAGCTGGACGATTTCTATCCGCCGAAAGGCAGAGGCCTAAACCAAGATGGCGCCGGCGCGGCAGCTTCAACGCCAGCCTCATCACACGGGTCCCGCTCCTCTACGTCCAGCCCGGGGGACCTGAACGCCTCGACTCGCGGGACTCCGGGTATGAATACACCCCTCTCTCGCAGCCCAGCTAATTCTCAGCCACGTCTGGAAGCCTCTGCTGCCCAGGTAAGCCCAGGGCATGAATCACCTAATGACACGAGGGAGCAGATAGATCCCTTCACATTATTCCCCACCTCAGGCGCTGCTGTATCAGACACTGTGCTAAAAGACATGTTAGTGTCCCTCCGCAGCTCCATGCACACTGACATGCTACAATGCATGAAGAATTTTAAAACTGACATTGGAGAACTAGGAGACAGAGTAACCCATGTTGAAGTCAAAATGGGGGAGTTCGCAGCCTCACACAATACCCTGATAGACGCCCATTCTGAGCACTCGGAAGAGATTGAATGGCTAAGGTCAAAGGTCGCGGACTTAGAAGACCGCTCAAGGAGGAATAATGTGAAAATTAGGGGGGTGCCTGAATCTGTTCTCCCGAATCAGCTCCAGCAATATGCTAGGGACCTGTTACAACAATTCCTCCCCTCCACCCCGGCCTCTGAACTACAAGTTGACCGGATCCACAGGCTGCCCAAGCCCGCACACCTACCTGAGATTATACCCCGGGATGTTTTGATGAGGGTACACTTTTTTCAGGTAAAAGACCAGCTTGTGTCCTCCTTTAGGAAATCCCACCAACTCCCGGAAAAGTACGCCCAGATTCAATTATTTGCGGATCTCTCACAATTTACTATGCAAAAACGCAAGTCGCTGCTCCCGGTAACCAAGGCACTTCGCAACCATGGTATTCCCTACCGCTGGGGCTACCCAGTTAAAATTACAGTCACCCATGAAGGAAAGGACACTGTAGTATCAGACCTGGAAGCAGGTATTGCCTTGCTTAGATCAGTAGATATCCTTCCTGATACCCAAGATGCAGAGTGCCCATCCTCACCCCCTGTGCGAGTAGGGCAACAACATGAGTGGCAAACAGTAACGAGGAAGAAGGCTGGCAAGAAGCATACTTCCTGAACATTTCTCTGTTCCGCTGGCTTCCCATCTCACATGTTCCAAGTGGTCTGGAGCTAATACTCCAAGTTTGAGTTCCCCCCCATGATTCTAGGCAGTGATGCTGCCCCTGGTTGCTCTATTTTGAAGTTTTTTTGCTCATCGTGTTTTTTCCTTGTTTTTACTTTTTTTTACTTTTCTTTTGTACATATTGACTCTCTCTTCCTTCCCATGCCCTCTCCTCCCACTCATCCCCGGGATCTGACTCACCTGTGGACTACGCCGATCTACCTACTCCGTGATGGTTGGACGATCATCAGAAGTTTAATGTGGTTCTTAGCTCTTCTCAAGATGTTGAGGTACAATCAATATACACATTCTTTTTTTTACAAATGGCTCTCAATGTAGTTTCGTTTAATGTGAATGGTCTCAACCATCCCGCTAAAAGAGCTTCAGTCTGGAGAGAAGCCACTTCCTTAAAGGCAGATGTTCTATGTTTGCAGGAGACGCACTTTTCAGCGAATGCCCCACCTAAATTCCAACAAAGCTGCTTTCCACACATTTTTGCAGCTTCAGCCCATGCCAAGCGTAAAGGAGTCCTCATTGCTATCAGAGACTCTGTTGCCCTTAAGGTGCCCCAGGTTCATTCGGACCCTGAGGGGAGGTTCATTATTCTTATTGGGGAACTGAACAACAAACTCTTCACTATTGCTAATCTCTACGCCCCCAACTCCCATCAGCTACACTTCCTGAAACGCCTCTACTCTAAAATAGCTTCACTCCGTCAAGGCTCCCTAATTATCTGTGGTGACCATAATTTGACTGTCGACCATTCCTTGGATTCCTCTACTAATTCCCGTCGTCCTCCACTACAACTTCAACATCTGCTCAACTCAGAGGACCTGTTTGATGCCTGGAGATGTTGCCACGCTACTGAGCGTGATTACATGTTTCATTCCTCCAGACACAACTCTTATTCAAGAATTTACTTTATCTTTGTTGATAAGATGTTATTGCAGTCTGTGTCCTCTTCCTCCATTCATACTATAACATGGTCGGACCACGCACCTGTTTCACTTACAATTCTAGGGGGTCATGCCACTATCCCACCGACTGTGTGGAGAGCAAAATCTAGGATATTTCAAATGCCTGCACATGCCTCTGTTGTTAGTAATGCCCTATCTTTATTCTTTGATGAGAATGTGGGCTCTATATCAGACCCTGTTACGTTATGGTGTGCCCACAAGGCATTTGTCAGGGGGATTATTTTGCAGGTTAGTGCAAGGGAGAAGAGGCGGAGGACACAACGGCTTACTTGTCTTCTTGAAAATATTAAAAAGTTAGAACTACAGAATAAATCTGCCCCTACTGCCTTACTAGCCCAGGAGCTCGCTAAATGTCGTTTCGATCTTACACTCCTTCTTATAGAAACTCACGATAAACACTTTCAAAATTTGAAACTAGCCCACTACTCATCTGGCAACAGGGCGGGGAAATTCCTGGCCCGTAGACTTAAATCTGCGAGGACAAAGTCCAGAATCCCATATCTACTCCACTCAGTGGATAACCACAAAATTGTCAATCCCAAGGAAATTGCAGACTCCTTTGCACAATATTATTCCAGTCTTTATAATCTGAAGCATGACTCGTTCACGCCTCAACCGTTAGAACAATCCATTTGAGACTTCCTCGCGAAACTTAAACTTCCATCGCTCTCCCCCTCCAAATTAGAGGCTCTGAATGCCCCTATAACAGACCCGGAGATCGAACGATTTATTCAGCGACTTCCTAAAGGCAAATCCCCTGGGCCTGACAGTCTCCCTAATGAATACTATCAAAGCTTTCACAAGCTGTTAACTCCTACTCTTACACAGGTGTTGCTGGGAGCCGTGTCCTCTGCCGCATTTCCTTCAGAGATGTTGAAGGCCTATGTGGTCACTTTTCCCAAGCCAGGCAAAGACCCTGTCACCCCAGCTAATTTCCGCCCAATATCCTTGCTCAATTCGCATATTAAGCTATATGCAAAACTTTTATCCCATAGGCTGCTACCCATCCTTCCGTCCCTTGTTGGACCCAACCAGTCTGGCTTCACCATGGGGAGGCAGGTGTCGGACGTCACGAGGCGGGTGCTAGGAATAATCCAACATGCGAGGAAACATCGAACGCCTTCTCTGCTCCTATCGTTGGATGCGGAGAAGGCGTTCGATAGAATACATTGGGGCTATATGCGTCAGACGCTTCTGAGATTTGGATGTGCGGGACCTATTCTCTCAGCCATCCTTGCTCTCTATTCATCCCCTTGTGCTCAAGTGTACACCTCTGGCCTCTTATCAGATACCTTCACCATCTCCAATGGTACCCGTCAAGGCTGCCCTTTATCGCCCTCAATTTTTAATTTGCTTATAGAGCCCCTGGCGGAGAGAATAAGGTCCCATCCAGGCATTGAGGGTTTCCATGTTTGTGACACGACTCATTCGGTGAACCTCTTCGCAGATGACATAATCCTTTTCTTAACCTCCCCCGCCATCTCCCTGTGTAATGCCCATGATACTTTATCAGAATTTAGTCAACTGTCCTACTATAAAGTGAATTTTACCAAATCTATAATCTTAGACCTTGGAATTCCCCCTACTCTAAAGAAGCATCTCCAAGAGATCTTCCCCTATGCATGGAGCCCCTCCACTATCACCTACTTGGGACTGAAGCTCTCAGCAGACCCGAAATGCCTGGCAACCGTTAAGTATCTACCATTGATAGACAAGCTTTCCAAAGAGTCTGCCAGATTAGCCAATGTCGAGTTGTCCTGGTCAGAACGATTAGCGGCATTCAAAATGCTGCTACTCCCACAGATCCTTTATGTATTCAGAACTCTCCCAATCCCTGTTCCCTCTATACACCTTAAGGCCCTAAACACTCTGCTCTCTAAATTCATCTGGCAAAGGAAAAGGCCAAGATGTTCTAAAATGTATTTAGTCAAGCATAGACTGGCTGGGGGCATGGGTTTGGTTGATATTCGGGACTATTTTCATGCCTCTATTCTGGCACAACTCAGGCCCTGGATAGACCCGAACTCGGCTGCTATATGGAAGGTAATAGAACAAGATCTATGCCCTACCGCCAACCTCCCCGACTTTCTCTTTACGGACGTATGGAAACACTTTCCAACCCGGACTCTTCCCCTTTCCCTACGAGCCTCTATTGAGGTATGGAGGGAGTTCTACGCTAGAATAGTCCCATCCCCTTCCCTTTTTGAACTGCCCATTCCCATTACTACCTTAACCCAAGCAATCCCTGATTTATCCCTTCTCAGCTGGCAAACTAAGGGAATCCAACTGATTTCCGACCTGTTCCACAACATTGTGATTCTCCCCTTCAAGTCCTTGCAATCTAAATTTGCCCTGACCCCCTTAGATCAGTTCACCTATACTCGCATTGCCCACTTTATACGATCCATTAAAACTCATCAAATAGCTCTACCGAAGGAAGTATGGCGCTTTTCTATAACCTTTTTCAGGACAAACTAAGTTTTATAAAATCCCCCCCTTATCTGAAATGGGAAACTGACTTGGGTGAATCCTTTACTGACGATCAGAGGCTTAAGGCCCTCAGCTCCCTGTACAAAGCCTCCAGCTGTATCAACCACTGGGAGCTATCCCAGAAGATTACTCTTAGATGGTACCAAAAATATGGAAAAAAGAGAAATGACACATAATCAAGGAGATGAAATAAGCTGCTAGCCCTGAAATTGCATGAAAGAAAAAGATTTCCCAGTGGGCTTATAGGCAGCAATGATAGATTGAATAAATGTTAAATATATAAAACAGTGTTTATTGCCGAGAGTCTCGGATTCCCAGTTGAGTCAAAGTTGGTTGTTGTTACAAAAAGAATAACATTTCTGGATACAGTATAATACATCATAGTACATAACATAATTCCGTAATCTGTACAAAGGTGAGTCCCGACGCGTTTCGACCAGTTCGGTCTCTTCAGGGGGCATGATTTATAAAAAATAATAACAACAATTTCAAAAAGGATATAAGGACACAAGTCAACATACATCACATTGATTACTGAGGTATTGTAATTACCACTGAACCAGGGAGTCAATATTGTGTGGAACCGCTGGATAGTCCAGAGGGGCACGGGCTGCATCCGCCCACCAACCGGTGTAGGGCCAGACCAGGATAGCTGGCAAGGAGCCACATTAACGATGCCCCCCAGGGGCAATGGAGGAGCAGACGCCTGCAGAAAAAAAAAAACATGATCCCGTGGTTAGCGGGGAAAATGTATTAAAGTAGATTGGCTCAAAAGAATAGCTGCTGAAATGACAGCTGGATATGTATGTAGGTAGGTGTAGTAGAGTACTAAATTAATGGGAGGGCTGAGGCAAATGCTAGTTGCCAACATAAATGATGACAGTCAGGGCACCCTTAAGGTCCAATGGGATTAGATAATTAGATGGGGAATGTAGTTGGGTTATAGTGGAGGTATAATAATACTAAGTGAATGAATAGTGGTGAATGAGCATATGACAAAAAGTGATTGCCAAATTAGGGCACTCCATAAAGTGCGTAGCGTGTGATTATAAAATGATTCAAACAACAGGGAGGTGTAAAAAGGATGAGATAAAATAGGATAAAATAGGAGTGCATGATGTGTCCCCAAATAGGGGAGAGTTTTAGGGTGAGTGAATGAGTGAACATGGTAGCTAATAAGGTGGTATTGGGATAGATACATACATAAATGGTGGGATAATTACCTGATACAGTGAGGGGTAGAGACCTGACTGCAATTGTGCACTCTGAGGAAGGACAAGGTGCCAAAGTTAGGAGCAGGGATGAGAAGGCATTCAACCTGACCTAATTGGCTGAGCCCGTCCGGCCCTCTGGTGGGTGGAGCCATACCTTAGATTGTTGCCCGGTTGGGTGGAAAATATTTGGGGTGAGTGGGGTATCCTACCCCCCTTTCCCCCTCTTGTTGCTCTCCGGGTGCCGGAGGAGCATCTCCCCCTGGCGCCTGTGCGAGTGTCACCCAGCCGGCGGCATCCCAGGAATCCTCCCCGGACCGGCATTGGCGCGGCGAGCGTGCGCGATTTCCGCGCATGCTCATGGCGTCATTACGTCACGCGGCCGCGCCGGAGAGGACGACAGTTGTTGGGGCTGTCCAGCCCCTCTGGGACGCCGAGGGAGCCAAACGTGGGCCGCCATTCTGGCGGCCGGTACGCCTCCTAATCGGCCAATTGGACGGAGGCACTAGCCTGCACGTGACCACTCGATCACCACACCCACGGGGCCCATAAATGAGCAGCCATCAGGGAATCAGTACAGATTCCAATTAGGTCAGGTTGGATGCCTTCTCATACCTGCTCCTAACTTTGGCACCTTGTCCTTCCTCAGAGTGCACAATTGCAGTCAGGTCTCTACACTTATACTTTATCATACTTCTACCCTTCACTGTATCAGGTAATTATCCCACCATTTATGTATGTATCTATCCCAATACCACCTTATTAGGTACCATGTTCACTCATTCACTCACCCTAAGGCCTCGTACACACGATCAAATCTGTCCGCTGGAAACGGTCTGCTGGACCGTTTCAGCAGACAGATTCGATCGTGTGTACGGCCGAGCCGACGGATTTGGCCACCCGACAGATTTCAAAGCATGCTTTGAAATCTATCGGGTGGGAATACGTCCGCCCGACATGTCTGCTGGTTAGTACACTTACCAGCAGACATGTCGTCCCGCACCGCCGCCGCACCGCCGCCGAATGGATTCGGCGCATGCACGGAAGTGTTTTACTTCCTGGTGCGGTGACGTGGCGGCGTCAACGTCACCGCCACGTCACCGACACGTCAGCGCGCCATCTGCTGGCGGGGATTTTGGTTTGCTCGTGTGTACACGCGAGCAAACCAAAATCCCAGCAGACAGATTTGTTCAAATCTGTCGGACAGACAGATTTGAACAAATCTGTCGGACAGACAGATTTGAACAAATCTGTCTGCTCGTGTGTACGAGGCCTAAAACTCTCCCCTATTTGGGGACACATCATGCATTCATCCTATTTTATCTCATCCTTTTTACACCTCCCTGTTGTTTGAATCATTTTATAATCACACGCTACGCACTTTATGGAGTGCCCTAATTTGGCAATCACTTTTTGTCATATGCTCACTCACCACTATTCATTCACTTAGTATTATTATACCTCCACTATACCCCAACTACATTCCCCATCTAATTATCTAATCCCATTGGACCTTAAGGGTGCCCTGACTGTCATCATTTATGTTGGCAACTAGCATTTGCCTCAGCCCTCCCATTAATTTAGTACTCTACTACACCTACCTACATACATATCCAGCTGTCATTTCAGCAGCTATTCTTTTGAGCCAATCTACTTTAATACATTTTCCCCGCTAACCACGGGATCATGTTTGTTTTTTTCCTGCAGGTGTCTGCTCCTCCATTGCCCCTGGGGGGCATCGTTAATGTGGCTCCTTGCCAGCTATCCTGGTCTGGCCCTACAGCGGTTGGTGGGCGGATGCAGCCCGTGCCCCTCTGGACTATCCAGCGGTTCCACACAATATTGACTCCCTGGTTCAGTGGTAATTACAATACCTCAGTAATCAATGTGATGTATGTTGACTTGTGCCCTTATATCCTTTTTGAAATGTTTGTTATTATTTTTTAGAAATCATGCCCCCTGAAGAGACCGAACTGGTCGAAACGCGTCGGGTCTCACCTTTGTACAGATTACGGAATTATGTTATGTACTATGATCTATTATACTGTATCCAGAAATGTTATTCTTTTTGTAACAACAACCAACTTTGACTCAACTGGGAATCCGAGACTCTCGGCAATAAACACTGTTTTATATATTTAACATTTATTCAATCTATCATTGCTGCCTATAGGCCCACTGGGGAATCTTTTTCTTTCACTCTTAGATGGTACCTAACTCCGTATCGACTGTCTAAATTTAGCACTGACTACTCCCCTCTCTGTTGGAGAAAGTGTGGAATGATAGGTAATTTGTTTCATGTGTTCTGGACCTGTAAACACCTCACTAGCTTCTGGAACTCAATCTTTTCGCAAATCTCTAGGATCACTTGGATCCTGCCACGCCCTAGCCCTAGTCTGGCAATACTACAGTTAGGAATTGAAATTTTCCCACCTAACTTTAGAGTGGTGGTGACCCACATACTTTTAGCTGCTAGATCACTGATAACGCAGCATTGGAAAGCAGATAAAGCCCCTAATGTTTCAGAGGTCCTGAAAATTGTTCAAACTAACTATGTTCATGAATCCCTACTAGCGGAAAGGCGGGGTAATAGAGCTAAATTAGATTCCAATTGGTCCATTTAGACCTTATGGTATAAACCTGTACCTTAACCTGAGAACTTGAGTACCAACACCCTGTTTTGATATGTTAACAACAACTGTGTACACCTCCTACTACCATGCAATATCTTAATCAGTGTGAGTTCAGAGCAATATCCCCCCCCCACCCCCCCTTTTCTTATCTTCTATGTTCTCCCCCCTCTACTAGTGTTCCCTACTATTTTCCTCCCTTCTTCCCCCCTCTTTCCTTCCTCCCGCTTTGTGTTCCTATGTCTTTCTCTACTCTCCTAGATATTACTTCCTCATTTACCTCGTGGCCAAGGTTCCTTGCTATTGATGGTAGCTGTTTTGAAGAATTCCTTGTATTCCGCTTTTTGGATATATTCCATTGGTCATTGTTTGTCCCACATGGTTACGAATTGTTCTCTGGCTGGTATGTTTACCATGGCTACGTAATGTATATTGTGTTCTGGGACTGCTTGTATGTAATATCTCGCTGTATTTTCCTTGTTATGTTTTATAAATCTCTTCAATAAATACTATTTAAAAAAAAAAAAGAGAATATTACCAAAACCCCAGCAACCAGAAAGAACTAACCCTAAAATAAAATGCATTCTATCTTTCCTATTTTTTTTCTTTTTTAATTCACTGGCACTGAATAATGCACACATGTGGACAAAATGTTGCGCATGAAAGTGTTTAATTATATTTTACGGCAAATTTGTGTAACTAACACAATGGTAAAAAAAAAATACTCCGAGATAACTATTGTTACAAAATACATTATTGTTTTACAGTGATACTGAATAAATAAAAAAAAAAGTGTTGCTACATATGGAGATTTTAAATAATTTGTAAATAAATGTTTTTGGGTATCCGTTGTATTTGTGTAAAATGGCACAATTTGCTATGATCAGAAAGCTGTAATGGGCCAGATAATGTAGGGGCTCAGCAGGATAAAAGTGGTTATTTTTTTTATTTTAAATAATTATATATATATATATATTTTTTTTTGTGTATCCCTTTAACCACGTCCTTACTGGGTACTTAAACCCTCCTCCTGCCTAGACTAATTTTCAGCTTTCAGCACTTACACACTTTGAATGACAATTGCGCAGTCATACAATGCTGTATCCAAATTACATTTTTATAATTTTTTTCACACAAATACAGCTTTCTTTTGGTGGTATTTAATCGCCGCTGGGGTTTTTATTTTTTTGCTAAACAAACACAAAAACATGGAAAATAAAAAAAATAAAAAAATCATGTTTTATAGTTTGTTATAATATTTAGCAAACAGGTAATTTTTCTCATTCATTGATATGCGCTGATGAGGCGGCACTGGTGGGCATTGATAGGCTGCACTGATAGGCAAAGATAAGGCAGCACTGATGGGTGGCGCTGATGGGCACTGGTAGGTGACACTGGACGGCACTGATAAGTGGTGCTGGTGGGCACTGGTAGGCAGTAGGAATGAGCCGAACACCCCCCCAGTTCCGTTCGCACCAGAAACTTCGAACGGACCGAACGTTCGCATGAACATTTAGAACTCCATTGACGTCAATGGGACTCGAGCGTTCGAATTCAAAAGTACTAATTTTAATGCCCCATATGCAAGTTATTGTCGGAAAACATCTTTGAGAACCCAGGTTTTGCCCCAGTGAACATGTATCAATGGAAAAAAAAGTTTTAAAAACGGTAGTTTTTTCTGGAGCAGCGATTTTAATGATGCTTAAAGTGAAAAAAAAAGAAAGATTCCTTTAAATATCGTACCTGCTGGGTGTCTATAGTAGTGGCACGTGTTTAGAACAGTCCCTGCACAAAATGAGATTACTATAAGAAAAAGGTAATTTAAAACTGCTTGCGGCTTTAATGTAATGTCTGGTCCCTGCAATATGGATGAAAATCACTGAGAAAAATAGCATGGGGTTCCCTGCCCCCTTTCCACCAGGTCATTACAAGCCCCCTTGGCCCTTTAGACTTTGAACAGCAGTATACAGGTGGTGCGAACAAGACAGAGACTGTAGGTTTGTTGTTAAGTAGAATCTGTAATTTTCAACTGGTACTTCTTTAAAGTGTAGCTTCAGCCATAGAATCTTTTTTTAAGCTTTTCTGAAAACATAGAGAAGGGTTATCACCCCTGTAACATTTGTTTTGCTGTCTGTGTGCATCTGTTCAGAATATTGCACCTCATTTTCTGTCCCAAAGACAAATGATTTTTTGAAAATATTTCCACAACAACACTGCAACCCCTCAAAGTTAGTCTTGGTGGGTGCTGGAACGCCCTGCTGTGAAATATTAGATCAAGAATTGTAATTAGACATCCCTGTTGAACAGGGGCAGAAAAATCAGGCTTTAGGCACTGGTGCTGGTGCCACAACACTGCAACCCCCTCACAGATACTCTAGTTGTAGAGCAGAGAAAGAGCCTGCTGCAAACTATCGCTATAAAAATTGTAAATTACACGCCCCTGTTAGACAGGGGCAGAAAAATTGGGCCTTAGCCACTGGTGGCGGTGCCCAGAACCAACACTGTTCTTACAAGCTATCAGCAAGATCATTGAGAAGGAGAAGGATATTAAGTCAGCATAACAGGATAGTCACTCAGCATCAGCATAGGCAGTCTCCAAGGGATCTGACATTTCAAAAAAAATTATTCAGTTACATCAGCATCAGGTGCTTGGTAGCTGGTGGTGATCCAAGCCTGATTCATTTTTATCAAGGTCAGTCGATCGACGGAGTCGGTGGAGAGGCGCACCCTGTGATCAGTCACAAAGCCTCCAGCAGCACTGAATGTGCGTTCTGAAATAACGCTGGATGCAGGACAAGCCACTAGCTCAATTGCATACTGTGCAAGCTCTGGCCAGTGATCCATCCTCAAGACCCAGTAAGCCAGAGGATTTTTTTGGTGGGGAAGGTGTCCAAGTCTGCTCTTGCCCCTAGGTATTCCCGCACCATGTAAAACAGACACTGGCGATGGTTGCTGGAACCGGTCATAACTTGGGGCTGCGGACTAAAAAATTGTCTGAACGCATCAGTCAGACAGCCACCTTCTCCACTGCTCCTTCTGTGACTCACCGAAGCCTCAGCAACACGTTGTCCAGGACCGTGATTTGGTAACCCCCCAGTCTCTGTGAACGCTTTGCATAGACCTTTCTGCAAAGCCTCCCTAAGAAATTTCATCTTCTGCTCCCTCTGCGACGGCAAGATAAGGTCCGCAACCTTACCCTTGTAACGTGGATCAAGGAGAGTTGCCAGCCAGTAATGATCCCTCTCCTTGATAGCATGAATACAAGGATCCTTACGCAGGCTTTGCAGGATCAGGGAGGCCATGTGGTGTAGGTTTGCTGAGGCATTCGGGGCAGAGTCCTCTGGGTCACTGAGGATGACAGGATCCGCAACCACCTCATCCCAGCCACGTAAAAGTACATGGGTTCCTTGGGACTGTAATTGATCCCTTGAAGACTGCTGCTGATGCTATGTCAAAAGCTCCACCTCCATGCTGCTGATACAATCCTCCTCCTCCTCCTCTTCCTGTGTGCTAGGCGGGCAAGCAGGACCACTGTCTGGATAAAGGGGGCCTTGAGAGGTAAGGAAGTCCTCCTTTTTCTCCCTCTGTTCTGCCTCAAGGGCCCTGTCTATTATTCCACGTAGTGTGTGCTCCAACATGTGAATAAGAGGGACAGTCTCACTGATGCATGCACTGTCACTGCTCACCATCCTCGTGGCCTCCTCAAATGGTGACAGGACAGTGCATGCATCCCTGATCATGGCCCACTGGCCCGCGGCTTTAAAAGGACATCACGTCATATGACGTGATGTCAGGACAATGGAGTCCTCCGCCCGCCGTCATTTGACGGTGGGCGGACGACAAGTGGTTAAAATGGTGCCCCCGGTTTAAAATAAAATATTGTAGCTCTAGCTGCAATATTCTCCTGCCCTCCACCAGTAATTCAATATAAATATCACATTCCTGTGCTTGAAGGTGGGCCCAACAGTGGTGTCACTCTAGGCTCTTGTCCTGGCAAATCCGGATAGATGCCACCTTGCTGCCCTCATAAGTTTGGGGATGTCTAAATGCACTGAAATTAAAATATAAACAGAGGGTGCACTGGCCTAGTGCATTATCCTCAATAAATTACTTTGTTAAAAATGATGCTCACAAACATGCACTTAATACAGCATATGAAATAAATAGCAGCTTTTCGGTATAAGCTTTTTAGGCACCAGTAAAACTGGCGGATGTTTTTTTTAAGGTATCACCTCTTCCTCAGAGGCTCTGAGGAAGAGGCGATACCTTGAAATGCGTCAACAAGTTTTACTATGGGACTTTTTATCTGCAATGTGACACAGTGGACAACAAAATGCTATTAATTTAATATGCTGTATTCAAACCCAAGTTTATGAGTACCATTCTATGGCCTAGATTCACAAAGCGATTACGCCTGTGTAAATGTTGTTAGACTGGAGTAATTTCGACTTACGGGCGTTTTTACGCTAGTCGAAATCCTCAAACCATGAAAAGACACCTGCGGGCTTCATTTCGACTGTATTACGTGTTAGTACGCCTTCAGATCTACGCTGCCAGAAAATTGCGGCCACTGGGCGGACTTCCTGTTGTTTTTCGCCGTCAGGGTATGCTAATGAGCTTTTGCCTGCAATCCACAAAATTTCGCACTTTCAACGCAATCTCTTACGGCACCTTTAGTCATCTTTTTTTTCCGTTTCACTATACCAGCTTTTTGCTGGTCTAATATTAGACAGCCCATGTTAAGTATGGCCGTCGTTCCCGCGTCGAATTTCAACGTTTTCCGATGTCTTTTATTATTTTTAACGTAAGTCGTCCGGGAATAGGAATGTTCGTAAACGCCGCTACTCAAACAACGAATGACGTCACGACGTGATTTCGCGCAATGCACGGCGGGAAATTCCTGAACAGAGCATGCGCAGTTCGATCGTCGCGGGGACGCGCTTAATTTAAATGCTTCACGCCCCCTAATCACGTATTTCGATTGCGCGGCGGAAAAAAAATACGACACAATAGCGTACGCGCAAAAAAACTACCTGAATTCGGTGTAGAGTCTGGTGAAATACGGCAGCGTACCGTATTTCGATTACGCAGCGGAATATTACGTCTTTGTGAATCTGCCCCTTTGTTTTTATACAATAAAGTAATTTATCAAGGATAATGCACTAGGCCAGTGCGCCCCTTAGATATCCTTAGTCTATTGTGTTGTTTGATGCCTAGCACCATTTTGAATGCACAGGGAGCGCCATGGACTCACCCGCCGAGAAGGCATTACCAAGGCTTCTGTAGTTAAAGGGGTTGTAAACCTTAGTCATGAAATCTGAACAAAGCACATATAGTATATCTGTAGTGTTTACTTGTCTATCTCCAAAACTCTGAGGGCCAGATTCTCAGAGGCGCAACGACGGGGTATCTCAGAAACCCCGTCGTATCGCCGTTTTTTTCCCCGGGTATCTATGCGAGTGATTCCTAGAATCACTTAGGCATAGATACCGGTGAAGATCCGACAAGTGTAATATAAGTACACTTGCGGATCGTAGATGTAATGACAACTCCTGCCACTAGGTGGCCTTTACGTTGTTTTCTCATTTGCCTATGCAAATGAGGCTACTACGCAGATTCCCAAATGCTTTTACGCCGCCCCGTCATCGCTTACGTCGTTTTCGTACGCGTAAGGTTACCCTTGCTAATATGTGGAGTAACCTTACGCAGTACCGTCGGATGCCATCGGGTGCCGTCAGATGCCGTCGGGTGCCGTCGGATGGCATGTTAAGTATGGCGTCGGGTCAGCGTCGGCTTTTTCCGTCGGTTACGTCGTTTTACTAAGTCGTTCGCGAATAGGGCATTGCGTAAATGCCAATCATGTCGTTTTGACGTCGGTTTCAACGACGCTTTCCGACGTGAGCTGGAGCATGCACACTGGGCTTTTTCCCCGGCCGGCTCATGCGCAGTTCGATCGACGCGGGGGCGCGCTTAATTTAAATACAAACCGCCCCCTTTGAATTACGCGGCCTTACGCTGGGCCATTTACACTACGCCTCCGCAAACTACGGAGCAAGTGCTTGGAGAATACGCACTTGCTCTGTTAAGTTGCGGCAGCGTAGTGTAAATGGCTTACGCTACGCCAGCGCTAATCTATGAGAATCTGGCCCTGAGTGTCATTTCTCACTGGTGCTTTGTTCCTCTGTAATAAGCAGGAGTCACTTCTAAGAAGTTTTCCGGACACATGAGATACATTTGTAATGGGGAGTGTGAAGGACTTTTATGCAATTGCCTATATACTTCAGTGTAATTCTCTCCCTGCTAATTTTAATGTCTGTGTGCCTCTAGACCTGGATAATTGGACAATGACCCTTCAATGGCATACCGGAGTCGGGCTTGTGAGATACATTTTATTGTCCAGTGTGTAGAGGTGTTAATTGTTATTCTGATTGCTTCATTGTAGTAATTACCCCTGGGGGCTTCTGTCTCTGGGAAATAATTACTAAATGTCTTTTAGATCTGTGATTGTGTATTCTAAAGGTTAATTGAATTCAATTAAAGAATGTGATGTGTCCTGTTACATCCAGCATTAAGCCTTGGCTCATGTGTGGATTATTCGGTGATGCCAGGGATATTCCTACCCATGGAATATTGGGTGGTTTATTTTATGGAAGGAGAAGGGAATGCTTGACGGGGATATTTTCAACCACCGTCACACTGGTTGGCAGCAGCGGGATTTTCCTTTCTACTTTCCTTTACACCAGGATTCCAAGCAGACACTGGGAACAGTGAATGGAAGACTGCTACACCCGGCTTAAAAGAAATACACTGAAAGAACTACTGGAAGTTCGTGGAAGGATTGCTAGCAACAAAACCAAGCGGATCATCATAGCAGAATTAATGGAGCTAGACCAGGAGAACTCGGTTGCAGCAACGCCAGCAGTACAAGAGATAGAGACACCAGTGATTCAGGATGAGGAATCACCAGCCAACAAGCTAATAAGAGAGAAATTAGCATGGTTCGGTCCGAACCCAACGGCGGATGTGGTGCTGAAAGTGATGACCCTGTTAGCGGAGGAGGCTAAACAAACAAGAGACGCAGAGCTACAGTTAAAACTGGCAGCAGTCCAACAAGCAGCCGCACATTCTCCAAACAGTGAGTACAGCACAGCAGACACAAGGAAGATTCCGTTTAGCGCTTTTAAAGCTTTTGATGAAAAAGACTGTGAAATTGATAACTACCTGGCAGATTTTGAGAGACAATGTAACCTATACCGAATAGCTAGAGGAGAGTGGGTTTCAATATTGTCAGGCAAATTGTCAGGCAAAGCTTCTGATGCTTTCCGGACTGTGCCAGAGCAGGAGATCCATAGCTACGCCAGGGTTAAAGAAGTGCTCCTAGCTCGTTATGCAGTAACCCCAGAGTCCTACTGACAGAAGTTCAGGGACTCACGCAAAGCCACGAAAGACTCTTACGTGGAATGGGCATGCCAGTTATCCCTGTCGGCCTCTAACTGGGTTAACAGCAGCCAGGCCACCACCGCAGAGGACATTTTGCAACTAATGCTCCTGGAGCAATTTTACAATCACATCCAGACGGATGTCAAAGACTGGGTGAGAGATCGCAGGCCCATGACTCTACCAGAGGCCGCTAAGTTGGCGGATGAATATGCGGATACTCGCAAGATGAACCAGGTCACACCACGGGTACAACTTCCACGACCAACGGTGCCCTCACACCCACCAGCCGCTAGATACCAACCTCCTAACAGACTGGTGACATCTAGCCCTCGCTATCCACGCCAGGAGGACAATGAACAACGCTGCTTCCGGTGCAAACAGCTGGGTCACTTCAAGCAGAATTGCCCCATGGATGACAACACCAGGTCAAATTGGTCTCGACCTGGGTACCGGCCACCAGCAGCAGCCCATTGTGTAGACTCGGCTTGGGATTCCCAGGAGCTGGGTCAGGAAGAACCATGGGGCACCCTTTACGAAGTCCACATGGTACAATCTGGTATTACGGACAACAGGAAACACCATTGTCAGCTGGTCATGGTTAACGGAAAAACTGTCCGGGGATTAAGAGACAGTGGGGCGACCATCACGTTGGTACAAAGACACCTAATTAATGCATCAGAGAAACCAGGGAAATCAATTGCTGTGAGAGTGGCAGGGGGGGCAGTATACCGTATTCCTACTGCACAGGTACACCTGGACTGGGGTGCAGGAGCTGGCAATGTTCATGTGGGCGTCATGAAGGACTTACCTTCTGAAGTCATCTTGGGCAACGACATTGGGCCCCTGACTTCGGCGTTTGCCTCTACCACCGCTCAGGAGGCCCACGCCGTAACCACCAGAGCGCAAAGTCGCGCTGCCGAGAGCCATCCCCTTCCTACTGAGACCCAGGTAAGCCAACCCAACCTACCCTTGACTGTAGAACCCCTACCCTGGGACACCCCAGAGGACTTTGGGCGGGAGGTGACCGGAGACCCTTCCCTCAGAAAGTATCGAGAGAAAGCCAAGGGGGGCCAAGGGGGGTTAGAGAAGGAGCAGTTTATCTGGGAGAAAGGCCGCTTGTACAGGCTCACCGAGACCCAGGGTAATGCACCAGGGCCTAAGCAAAAACGCCAGCTGGTAGTTCCCCGGAAGTACCGGCAGGAGTTATTGAGGATTGGGCACGACGTACCCTTGGCAGGCCATTTGGGAATACGCAAGACAGGGTATCGGATAACCCAGAACTTCTTCTGGCCTGGGGTATCCGACGACGTCAGGGCATATTGTCAAACGTGCGAGGTATGCCAACGTATAGGTAAAAAGGGAGACCACCCAAAGGCTAAACTAGTTTCCATGCCCATTATTGAAGAACCGTTCACAAGGGTAGCTGTGGACATTATAGGGCCCCTGGCCCAACCTAGCCGTTCCGGCAAGCAGTATATACTCACCGTGGTAGACTACGCCACCCGTTACCCTGAAGCGGTAGCTCTCTCTAACATACAGGCTGAGACCGTAGCAGAGGCCCTAGTTAAAGTATTTTCCCGAGTAGGCTTTCCCAAGGAGGTCCTGTCCGACCAAGGTACACAATTCACGGCCGAGGTAACCCAGCAGATATGGAAAACCTGTGGAGTTAAATCCCTGACTAGCTCCCCATACCACCCCCAGACTAACGGCCTGTGCGAGCGCTTCAACGGAACGCTAAAGCAAATGTTGAAGTCATTCACGGGGGCTTACAAGGATTGGGAGCGATTCTTGCCGCACCTTCTCTTTGCCTACCGAGAGGTGCCGCAGGAATCGACCGGATTCTCACCCTTTGAACTTCTCTATGGGAGGCGGGTGAGGGGGCCCTTAGATCTCATCAAGGATCACTGGGAGGGGCAAACAGAAATTGAGGGGACCCCGGTTGTACCTTATGTCCTGGAGCTGAGAGACCGCATGGAAGAATTAGCCCAGACAGTGCGAGAGAACCTCCAGGCGGCACAACAGCGCCAGAAGATATGGTATGACCGACGAGCTAGGCACCGGAGCTTTCAGATAGGCCAAAAGGTCATGGTATTAAGGCCTGTCCGAACAGACAAGCTCCAGGCTGCCTGGCAGGGCCCCTATAAAGTTATAGGACAGATATGCGACACTACCTACACGATAGCCAGTTGCGAGGATGAAGAGGTGAAACGAACCTTTCACATCAACATGTTCAAGGCCTATCAGGAACGGGCGGAGGAGGTAGCCGCTATCTGTGCACCAGCAGGAGAAGACACAGAGACCCTACCCCTTCCCGACCTATTGGGCAGTAGCGAGGGGATGACCCAGATAGAGAAAGTCCAGCTAGGGGAACAGCTGGAGCCGCAAGAGCGGGCTCAAGCTGGTCGCTTACTAGAAACAAAACAGGCCACATTCTCTCAGGAGCCTGGATACACACTCCTAGCCATACACAAGGTGGAGACTCCAGGACAGGCACCCCTGAGACAGCCTCCTTACCGTATCCCTGAAGCAGTCCGGGAGGGGATGCGGAAGGAAATAGCTGAGATGCTTCGGCTAGGCGTAATCGAACCCTCAAAGTCCTTGGGCCTCGCCAGTAGTCTTAGTGCCCAAGAAGGATGGGACAACCCGCTTCTGTGTAGATTACCGGCGCCTCAATGACAAGACAGTTACGGACGCCTATCCGATGCCACGGATGGACGAGCTGCTTGACCGTATCTCTGCCGGGAAGTATCTGACCACAATAGACCTATGCAAGGGATATTGGCAGATCCCCCTAGCAGAAGAGGACAGACCCAAGTCAGCCTTCATCACCCCATTCGGCCTATACCAATTCCGGGTTATGCCGTTCGGGATGAAGAACGCCCCGGCCACCTTCCAGCGGATGGTGGATCAGTTACTTGGGGGTCTCCAGAGCTTTGCATGCGCTTACCTGGATGACATCGCCATCTACAGCGATACATGGGAAGCGCACCTAGAGCACGTAGGGATAGTATTGGATAGGATCAAAGGGGCCGGGCTGACCCTGAAACCCGACAAATCTCATTTGGGTATGGCGGAGGTACAATATTTGGGCCACCGAGTAGGATGTGGTAAGCAACGGCCGGAGCCGGCTAAGATCGAGGCCGTTGCCAATTGGCCCACTCCCCACACCAAGACACAAGTCATGGCTTTCTTGGGCACAGCTGGCTATTACAGACGCTTTGTACCCGACTACAGCGCCCTGGCCAAACCCCTGACCGACTTAACCAAAAAGAAGCTACCCCGACAAGTCCTGTGGTCCCCGGAATGCGAGGTGGCTTTCCAAGCACTAAAGACTGCTCTGGTTAATGCTCCGGTGTTGATTACCCCAGATCCTAACAAAAGATTTATTGTTCACACAGACGCTTCAATGTTTGGACTGGGGGCAGTACTAAGCCAGATCGGGGAGGATGGAGGAGAGCACCCGGTGGCATACCTGAGTCGGAAGCTGTTGCCAAGGGAGGTCAGTTACGCCACCATTGAAAAAGAGTGTTTGGCCTTGATATGGGCCCTCAAAAAGCTCACACCTTACCTTTATGGCCGGGCTTTCACTCTCATCACCGATCACAACCCCTTGGTGTGGCTTAACCGGGTTTCAGGGGACAACGGCCGTTTGCTACGCTGGAGCTTGGCCTTACAGCCCTATGACTTTACGATTCATTACCGCCCAGGCAAGCAAAACGGGAATGCCGATGGATTGTCACGCCAAACGGAGTTAACCTCGGACTAGAAGCTCTGAACCCGTCAACTCTACTGGACCAGGAAAGGTCCAACCGAGTTGCCGCAGCAGGGAGAAAAGGGGGGGCCATTGTGAAGGACTTTTATGCAATTGCCTATATACTTCAGTGTAATTCTCTCCCTGCTAATTTTAATGTCTGTGTGCCTCTAGACCTGGATAATTGGACAATGACCCTTCAATGGCATACCGGAGTCGGGCTTGTGAGATACATTTTATTGTCCAGTGTGTAGAGGTGTTAATTGTTATTCTGATTGCTTCATTGTAGTAATTACCCCTGGGGGCTTCTGTCTCTGGGAAATAATTACTAAATGTCTTTTAGATCTGTGATTGTGTATTCTAAAGGTTAATTAAATTCAATTAAAGAATGTGATGTGTCCTGTTACATCCAGCATTAAGCCTTGGCTCATGTGTGGATTATTCGGTGATGCCAGGGATATTCCTACCCATGGAATATTGGGTGGTTTATTTTATGGAAGGAGAAGGGAATGCTTGACGGGGATATTTTCAACCACCGTCACAGGGAGGAAACTCAGCACACAGCTTGTCTATTCAGAAGACAGCTCTGTATCCTTAGGGCCAGATTCTCGTAGATGCGCGCATAATTATGCAGGCGTAGCGCATCTCAGATGCACTACGCCGACGTAACGCGGAGTGGCAAGTACCGTATTCCCTAAGCAAATGCGCTCCAAGATGCGCCTGCATAGCGGAAATTCATCGGCGTAATCCGGCGCAACTCCAAAGTAGGAGGGAAGTGGGCGTGTTGCATTCTAATGAAGCGTGACCCCATGCAAATAAAGGTCGGGATGAACGGAGCATGCGCCGTGACGTGGATGACCCGCGCCGTGACGTGGTTGACCCGCACTGTGACGTAGATGCCTTCTGCGCATGCGCAAAGCCTCCCTACGATTCGCCGGCACTGTGTATATAATGCGCCCACACATGCGCCCGTGCAGCGCAAAAGTCTACCATTTTTTGGAATGTCACGGGAAATCTCTTGCATGACCATGGCTTCTATTGGGAAGAAGAGGAGAAAGAAAAATGTCTCCCCAGAGGAGAGGGCCATTGTCATCGCAGCAATGGAAAAGTACGATTACAGGCTCCATGGTGCTGACAGTGCCCGGACCAGCAAGTGCCGGAGGGATGAAATCCTGATGAAGGTGGCTTGCCAGGTTAATGCCCTCTCACACGAGATCCGGACACCGCAGGACATTCAAAAAAAGATGTCTTCTCTCTCCTCTGGTTTGGGGATTCCGGAAAGGAGTCATGGGATGGGGTCCAAGTACATATGCCGCATCACCTGCTAGTGTAAAGACAGGAGGATGTTAGTAGTTCATGTGCCCCTTGTGATGTGTGCATCATGGGGGGGGGTGCAGTCATGCCTGCCACCCATGTCACTCACCAACCAGCCAGCTGTCCCCATACATGTTCTGCTCAAAATCTGCTGGGATGGTGCTTTGACGGTATATGTAGCTGTCATGGCTGGATCCGGGGTCTTTGGCACGGACGTGCCATATGAGGTATTTGGCATCAGCTATCACCTGTACGTTGATGGAATGCCAGTGCTTCCGATTGCGGTAAATGTGCTCTGTGGCACTGGGGGGCTGTAGTGCCACATGTGTATAATCAATGGCCCTGATGGTGCATGGGAATCTGGCAAGTCTGTAGAAATCTGTCATTGCCTTCTGCCGCAGGTCCTCAGTGGTGGGTCTGATGATGTGGTGGGACATGCGTCTGAGGATTGCGGGGATAACATGGTGCAGACATCTGCTCATGCTGGTTTGTGACATCCCAGCCACCACTCCACTTGTACGCTGGAATGAACCACTGGCCAGGAAATGGAGTGTTGCCAGTACCTTCACCAGTGGCTGCAGTGCATGTGAGCGGTGTGTTGGGCTGGTGATGTCATCCTGCAGGGCTGTGGTTATTTCCAGGATGGCAGCAGGGGTGAATCTGAAGATGCGATAAACCTCCTCCTCACCCATGCCAAAGAGGCTCATGCGCGCTCGGTAGATCCTCTCACGTGCCCCCCTCCTCCTCCTCCTCCTTCTATGCGCCTCTTCCTCTGCATACATTAGTAGTGATAAGACCATGGCTGCCCCTGGCATGTTGGCATACGAATGTGTTGTCCAGTAAGTATGATTGCTCAGCTCGTCCGTTATGGTGCTGCTGTAGTTGCTCTCCAGCTGACTTGCACACGGTCTTGAGCAAAGTTACCCATGCTTTTATGAGGGGTATGTTTACTCAAGGCTTTCGTGTTACCACGCATAGCCTTCGCCGAACGCGCGTAGTTTTGGGAATCCGCGCATCTCCCTCATTTGCATATTTGCATGCTAATTCAATGGGAGCTGAATATGCGCGATGCGTAACTATGCGCCTACGCCGCGCTAGCTTAAAGCATTTTCGCCGCTCAGACGAAAAAGATTTTCTGGTGTATGTGGTTCTGTGTTTACGGCGCATCGATACGCCGGCGCACATTTACAATTACGCCGCGCATATCCATTTACGCAGGCGTAGCGCCTCTGAGAATATGGCCCTTAGTTGTTAGTGTAGAGAGTATGGAGGGGGGTGTATCTTTTCTCCAATCAGCTCTCACACATTGTACCTGCAGCTCTCCACCCCCTCCTTTCTGCTCCTTACAAATGTAGAAGGATGTTTATCACAAATCTGTACCTTTGAAGGGATGTAGAGAAGAGAAGGCTGCATTTAAACAAGTAAAACATATGTAGGAGGATTTGTTTAATCTCTGTGTGCTGAAGCGATTCCCTGTAGTGGAATTTTAAGGTGGTTGTAAACCCACTATGAGAGGGTTTACAACCACTTTAAATACAATGATGCAAGGGGCGTAGTCAGCCGCACAACTGTATGGCTGCATTCAAAGGGAGCTCTCTGAGAATGGATCTCCCTGAACAACTTACATATCGACCTGTGAGCCCTAAACAACACAGAGCGATACTGGAACTTACTGGGACTGTAGCAGACATGTCAGCTAAGAGGAAGAACAGAGAGGGGCCCCACAAACTCAGCGCATTCTGCAGCCCGGCCAGGCTGCAGAGAGAACAAGATGGCGCTGCCCCCTCACCTCACTGCAGTGTAGAACAGCGCACTGCTTCCTCTCTCCATGAGGGTGAAAATCTCACAGCTACTCAGCCCCAGCCTGACAGCGATTGCCTGGATGACATGCTAAGTCCAGTGAGGCAGAAAAGGAGGATCTCCTCTGAACAAGGTAATCCTCACACACCTCATACAGACCTTGCCTGCAGCCTGGACAAAAATCCCTATGATGAAAAACTACAGGCTATGCCCACTACTGATTTACCAATACTGGACACTACCTTTAAAGATATGATCAGCCTTATGCACAAATCTAAATTGGAGATTGATGCTCTGGGAGAAAGAGTGGATTATATGGAGAATAAAATGTGCGATTTCACTGCTGCGCACAATGAATTAGTGGACTCCCACTTTGATCTAGAAGAAGTGAGACAACTCAGGATCAAAGTCGGAGTCAATGAGGACAGAAATCGAAGAAATAACATAAAATTCAGAGGTATACCTGAGAATGTGAAGCCAGCAGACTTTAAACGCTTCATTAAAACCATGATTTCTGATCTAATCCCGGTCACCCCTCAACAAGAGATGGAAATTGACAGGGCACATAGACTACCTAAACCACATTACATAGCAGAGAAAATACCTAGAGATGTCATTGCTAAGATCCACTTTTTCAATGTCAAGGAAAAACTGATGCAATTCGCTCGGCGCCACTCGCCACTCCCAGATCCGTATTCTGGAATAATCCTTTACTCGGATTTGTCACAAGCGACAATCTTAGCTCGCAAAAAATTTAAACTCGATCACTAAAGTGCTGAGAAACCATGGCATAATTTACAAATGGGGCTTCCCCACAAAAATTCTGGTGGAATTTAAAGGCACCTCATACACTATTAACAAAATGGAACAAGGTTTGAAAATCCTCCGCTTATGGGGTCTACTCCCAAACCAAGAAAATACCAAAATGGACACTACTACACCTGGTCCCATTTCCCAGGGCTGGAAAACAACTTAAAAATCCTCTCATGACAAATTTTAATGTTGCGGTCTCCAGGCACAAACTGAGGCCTCACAAATCTCTATTATGCCCATGTTTAAGGGCCTTTTGCAGCTCAGGGAATCCAGATTTTGAATAATTCCTGACTGGAATTCTCTCAAAATTGTTACCCCCAATCGATTGGAAGTACATAGTCATGTACACAGGAGTTGGAGCACAACAACTCCTATTCTTTGTTCACAGTTTTACTAAGCTTTTGTTGATTTTCCTTCCCTGGTTCATTCACCATTTTCTGTTTTTTTTTTCCTGCTGCCTGTACACTATTTCTAAAGCAACACCACCATCTACTGGCAAAACAGTATAACTACGCCATAATGATATACCATCTACCCAAAAAAAAATATCTCCTACAAGACTGAATCTACAACAAAGCATCCTCAACTGATAACATATGCCACTTAAACTCATGTCTTTCAATGTCAAAGGTTTGAACAGCCCTCATAAAAGAAAAGCACTGTGGACAGATGCAATTAAATTCGGAAGTGATGTCGCTAAGGATAAAACACCTACCTTCAAACATCATCATTTTCCCCACATTTTCCTCTCCAGCAACGAAAGAAAGAAAAAAAAAAAAAAGGGTGGCTATAGCTATCAAAGACACTGTCTCATTCCAACAAATAGATCTCAAAACTGACACCCAAGGAAGATACATAATTCTGGTTGCCACCTTAGACAACGTGACATACACTATTGTGAATATATATGCCCCCAATAAAAATCCCCACCAATTCATCCAAAAAGTGATTGGGAAGACAAGAAAAATTCAGAAAGGCCACCTCTTGATCTGTGGAGACTTCAACGCACTGATGGATCCTGATATGGACACCTCCAAGAAAGGAAAAGCTCCCAGAAAGGGTCTCTCCAACATTTTCTCAGCAGAAGACCTGTACGATCCCTGGAGATGCCTTCATACCACAGAAAAAGACTTTACTTTCTTCTCCAATGTTCATAAGACGTACTCCAGAATAGACTATTTCATCACAAATAAGAATCTCCTCACAAAAGTAGCGAATGCTAGTATTCACAACCTAACATGGTCTGATCATGCTCCAATCACTCTTGATATTAATTTAAACCAAATATGTCTGTTAACAACACTACCCTACGTCAGAGTGTTTTAGATGCAGGGTGCAGTGGGTGACTTTTTCCACATGATTTGGCTGTGCCCCCACGTGGCGAAATTCTGGAAGGAGATTCTGCAGTATCTGGAGGACACCCTGGCCCTCCCGAACATTTATTCTCCAGCCAGGTGCCTGTTGGGAGATCTAGAGGAGGAGGTGTTGTCTGAGTCAAGGAAGACGCTGCTCAGAATACTGTTCTGCTATGCCAAAAAAGCAATAGCTCTTAGATGGAAGGACCCGGTCCCTCCTTCACTACGGTATTGGATAGGTCTGGTGAACCAGGTGGTGCCATTGTATAAGCTGACATATACTGCCAGAGGTTGCCCTTCAAAATTTGAAAAAATATGGGCAGAATGGCTGAAATATTCCTCTGAATATGTTGGGATGGGATGAGTGTATGAGATACTGAGCTTGGAGTGTTAGGTGGTGATCGGATAATCCCTCAGTGAGATCCCGAACTGGGTCCGTCTCCTTGTATATTATGTTCTGAGAAAAACGGGTAGGGGATTTGTTATATACTTTCTATTTTTTCTTTTTTGTGTATATGCTGTTATATGTGCAGGATGAAACATGTATGCTGTGCATTTCAATTTAACTAATGTAGAGTTTCTACATCATAACTGATTTTCTACAATCGTGTGATGTAATACCTTTTTGTTTTGCTTTGTTTTTTTTCTAAAAAATTCAATAAATTTACCCTTTAAAAAAACAACACTACCCTATGGTGCGCCCACAAAGCATATGCAAGAGGTCTCTTAATGCAAATCACTGCTAGAGAGAAATAAAAATAGAAACAACACGATCAACTCAATACTTAGGCCTCGTACACACGAGGCAATCTATCTGTTCAAATCGGTCGGACCGACCGATTTGAACAGATCTGTCTGTTTGGATTTTGGTTTGCTCGCGTGTACACACGAGCAAACCAAAATCCCCGCCAGCAGACAGCGCGCTGACGTGGCGGTGACGTTGACGCCGCCACGTCACCGCACCAGGAAGTAAAACACTTCCGCGCATGCGTCGAAACCATTCGGCGCGTGTGCGAGAAGACATGTCTGCTGGTTAGCGTACTAACCAGCAGACATGTCGGGCGGACAGGTTCCCAGCCGACGGATTGGTTAGCATGCTTTCCAATCTGTCGGGTGGCCAAATCCGTCTGCTCGCCCGTACACACGATCAAATCTGTCTGCTGGGACGGTCTAGCAGACCGTTTCCAGCAGACAGATATGATCGTGTGTACGAGGCCTAATAGAAATTTCCAACCTTGAAAAGTTGCACAAAAAAAACCCAAAACATAATCTTAGAACGCCAACTCAATAACCTTAGATCTGATCTTAGATCCTTATTAATTGCTAACCATGACAAATATCTTAAAAAACTAAATTTAAAATACTACTCCCAAGGTAACAGATCAGGTAAGTTAATGGCCTCCCAAATAAAACTTTGCCAACAAAAGAACAAAATTCATAAACTAACCCACCACACCTCAGGCAAAACAATCCTCAATCCTAAAGAGATAGCAGATACTTTCTCACTGTACTATGAGACACTCTATAATCTAAAAAAATGACACTCTCATCCCACAACCAAACACTGATAACATCTCATCATTTTTAGACAATATTGACCTTCCTTCCATTGATCCTACGTCATTAGAATTACTCAACAAACCTATATCAGATGAAGAAATTATTAAGGTCATACACGAACTACCAAAAAATAAATCGCCAGGCCCAGATGGCCTATCAGGAGAATATTATACGGCCTTTGAAGAAACCCTAGTCCCCCATCATTCCAACCTATTTAATCAAACAGCTAACTCAGAAGCCCTCGCAAAAGAACTGCTAGAAGCAATAATTATCACTATAACTAAATCAGGCAAAGATCCCACTTCCCCTTTAAACTACAGACCCATTTCTTTACTAAACTCAGATCTCAAAATCTACGCAAAGATACTGGCGAATAGACTTGTTAATATAATTCCCACCCTAATTAAACCAGATCAAGTTGGCTTTGTTAAAAGTAGACAGGCCCCAGATAGCACAAGAAGAATGCTAAATATTATTAACTCTATACACAATAATTGAACCCCCGCCCTGCTCTTAGCTTTAGATGCTGAAAAAGCATTAGACAGAATGAATTGGGAATATATATCAAAAACCCTAACTAAATTCGGCTTTAACGGTTTTATCCACTCGGCAATCATGTCATTATATACCCAGCCCAACGCAAAGGTCTACACTTCAGGTATCTTATCTAGAAACTTCCCATTAACTAACGGAACCAGACCGGGCTGCCCCCTATCCCCTATAATTTTTGCCTTAGCTATAGAACCCCTAGCAGAATACATTCGATCATCCCCGAACGTCAGAGGCGTTACGATTGGCCAAGACGTGCACAAACTAGGACTATTCGCAGATGATATCATATTGACACTGACAGAACCTGATATATCTCTGCCTACAATACAAGCAATACTAGAAAAATTCAAAGATGTCTCATACTATAAAATCAATCACGATAAAAGTTTTATCCTCCCTATGAACATACCAGACTCGACAATCAACTCTTTACGCACAACACATAAATACAATTGGGACAACAAATCGATAACTTACCTAGAGATCCAACTCACATTTCCTACAACCAAAATGTATGATGCCAATTTTCCCACACTTTTAGGCCAAATATCCCGTGACTTATCGCATATTCAAAAAACCAACTTATCCTGGGTTGGTAAAATAGATGCAAACGTTACCTAAAATGTTATATCTCTTTAAAGAACTTGGTAGGATTTGGTATGGGGAGGCATCTAAACAACTAGACAGCAAACTTAGACAATTTATCTGGAACAAAAAAAAAAAGGATTGAGTTGCTTTCTCAATCCTTACTACTAAAAAAAATTCCAGTCGAATGGGCCTCCCAGACGTTAGAAATTATTATTTTGCTTCTATCTTAGATCAGATGAAACATTGGTTTACCCCAACAATTGACAAATTATGGGTAAACATTGAACATCTAGCCACACACAATTTTGACCTCCCTTCTCTCGCAATAGCTAGCGCCATTATCCCTAAGATAACAATCCCCAACCTAATAAGCATTAAAACTACTTTATTTGCTTGGAAACGCATTCTCTCAAAAACCAGACATGTAGAGAAAAAGGCTAAATTACATCTTCCCACAGAAGTCATTAATTATTGCAGAATCAGATTCTCTGTAAACGAGTGGATCAGTAATGGATATAATCTATACCAGAACCTACGCCCTAATGTTAAGAACATCATCGAGACTAAGATTGGTAAGTGATCCCGACTGAAAGGTTTCTCTCCCAGTAATTTGATTGAAATCCCTATGAACCTTTAGGACTTCCTCTCTCCTCAGAAAAATGATAACAGGAAAGGTATATCTTTCTTCTATGATGTGTTATCCTCCCAACTGTATACCAAAAACACAAATATGCTGAAATGGGAAAGAGATCTGGACCAGATTTTTTCCCTGACTCAGTGGATTAAAACATTTCAAACAATAAGTAAATCATCCTCTTGCATTGAACACTGGGATAATGCCCAAAAAATAATTCATAGATGGTACTTAACACCATACAAGTTATTCAAAATGTATCCAACTGCATCCGACATCTGTTGGAAATGTAACGAGCAAACGGGAAACCTCCTGCACACGCTTTGGAGTTGCAAGACTCTAAAACGTTTTTGGAACTCTATCTTATCCTTTATCGCCAATCTTACGGGTAACCTTACCAAGCTTACTCCTACCAACGCATTATTAGGTAAAGATCTAGACAAATACCCCACTATGTACAGGACTAGTGTTGAGCGGAATACGCCATATTCGATTTCGCGATATTGCGTGAATATATAGAAGAATATTCGCAAATATTCGTTAATATCGAATATTCGTAATATTTAATCCAAAAAATTTTTTGCGAAATTTCGCTAATGCGAAAATGATTGCGAAATTCTCATAAACGGAGATCATTTCCTGTATTACTAAACTAATATGCACTAAACACTAACTCTACACTAACTCTACTTAAAAGAAAGGAGAATAAGGGGGCAAAAGAAGGGCAGAGAAGATAATCGCGCAATATTCCTATTGCGCGATTATCTTCTCCGCCCTTCTTTTGCATCAGAGCCAATCAGAATAACTCGACTATTCGGCAAAAGGAATATCGCGCAATATTCCTTTTGCCGAATATTCGAGTTATTATGATTGGCTCTGATGCAAAAGAAGGGCGGAGAAGATAATCGCGCAATATTCCTTTTGCCGAATATTCAAGTTATTCTGATTGCCTCTGATGCGCCCTTCTTTTGCATCAGAGCCAATCAGAATAACTCGAATATTCGGCAAAAGGAATATTGCGCGATTATCTTCTCCGCCCTTCTTTTGCATCAGAGCCAATCAGAATAACTCGAATATTCGGCAAAAGGAATATTGCGCGATTATCTTCTCCGCCCTTCTTTTGCATCAGAGCCAATCAGAATAACTCGAATATTCGGCAAAAGGAATATTGCGCGATTATCTTCTCCGCCCTTCTTTTGCATCAGAGCCAATCAGAATAACTCGAATATTCGGCAAAAGCAATATTGCGCAATATTCCTTTTGCCGAATATTCGAGTTATTCTGATTGGCTCTGATGCAAAAGAAGGGTGGAGAAGATAATCGCGCAATATTCCGTTTGTCGAATATTCGAGTTATTCTGATTGGCTCTGATGCAAAAGAAGGGCCGAGTAGCTGATGCGATTCTTTTATGTTGCCGAAAATTTGCAATGCGAATTTTCGGCAACATAAAAGAATCGCATCAGCTACTCGACCCAGGGTCTCTCTCTAATCATACCAGCAATGCTTTTAGACGTCGATGGAGATCACCAGGATGTGATCTGTTTTAAAAATAAATTTGAAAAAATACGAATATTCGCCATAGCGAATATTCGCCGCAATATTCGAGTTATTCGAGAATACTCGAATATGCAATATTCGTAGCGAATATTTGCAATGCGAATATTCGTGAGCAACGCTATACAGGACTATTGTCTTACATATTTTGATAGCCTCAAGAATTACAGTGGCCTCTCTATGGAAATCCGCAGATGCCCCAAACCTACTAATGGTCATCAACAGATTAAACACCCAAGCTTAATTAGAACTGTATGAGCCTTTAAGAATGATTCTATAATCCCCTATCGTAGAAAATGGATGATGTGGTTAACCCAGCCGAAAGCTTCCAAATATAAAAGATTCCTTACTTAAATAATCTTCCTATAGTCTATAGAATAACATTATAAAATACTGAATCTTTGGTATAGAAAATGACTAATGGCAGCCTTTATTTCAGTTTTCTCCATCCCTCCCCCTCCTTTATTTGTATTTACTTTAGCTGTATAGGTGTACCACTGATCATCTTGGTGACCTCCCAGTCCTACAGTTTGTACCCAATTGGGGTAGGCTGGCCTAGGTCGCCGAGTACCGTATTATTTTTATGTTAAATGTTTGTACAAGGTGATTATACTACTTAAGTTGTATATTGAATGCAACTACCTCAAGTGTTGTAAATTGATAAACCCAATAAAAATGTATTGATCAAAATAAATACAATGATGCAGACAAAGGCTCTGACATAATCACATCAACACTGATTTCTGTATCACTGAGGGCCACCTAGCACCAGATGAGAGGAGAAGGGGACTCTTTGACCAGCCTGAAGACATCTGGAAAAGATCAGTATGAAAAGAATAAAATACATGCTTGGGAAGCCTTAATGGGGGAAGGGGGGTTTTAAGCATAAAGGTACAAAGTCATATGAGTGTTTAAAGAAAATTGACTTTCTATATTTATATTAACTACTTGCCTACCGCTGGCCATCATATGACAGCCAGACGGTGCAGCTCTGGTTCTGGGCCTATGAAGTATAATGTCCTCGCCTTTCCGGGCCACTAGGGGAGGGCACACGCTCCCACTGTGTTACGAGTAAAATAATAAAAATGCTATAAATCTATAAATCCCTATTTTGTAGATGCTATAACGTTTGCACCCAAACAATCAATATACGCTCATTGCGATTTTTTTACCAAAAGTATGTAGAAGAATTCATATCGGCCTAAATTGAGGAAAAAATGTGTTAAAAATAAAACATTTGGATATTTATTATAGCAAAAAGTAAAAAATAATGGGCCAGATTCACGTACATCGGCGCATTTTTTGACTGGCGTAGCGCACCTCCTTTACGTTAGACTGCCGCAATGTAGCGGCGCAATGACCGTATTCTCGATTGATTTGCGCAGAAATTAGCGCCGGTGCAACGTCATTTCAGAGGCGTAAGGCGGAGTAATTCAAATTGGGAAGGACGTGGGCGTGTTACATTGAAATGAGCCGTGACCCCATGCAAATGAAGGGCCGGCCGGCTCGCGCATGCGCGCATGAAGCAGACCATGGTCAGCACCTCTGTGCGCATGCTCACAACTCGGGAACGGCGCAATCAGTGAAATTGGAAGTGGACCCGGGCAACTTTGTGAACTACACAGACAGCATAATAAGACAGACACAAACGCACTTCCTTTGCAAAAGTACATCCCTTTGTATCCCTCCCTATACAGCAAGGTGCTTTTGTTCTGTTGTTTGTTGCGTTGTGACTTGTCTTTGTTATATTTGTTGACTGTTTGATCTAGTGTTTTGTAGAATATATTTGAAAGTGTTTTTTGGTGACTGCTTGTGAGACTTTTTGGTTGATAGATTTTTGTTTGTTTGTTTTGTTGCTTGATTTTTCCTGCTTGTTTTTGTGAGTGATTTTTGTTGATTGTTTGGGAGAGAGTTGTTGTATGAGTATGACTGAGAGGAAGAGGAAGTTGAATTTTACTTTGGGGGAGAAACAAATAATTGCCCGGGCCATTACCCATTATGGGCGTTTCCTCCACGGCCCGGAAGTGCCAACACACCACCCCGGCCAGGAGGCTGGAGATTTTGCAGCACATTACTGACCAGATGAATTCAGCAGGGGGGGGGGACGCGGACACGGCCGGGGATTGAAAAGAAAATCAATGACCTCTGGCGTCTGGTCAGAAAGAAGCTGGCCAAAATGGCAGCCCATGCCAGGGGCACAGGAGGGGGCCCACCATGCCCTGTTAGGCTGACAGCGGAGGAGCGTGCGGTGGCCCACACCTTTCATAGACAACAGGTGGAGGGACTGCCTGGCTATGACTCCAGTCATGAAGGCGTGATGCCAGGTAAGGTTTTTTTGCCCTATCAAGTGTGTAGCATGTGGGGGGGGTGAAAAGGAATATGTGGCAAGTGTGTGGATCCCCCAACCTGTGAATGTTTTGTGTCATCCACAGATGTGCAGGAGGGTGCTGTGCCATCTGGGATGACCGCACCATCCCAGGGATAACAGCCTGATGAACACCCTCTGACAAGGCCGGAGTCCTCGGAGGAGGTTGAAGAGGAGGAGGTTGAGGAGGAGGAGTTTGAGGAGGAGGAGGATGTCATGTCAGCCAGTGGATTGCTGTTTTTGGAGGAGTCTTCCTCTCTGGCTGGCAGTAGCCAGCCCTCCATAAGGGCTAGCCCCTCCCACTCCTCCCCCAAGAGGGCTCCCCTCCCAAGGGGCTCCCCTTCTCCCCGGCCACAAGCCTCAGCTGGAGGCAGGAAGTCGTCCCAGAAGACCAGGGGGTGGCCGAGGTTCTGCCTGCCAATCTGAGAAGGGACCAGGCCCTTCAGACCCGCCATCTGGGACAGGTCAGCCAGACTTTGGTGCGGATGGAGGAGAGCCTGTCCTCCATAAAGGATACGCTTGGGGACCTGGACTGCCACTTCCGGGCTCTTACAAACTGCCTAAACGTACTGCAGACTACAACAGCAGACGTTGGGCAGGATGTGAGGGCCCTCACCCAGGCTATCCAGGCCAACACGGCAACACTAGGTGCTGGCCTGAACAGAATTGCCGTGGCCTTGGAGGGCAGGCCGCCAGGTGGGCAGAGACCAGGGGCTGCTCCTCCTTCCCCGGATTACCCCCCTCCCCATGAGTCTCCCCTGAGGAGCCGGGGCCGTGGCCGTGGGCGCCCCAGGCGTGGCTCACGCCAGCGGCATTAATTTGTTTTCCCCCTTTTTTTTAATGTTTTTTTTTTTTTGTGTTGTGAATGTTTTTGGAATGTGGGGGTGATATTCCTGCCGGAAAAGGGATGTCACCCTCAGTTTTGGTGGAGAAGGGTTCCCCAGGACCAGGGAGAAGTGATCCCCAGTCCGTGTGAATGGTGTATGAATGTACAGTGACATCATTGGAGCCGTGGCGTGGCGTTGCTGCTCACAAGTCCAGCATGGTGGGCTTGTGCTAATCCAATTTGATGAGGATGTGATGTGTCTGTGCTAGGGACCACAGTGGTGTGCATGCATGCATTCTCATTGTGCCATGATTAATGTGTGTGTTTAACGTGCAAAGATGCCTAATGTGAGCTGTCTCCTGGCTGCTCTTCCCTCAGAGGATGGGGTAACCTCGGTTAGGGGGGGATTGTCTGGTTCAGGGGTCAGGTCATCACGTATGTCAATCTGCAGGCCCTTTTCTCACTGCGAAGTTGTGCAGCAGGCAACATGCACCGATGATCTCGCACACGAAGTTTGGGGAATACAACAGGGTCCCCCCAGACTTATCCAGGCATCGGAAACGTGACTTCAGGAGGCCAAAGGTGCGCTCCACCACTGCACGTGTTTGGGCGTGGGCTTCATTGTATCTTTCCTCTCCTGGTGTTTGGGGGTTCCGGATAGGAGTCATAAGATGGGGTCCCAGTGCATATGCAGAGTCACCTGTAAGGGAAAAGACAGGAGGATGTTAGTCATGCATGTGCCCCTTGTGATGTGTGCATCATGGAGGGGGACAGTCATGCCTGCCACCCATGTCACTCACCAACCAGCCAGGTGTCCCCATACACGTTCTGATCGAATTCCATTCGGATGGGGCATTGATTGTATATGTAGCTGTCATGGCTGGATCCGGGGTGTTTGGCACGGACGTGCCATATGAGGCCTTGGGCATCGACTATCACCTGGACGTTGATGGAATGCCAATGCTTCCGATTGCGGTATATGTGCTCTGTCTCATGGGGGGGCTGGAGTGCCACATGTGTGCAATCAATGGCCCCCACGGTGCGTGGGAATCTGGCAATTCTGTAGAAATCTGTCATTGCCTTCAGCCGCAGGTCCTCAGTGGTGGGTTTGATGATTTGGTTGGCCATGCGTCTGAGGATTGCAGGGACAACCTGGTGCACACATCTGCTCATGGAGGATTGCGACATCCCAGCCACCACTCCACTTGTTCTTTGAAAAGAGCCACTGGCAAGGAAATGGAGTGTTGCCATGACCTTGACCAATGGCTGCACTGCATGTGAGTGGTGTGTTGGGCTGGTGATGTCCTCCTGCAAGGTTGTGGTTAATTCCAGGATGGCATGAGGGGTGAATCTGAAGATGCGATACACCTCAGAATCACTCATGCCAAAGAGGTCTATGTGGGTGCGGTATATCCTTTCCCGTGCCCTCCTCCGTGCCCTCCTCTGTGCCCTACTCCTTCTTTGCTCCTCTAAAGTCAGTAGTATAGCTATGAGCAAGGATGTCCCTGGCATGTTGGCATACAGATTGTTGTACAACACGTGTGACTGCTCAGCTCCTCACTAACAGTGTTGCTTTCTCTGACATGTACTGTAGACGGATTGTCTAATTTTATACCACCTTTTATATGGTCTAATTTTAGACAGGTCGTGCAGCTGTTGCGCACAGCGCGTAGCCTGCGCTGCAACAACGTTCTTTTGTGGATCCCCGTAACTCCCTCATTAGCATATTTGAATAGCAAATCAATGGTGTGTCTAGCACAGTTTTGCGTGGACGGATGTGCCTGTCTATCGAAATTATGCCGGTCAAAAAAAAGTAGATTTCTTGCGTATCTCGTTTTGGGAATGCGGCGCATCGAAACGCATGCGCAAATTTAGACTTACGCCGCGCATCTCCTGTAACGCCGGCGTAATCGCTCTGTGAATCTGGCCCATTGTGTTTTTTTTAAAACTTGTCACTCTTCTTTTGTTTATAGCACAAGAAATAAAAACCGCAGAACTGATAAAATACCAGCAAAATAAAGCTCTATTTGTGGGGGAAAAATTATAAAAATCTCATTTGAGTACAGCGTTGCATGACCACGCAATTGTCATTCAAAATGTGACAGCGCTTTGTATGTTTAAGTATGTTTTATATAAAAGGAAATAAAGAGTATTTGTATAAAAAAAAAGTGTGACAGCGCTGAAAGCTAAAAAATGGCTTGGGCAGGAAGGGGGAAAAGTCCCCGTATTGCGGTGGTTAAAGAACAATTTGTAAAATTGTGCAATTTTCCATAATATATTTTCAGCAAGCCAAATTCCAGCATTTGTTCTAAACTTTTTCACAGCTGCTGTTGTCCTATTGCTTAGACTTCTGCTCCCATACTGTATGACATAGCTCATCTCCTCACAGCACTATTTTACCTTTATTAGGCAACACTTACGGTATGCCCTGAGTGCACAATGTTCAGATAAGTAATGTAAAAAAAATTACACTCTTCTGCAATAAATGTTCTAGCTTTTGTCAAACGTACACAAAAATGAGGCAATACATCAGCTAACTGACCTCAGCAAGAGCTTTATTTGACCACAGAGTGTTTATCAGCTGCATTTCCTCTTGCTGTACCGTAATACTACATGCTAAGATCTACAAGCAAATATTCTTTTTGAGTCATAGCTATAACCGTCAATACCAGTAAGTTATTTGTGCTATTTACACTTGTATGTGTAATGCACATAAGCAGTATTCCATTACAGTGTGAAAGAGATGCCTCTTAGGCGGCGTACACACGACCGAGGTTCTCGCTAGAAACCAGCGAGAACCTCGCTGGGAGCTGCATTCCAGCGAGAACCTTGGCCGCGTGTACGCTCCTGGCTCGCCCCGCCCGTCGGGAATCCCGTCAAGCAAATAGAGAGCAGGCTCTCTATTTGCTCGACGGCCCGTCGGGATGAATGGCTGGTTGCCATTCCCAACGGGCGGGTCACCGATTTCGACGGCCGGCCGAGAACCTCGACGGGCGGAACGATGTGTTCCGCCCGTCGAGGTTCTCGTACGTGTGTACGCCGCCTTAGGTGTATTCATTGCTATATGCTTCTATAAAGGAATATGAATTAGATGACTTGAAACATGCCTCCATGGCATGCACCTGGGTTTGATCAATCAATTGATCGAACTGTCTGTCAGTCATGTGCCTTTGTGTTTTAAAACCACTACTAAATTAATGAAACCATTTTTTTTACTAAACCTGTAAACAGTAAACCTGAGAAGAAGGTGAGGGATGTTATAATATAATAATAATAATAATAATAAAAAAAAAATCAGTATAAAATAGCTATAAGTTGTCAAATGTATGTTCTTGCCATTGTCTACCCAGGTTTATCACATTCAGAACATAAATATTCTAGTTGAAGACCTAGATTTCTGGTGACCATTGTAGGGAACATAAAGTGTCGAGACACCCTCAATTTTACAGTTGTCAACAGATGGTTGATTTTCAATGGGCACTGTTCTATTGACAGGGTAAAGAAGAAACACAGTGTACCAAACTAAGTGCAGTATATCAGGAACAATTTATTCAAAACAAAGCCAATTGGCTACTCAAAAAACATTGGTGAGAAACAGGCATATAAGGTGAAGGTATTCGTGGTCTTTATAGGGTCACTGTGGGGTCCAGAACTGTGTCCATAGGAGTGTCGCAGTGGGCTTGTAACAGGCGCCGTTGCGCCATATTGCATTCCATCGCCCGGCGCCGCCTGCGTTCCAGCCTGGAACGTGAAAGTGCGCTGCGGATCAGCGCTGAATTCGGCACACCTGTCTCCTGCCTATAAAGGCATTCAATTTTTTTTTTTAATGAACAATTACAAAGAACCAACCAACTGTTGGATGGAACTGCAGGTCAGGACCTGGGGGTGGCCCCGGTACAGGGAACACACCCGGTCCGGTCCTGTTGTCCCAATTGGGACCAATACCCGTATGTGGGCGGCCTACATGGGGGTCGTGGGCCAGCATGGAGGTGGGTACAAGGGGAGGGAGATCTGCTCCACCTCCACCTATTGAAAGTTATTCTGAGATACCGGGTGTCCGGGTACACGTGCCAAGGGGAGATGGGGTGGGGGGGTGGATGCCACTTGCGGGGCCCAGGTTAGAGAGAATAGGGCCCTAGGGACGGGGTCGTTAGCCCGGTCAGAGTGTCTACAGAGCAGGCTTATGGCAGTCCATCAGGGCCATCACATTTCCTGTCTCATCACAAGTTCCTCTTTGGGGGGCCCGAACCATAGATCCGCCGCTAATTCACAGGGGAGGTGGGTGATGGGGGTGGAGGTAATCCATAGTGGTCAGATGAGGTTGAGATCTGGCAACGGGCCATCAGTCTCTTAGGGCCGAGGGGCCGGGCCGAGAATCCAGATCCTGGGAATGGCGGCTGCGTCTCCTACTGCATCTTTGCGGCATCTGCAACCAGGGCTGAGGAAGGCTAAAGGCTGGGAAGCCCGCTACTGCCGTGTCTCCCCGCCAATCGGGGAAGTCCACCAGGTTCAATCCTAGTGTCGAAAGGAAGTGAGGAAGATCATCTTTGGTGCGTAAAGTCACTGAGCGGCCATCTTTGGTCGCTTGCAGGTAGAATGGGAAGCCCCAGCGGTAAGGTATTCCTGCGTCTTGGAGGGCAGTCAGTACAGGTTTAAGGGCCCTTCGTTGCATTAGAGTCCTCTTGGATATGTCCTGGTAAAAAAACAGGTGAGCGCCATCAAAGTCAAAAAAGGGTTTATTGCGCATTTTTTGCATGATACGCTCTTTAAGGGTATACTTGTGCAATTTGCAGATAATGTCTCTGGGATTGTCTGCGTCCTGAGAGGGGGGCCTCAGAGCTCGATGAGCACGATCGATTTCCACTGGCACAGTGTCAGGGAGTTCCAGGATCTCCCTGAATATCCCAACTAGAGAGGGGATTATATCCCTGGGGCCAGTAGCTTCAGGCATGCCACGAATGCGGATGTTTGCACGTCTGCTGCGATTCTCAAAATCGTCTAAGTGCGACAAAATTGCTTCCATCTTGCGATCCTGTGCTGCACACCGCATTTGTAGGTCTGATATAGAGGGAAGGGTTTCATCCAGCCTTTGTTCTAAAGTTTCTACCCTGTTTCCCAATTGTGTGGTGTCTTCTTTAAGCTGGTCAATATCTTCTTTAAAAGCCTTTTCTATTCTGGATGTGAACCTCTCCAAATCCTCTCTCGTGGGGAGTGACCAGATATGTCTCTTTATGTCCCCATCCTCTATGAAGTCTGCAATGTCAGAACCCCCTGCGCGGGAGACTGTGGATCCCGGGGATGTCGGGGCTGCAGAATCACTCACCACGCCTGGGGATGCTGGGGCTGCCGAATCACTCACTACTCCCGGAGACGGCAGAGGGGATGCTAGCTGCAGCTGCAGTGAGGCTGTTTGTTTTGCAGGCTGTGTCTTCTGCGTTGTCTGTGCCTTGGAGGTCTTCCCGGTCGGCGCCATCTTGGATTTTTCGGGCGCCTTACTGCGGGTCCCGGGAAAGTAGCTATCCAGCTGCCCCTGCCTGGATTTATCAGCCCCCAGATTCTGGTTTGTATTCCGCCGACGCTGGGACATATCCTGAGCCGTTTTCGGGCTCAGGATCACCAGTATGTTGCTGTATATGCTGCGGTGGGTGTGGAGCAGGGAACAGACACGTCCTCACAGCTCCATGTCCAGGACACGCCCCCAAAGGCATTCAATTTAAATAGAAACCTTGTTCTATTATTGTCAGCCGTAGCCGACTTGGCTGCATTTTAACTGGGTACCATCCATCCCTGAACTGGAGGCAATCCCATTCCTGGAGCTGCGCTGTCAATCTTGCCTTGAGTTGCTGCGGACACCCCAAGCTACCCCCCACCAGGAGACCCTCCATAGAAGAATCACATTGCTCGTGACACCCTACACTACAGAATCCCATGAGCCCTGCAAACGGATAAGTAGCAATTGTTTCACTTGTAGGCAGGAACTCAGTTCCCTTTGCACGACTAGAGCAGCCGAGAACAGCCGAGCCAATCCTTCACTAAGCGGCGATGCCCAGCTCGAGTCACTGTCAGGGGCAGGCGAACCTTAGTAATCCTTTATGTTACTGCCCGCTTCCTGTATATGGATTCATCAGGTAGTGTGCGGGTATTTCGTCACTTCCTCGATGCCGCAATGTCTCATGGGAGCTTTTGTCATTGTTCTCAGGAGACATTGCGGAGGTCTGCTGCGAGTTTTCGTGGGATTTAGAAAGAACTTTCGGTTTAGTAATTATGCATATGAGCATATCAATTTTTTTTTTTTGGTGGGGGAGTGGATCTTGGGTGGGAGTTCCCACACTTTTTTCCCCAGGACTTGACCCCTGCTTGTAGTACTGTAGAAAGATCTGCTGCATATATTTCACCTAAAACAATTGCTGTTATTTATTATGGCTTCTAGCTATTAACATATTACTTGGGATAGACTCTTGTGCCTATGACTGTTTGCTAAGGAACGTCTTAAAGGGACATCTACTCTCAAATTACCTGAGCTATATTTGCCTCTCATATACAACTTTTAGGCCCTGTACACACGAGGAGACATGTCTGATAAAAACGATCCGCGGACCTTTTTTATCGGACATGTCTCCTGGGATATTTTGGTCTGATGTGTGTACACACCATCAGATCAAAATCCCCGCGGACAGAGAAGGCGGTGACGTGACAGTAACGTGGCGCTGACGGTGACGCGGCGACGTGCTCAAACACGGACGTTCAATGCTTCCACGCATGCGTCAAATCAATTTGACGCATGCGGGGGATTTCTGTTCGATGGTTGGGCGTACTAACGTACTAACTAGCATGCTTAGAAACTTTTGTCCACTGGAAACCTGTCAGCTATGCCGTACACACGATCGAACATGTCCGCGGAAACTGGACTGTGGACCAGTTTCAGCGGACATGTCTCCTCGTGTGTACATGGCCTAAGTTGTCTTTACAACTCCTATTTACTACGTGCTTGACATAAGTGTTATTCGTTATTGGGCCTTGCCCTAACTTGCTGAACATGTTCACCCTAACTTCTCTATGCCAAGTAGGGATGAGCCGAACACCCCCGGGTTCGGTTCGCACCAGAACGTTCGAACAGACCGCGGGTTCGCACGAATATTTCGAACCCCATTGAAGTCTATGGGACCCGAACGTTCAAATTCAAAAACGGTAGTTTTAAAGACCAAAATTCAATTAAATGTTGGAAAACGTCGTACAGAACCCAGGTCTTGCCCCAGGGAACATGTATCAATGGAATTTTTTTTTTTTTAAAACGGCTGTTTTTTCCGGAGCAGCCATTTTAATTAGTGTTGCTCACGAATATTCGTATTGCGAATATTCGGCTCGAATATGGCATATTCGAGTATTCGCGATATATTGCGAATTTCGCGGTGAATATTCGCTATTTCGAATATTCATATTTTTTTTATTTTTTTTTTAGAACAGATCGCATCCTAGAGATCCCCATCGACGTCTAAAAACATTGCTGGTATGATTAGAGACCTTGGGCCGAGTAGCTGCAGCGATCAATTTATATTGCCGAAAAATCGCAATGCGATTATTCGGCAATAGCGATATCGCGCGATTATTTTCGAGAAATTCGCAATATTGTTTTTAGCTAAAATAACACATATATTCGATTTCAGAGTGTTACTGTCGAAATTCCGCAATAAATTTCTCATTCGCATTTTTGCGAAATTACGATAAAATATCAAGAATATTCTGAGCCAATCAGAGTGCTCCATTCCGCATTTCTCGAATATTCGCAATTATTTTGTATTGTAATATATCAAGAATATTCTGAGCCAATCAGAGTGCTCCTTCCGCATTTGCCGAATATTCGCAATTATTTTGTATTGTAATATATCACGAATATTCTGAGCCAATCAGAGTGCTCCTTCCGCATTTGCCGAATATTCGCAATTATTTTGTATTGTAATATATCACGAATATTCTGAGCCAATCAGAGTGCTCCTTCCGCATTTGCCGAATATTCGCAATTATTTTGTATTGTAATATATCACGAATATTCTGAGCCAATCAGAGTGCTCCTTCCGCATTTGCCGAATATTTGCAATTATTTTGTATTGTAATATATCACGAATATTCTGAGCCAATCAGAGTGCTCCATTCCGCATTTCTCGAATATTCGCAATTATTTTGTATTATAAAATATCACGAATATTCTGAGCCAATCAGAGTGCTCCATTCCGCATTTCTAGAATATTCGCAATAGCGAAAAATCGCAATAGCGAAAATTCGCAATCATTTCATTTCCAAAAAATATCACGAATATTCGTATTTAGCGAATATATCTCGAATATTCGACTATATATTCGAGATATATCGCGAAATCGAATATGGCATATTCTGCTCAACACTAATTTTAATGATGCTTAAAGTGAAAAAAAAAAATCCTATAAATATCACACCTGCTGGGTGTCTATAGTAGTGGCACGTATTTAGAAATGTCCCTGCACAACATGAGAGGACTATAAAAAAAAAGTAATTAATGCTACTTGTGCAAGTTCTGTGTGGCAACATTATGTCAAATTTTAGCGGTGGTGGGGGGCCATTATTGTTTTGTGAAATACATTTTTTAGAAAAAAGGGCACCCCTCAAACATACTGTAATTGGAGCGCAACAAGGAGCCACGTGCAAAGTATTGCATGAAAAATTGTTATTAGGCGCCCCTGTTAAACAAGGGCAGAAAAATTGTGCCTTGGGCACAACACAACACTGCAACCCCTCCCAATAACTCCAATTGGAGCGCAACAAGGAGCCACGTGCAAAGTATTGCATCCAAAATTGTTATTAGGCGCCCCTGTTAAACAAGGGCAGAAAAATTGTGCCTTGGGCACAACACAACACTGCAACCCCTCCCAATAACTCCAATTGGAGCGCAACAAGGATCCACGTGCAAAGTATTGCATCAAAAATTGTTATTAGGCGCCCCTGTTAAACAGGGGCTGAAAAATTGTGCCTTGGGCACAACACAACACTGCAACCCCTCCCAATAACTCCAATTGGAGCGCAACAAGGAGCCACGTACAAAGTATTGCATCCAAAAATGTTATTAGGCGCCCCTGTTAAACAAGGGCAGAAAAATTGTGCCTTGGGCACAACACAACACTGCAACCCCTCCCAATAACTCCAATTGGAGCGCAACAAGGAGCCACGTGCAAAGTATTGCATCAGAAATTGTTATTAGGTGCCCCTGTTAAACAGGGGCAGAAAACTTGGGCCTTGGGCACAACACAACACTGCAACCCCTCCCAATAACTCCAATTGGAGTGCAACAAGGAGCCACGTGCAAAGTATTGCATCAAACAATGTTATTAGGTGCCCCTGTTAAACAGGGGCAGAAAAATTGGGCCTTGGGCACAACACAACACTGCAACCCCTCCCAATAACTCCAATTGGAGCGCAACAAGGAGCCACGTGCAAAGTATTGCATCAACATTTTTTATTAGGCGCCCCTGTTAAACAGGGGCAGAAAAATTGGGCCTTGGGCACAACACAACACTGCAACCCCTCACAATAACTCCAATTGGAGCACAACAAGGAGCCACGTGCAAATTATTGCATCAAAAATTGTTATTAGGCGCCCCCTGTTAAACATGGGCAGAAAACTTGGGCCTTGGGCACAACACAACACTGCAACCCCTCACAATAACTCCAATTGGAGCGCAACAAGGAGCCACGTGCAAAGTATTGCATCAAATTTTTTTATTAGGTGCCCCTGTTAAACAGGGGCTGAAAAATTGTGCCTTAGGCACTGGTGGCGGAGCCCAGAAACACAACATTTCTGACTAGCTATCATCAAGAAAAATGAGGAGGAGAAGGATATTCCATCAGCAGCATAAGAGGACAGTCACTCAGCATCAGCAGTCTAAAAGGGATCCGACATTTCAACAAAAAGATATTATTCATTAATATCAGCATCAGGTGCTTGGTAGCTGGTGTTGATCCAAGCCTGATTCATTTTGATGAAGGTCAGTCGATCAACAGAGCCAGTGGAGAGGCGCACCCTGTGATCAGTCACAAAGCCTCCAGCAGCACTGAATGTCCGTTCTAAAAGAACACTGCATGCAGGGCAAGCCAGTAGCTCAATTGCGTACTGGGCAAGCTCTGGCCAGTGATCCATCCTCAAGACCCAGTAAGCCAGAGGATTTTTGGTGGGGAAGGTGTCCAAGTCGGATCTTGGCCCTAGGTATTCCCGGACCATGTAAACCAGACGCTGGCGATGGTTGCTGGAACCGGTCAGACCTTGGGGCTGTGGATTAAAAAACTGCCTGAACGCATTGGTCAGACGACCACCTTCTCCACCGCCCCTTCTGTGACTCACCGAAGCCTCAGCAAGATGTTGTCCAGAGCCAGGTTTTGGTAATCCCCCCCGGTAATGGGAACGCATTGCACAGACCTTTCTGCAAGGCCTCCCGCAGAAGTTTCATCTTCTGCTCCCTCTGCGATGGCAACATAAGGTCCGCAACCTTTCTCTTGTAACGTGGATCAAGGAGAGTCGCCAGCCAGTAATGATCACTCTCCTTAATAGCACGTACACAAGGATCCTTACGCAGGCTTTGCAGGATCAGGGAGGCTATGCAGCGTAGGTTTGCAGAGGCATTTGGGGCACAGTCCTCTGGGTCACTGAAGACGACAGGATCCACAGGCACCTCATCCCAGCCACGTAAAACTCCACGTGCTCCTTGGGACTGTAAATGATCCCTTGAAGACTGCTGCTGCTGAGTGCTAGGCTCCACCTCCATGCTGCTGATACAATCCTCCTCCTCCTCCTCCTCTTCCTGTGTGCTAGGTGGACAAGCAGGACCACTGTCTGGGTAAAGGGGGCCTTGAGAGGTAAGGAAGTCCTCCTCTTCCTCCCTCTGTTCTGCCTCAAGGGCCCTGTCCATTATTCCTCGTAGCGTGTGCTCCAACATGTGAATAAGAGGGACAGTCTCACTGATGCATGCACTGTCACTGCTCACCATCCTCGTGGCCTCCTCAAATGGTGACAGGACAGTGCATGCATCCCTGATCAAGGCCCACTGGCGTGGGGAAAAAAAAACCTAGCTCCCCTGACCCAGTTCTGCTGCCATATTGGCACAGGTACTCATTGATGGCCCGTTGCTGCGTGTGCAGCCGCTGCAGCATGGCCAACGTTGAGTTCCATCTGGTGGGCATGTCACAAATTAGGCGGTTCTTGGGCAGGTTGTATTCCCTTTGGAGGTCAGTCAGCCGAGCAGTGGCATTATATGACCTTCGAAAATGCACACAGACTTTCCCGGCCTGCTTCAGGACATCCTGCAAGCCCGGGTACCTGCCCAAGAACCGCTGCACAACCAAATTCAGGACATGAGCAAAACAGGGCACGTGGGTGAGTTTTCCCTGTCGCAGGGCAGAGAGGAGGTTGGTGCCATTATCGCTGACCACCATTCCAGGCTTCAGCTGGCATGGCGTCAACCACCTCTCAGCCTGACCCTGCAGAACTGTCAAAACCTCTTCCCCAGTGTGGCTCCTGTCTCCCAAGTACACCAGCTCTAGCACCGCATGGCATCTCTTGGCCTGCATTCCTGCGTATCCCCTCGTACGCCTACGGAGCACGGCTGGTTCGGAGAAAACATCCCCACAGGAAAAGGCCACAGAGGAAGAAGAAGAGGAGGGGTGGAGGAAAGAAGTGTGTCACAAGCAGTAGTATTGTTTTGGAGGCATGGTGGCGGAACAACCTCCAAAACTACTGGACCTTGCCCTGCGTCCTTCCCAGCTGCCAGCAGAGTCACCCAATGCGCCGTAAAAGACAGGTAACGTCCCTGTCCATGCCTGCTGGACCATGAGTCAGCGGTAAGATGCACCTTACCACTGACCGCCCTGTCCAGCGAGGCATGGACATTGCCTTCCACATGCCGGTAGAGAGGCGGAATAGCCTTCCGTGAGAAAAAGTGGCGTTTTGGTACTTGCCACTGAGGTACTGCACATTGCACAAACTCACGGAAGGGGGCAGAATCTACCAACTGAAAAGGTAGCAGTTAAAGTGCTAGCAATTTCGCTAAGCTAGCATTCAACTGCTGGGCATGTGGATGGCTGGGATTGTACTTCTTTCGGCGCTGCAGCAGCTGGGGCAGGGAAATCAGTAGATTGACCGCTACTACTAGCTTGTGACACACCTATTTCTACACCTTCACTGCAGGCTTCAGAGAGGACTGGGGGGACTACTGGGGTTGGAGATCCCAGAAGGGCAAGGGGGGGTACGCTTTTGTCTTTGGTGTGGGTCTTTTTGGTGTGCTTGCCAACGAGCTGCATGGCAGGTCGACATATGTCTGGACAAGCATGTGGTACCCAGGCGGTTGATGTTTTGGCCACACGAGATACGTTTGTGACATAAGTTGCAAATAGCAAAGGTACGATCTTGTGGACATGTTTCAAAAAAGGCCCACACCAAAGAACTTTTGCTGTACCGGTCAGACACAGCAGCGCCATGCACAAGCGCCGTAGATGTGCGCTGAAATGCAGTGGGTGTGACCTTAAGCTGACCCCTGGAGGGCATCCTGCCTCTTTGGAGATGTGCCTGTGCCTCGTCCTCCTCCTCCTCCTTCTCCTCCTATCAGGTACCCAGGTAGAGTCAGTGACCTCATCATCCCCTCCCTCCTTATCACTGTCAACAACCTGGCAGTATGCTCCAGCTGGGGGAACATCATCACTGACAAATTGCTGTCCCTCTCGGACACCCCCTCTACCTGGGCTCACATCAATGCCTTCCTCTATCAGTGTTCCGTCATCGGAGTTTTCAAAACGCTGCGCATCTTCCTGCAGCATGTACCCAACACTGTGTTGAAACAGTTCGGGGGACTCCTCAGGAGGACATGGTGGTACTAGGGAAGTATTGTGATAAGCCATTGTGCAGAGGGAATAGGGCGCCTTGGCAGCTGCTTTGCCAGAACTTTGATCAGTCTGTGTGAGAGAGGATGAGGAGGATGAGGACGGCTTGGTCATCCAATTTCTCTGCATGTTGAGGCTCAACACGGCCAGCTCCCAAAAAGAAAGGACGAGCGGCCACGGCCACGGCCACGTGCTGAAAAGGATGCACCACATACACTACCAGCGTTACCTCTACATGCAGAGCCTGCTTGCCCTCATGACTCTCTGCCTCTCTTTGTTGTCCTTCCAGACATATTTATGCGTTCAGGTGGTATATAACAGCACACGTACAGTGACACCAACTGCATTCAGGTGGTATGTAACAGCACAAGCGGAGTCACACCAACTGCGCTCAGGTGGTATGTAACAGCACACGTACAGTGACACTAACTGCGCTCAGGTGGTATATAACAGCACAGATGCGGTGACACTAAATGCGCTCAGGTGGTATATAATAGCACACGTACCGTGACACTAACTGCGCTCAGGTGGTATATAACAGCACACGTCCAGTGACACTAACTGCGCTCAGGTGGTATATAACAGCACACGTCCAGTGACACTAACTGCGCTCAGGTGGTATATAACAGCACAGGTGCGGTGACACTAACTGCGCTCAGGTGGTATATAACAGCACAGGTGCGGTGACACTAAATGCGTTTAGGTGGTATATAACAGCATACGTACAGTGACACTAACTGCGCTCAGGTGGTATATAACAGCACACGTACAGTGACACTAACTGCGCTCAGGTGGTATATAATAGCACACGTACCGTGACACTAACTGTGCTCAGGTGGTATATAACAGCACACGTCCAGTGACACTAACTGCGCTCAGGTGGTATATAACAGCACACGTCCAGTGACACTAACTGCGCTCAGGTGGTATATAACAGCACAGGTGCGGTGACACTTACTGCGCTCAGGTGGTATATAACAGCACAGGTGCGGTGACACTAACTGCGCTCAGGTGGTATATAACAGCACAGGTGCGGTGACACTAAATGCGTTTAGGTGGTATATAACAGCATACGTACAGTGACACTAACTGCGCTCAGGTGGTATATAACAGCACACGTACAGTGACACTAACTGCGCTCAGGTGGTATATAACAGCACAGGTGCGGTGACACTAACTGCACCCAGGTGGTATATAACAGCACAGGTGCGGTGACACTAAATGCGCTCAGGTGGTATATAACAGCACACGTACAGTGAAACTAACTGCGCTCAGGTGGTATATAACAGTACAGGTGCAGTGACACTAACTGCGCTCAGGTGGTATATAACAGCACAGGTGCGGTGACACTAACTGCGCTCAGGTGGTATATAACAGCACAGGTGCGGGGACACTAAATGCGCTCAGGTGGTATATAACAGCACACGTACAGTGACACTAACTGCGCTCAGGTGGTATATAACAGCACAGGTGCGGTGACACTAACTGCGCTCAGGTGGTATATAACAGCACAGGTGCGGTGACACTAAATGCGCTCAGGTGGTATATAACAGCACACGTACAGTGACACTAACTGCGCTCAGGTTGTATATAACAGCACACGTACAGTGACACTAACTGCGCTCAGGTGGTATATAACAGCACAGGTGCAGTGACACTAACTGCGCTCAGGTGGTATGTAACAGCACACGTACAGTGACACCAACTGCGCTCAGGTGGTATATAACAGCATACGTACAGTGACACTAACTGCGCTCAGGTGGTAGATAACAGCACAGGTGTGGTGACACTAACTGCGCTCAGGTGGTATATACTGTAACAGCACAGGTGCGGTGACACTAAATGCACTCAGGTGGTATATAACAGCACACGTACAGTGACACTAACTGCGCTCAGGTGGTATATAACAGCACACGTCCAGTGACACTAACTGCGCTCAGGTGGTATATAACAGCACAGGTGCAGTGACACTAACTGCGCTCAGGTGGTATGTAACAGCACACGTACAGTGACACTAACTGCGCTCAGGTGGTATATAACAGCACAGGTGCGGTGACACTTACTGCGCTCAGGTGGTATATAACAGCACAGGTGCGGTGACACTAACTGCGCTCAGGTGGTATGTAACAGCACACGTACAGTGACACTAACTGCGCTCAGGTGGTATATAACAGCACACGTACAGTGACACTAACTGCTCTAAGGTGGTATATAACAGCACAGGTGCGGTGACACCAAATGCGCTCAGGTGGTATATAACAGCACACGTGCGGTGACACCAAATGCGCTAAGGTGGTATGTAACAGCACACGTGCGGTGACACCAAATGCGCTAAGGTGGTATGTAACAGCACACGTGCGGTGACACCAAATGCGCTCAGGTGGTATGTAACAGCACACGTGCGGTGACACCAAGTGCGTTAAGGTGGTATGTAACAGCACACGTGCGGTGACACCAAATGCGCTCAGGTGGTATGTAACAGCACACGTGCGGTGACACCAAATGCGCTAAGGTGGTATGTAACAGCACACGTGCGGTGACACCAAATGCGCTCAGGTGGTATGTAACAGCACACGTGCGGTGACACCAAATGCTCTAAGGTGGTATGTAACAGCACACGTGCGGTGACACCAAATGCGCTCAGGTGGTATGTAACAGCACACGTGCGGTGACACCAAATGCTCTAAGGTGGTATGTAACAGCACACGTGCGGTGACACCAAATGCGCTCAGGTGGTATGTAACAGCACACGTGCGGTAACACCAAATGCGCTAAGGTGGTATGTAACAGCAGACGTGCGGTGACACCAAATGCGCTAAGGTGGTATTAAACAGCACACGCACAGTCAGAGCGACTGTGTTTCTGTGCAATTCAATAGCCCACTTGCATTAACAGCAACTGCTTTTCTGTGCAAATAAATAGCACACATGCAGTAATAGGTAATGCGTCTATGTGCAATCAACTAGCACACGTTGACTAACACGTTAGAGCATCAAGCACAATCTCCTGACAGATACTAATAGCAGAACTAGCTAAGCTTTACAGTTTATAAATATATTGACAACTCCTAGGGATGTCAATATATTCTCTACAAACTGTACATTTAACTATACTAACTAGTAGCCTCCCTGATCTATCTATCTATCTATCTATCTATCTATCTATCTATCTATCTATCTATCTATCTGTCTGTCTGTCTGTCTGTCTGTCTGTCTGTCTGTCTGTCTGTCTGTCTGTCTGTCTGTCTGTCTGTCTGTCTATCTATCTTTCTATCTATCTATCGTGTCTCTATGTATCTATTGTGTCTCTATCTATCTATTGTGTCTCTATCTATCTCTCTCTGTCTGTCTGACTGCAAAGCAAGCCGGAACACACTACACGAGGCCGCCCCGGGAGGCGGCCTTTTATAGTGTGGGGCGTGTGCTAAAGCCCTGAGCCCTAATTGGCCAAAGCACCCAGGCTTCGGCCAATTAGGTCTCTTTGTTTTTTGGGCGCTGTGATTGGCCAAGCATGCAGAGTCATGGTGCATGCTTGGCCAATCATCAGCGCGCAACGCCGCAGTGAATTATGGGTCATTCGAATTTGGCGCGAACGACCCAATTTGTTCGTTGCGAACATGTGTTCGCATCGAACACGAAGCTCATCCCTAGTCCAGTCATCTTTTCAATTCCCATCCATTCCAAGTAAGGGGGGGGGGGCTTTCAGTTACTTTGGGTAGGTCTGTATCATGCCATGAGTCTTATTTCCCAGGGATTGAGTCTGACCCTCTTTCCTCGGTTCAGGATTCAGACTCGGTTTTCAGGTCACTGGCGGAAGCATGACCCGGTCGAGTCAGGTGGGACCAGTGTTCTGTGTCTGGCATGCTTCTCCATGCTTGACGATGCTTTTGCCGTAGCGCATTGGCATTGTCCACCTACTCATTCAGGTATCCAGCGCTGCAACTCCTGACAGTTGTCCTTTTTGCACTCACCCTCTCACTTACCCATACCAAGTATGGGTAGGCCAGGGGTTGGGGGGCATTTCACTGAGCTACTTCTCTGGTGTCTGTTTTGTAGTATTTAGATCTTCTCGGCTATCATTTGCGAGGGTCCCTCGGGCCAGGCCTTGCTTTCTTTCCCTCACGTATCCTCTCATTCACTAGCAGTTCTTTCTCATGTCTGGGTTGTGTCGGGCATCATGCTCATGCCATTCTCTCATGGGACATTTGTTGGGTTCTGGGTTACGTCGCAGGTTCCATGGGAAGTTCCTTCTCATTACTAACTCATGAGTCGGTTGGTTGCTCCTCTCATAGTGGATACTTACCGGATACATATACTGTTGCCATCCAGGCGCATGCTACTTCACTTGTCGGATTGTTGCCTTCCATTCTTAATCTACATTTGTGTCTTTTGCCCTATTTTCAGGCATACCGACCAGCTAGGCCAAGGCACACATTAGGACTCTGGTGATTAGGGTTATCGCATTTCATACTCTCATACTCGAAGACTCTGATTACAAGTGTAAGTGTGTTTGTGGGAGGAGTCTGAGAGGATTACTTATGCCTCCTCCCGTGTCAGGTCTGGGTTGCTGACACTTTCTGGGTTCCCACCCACCCGTTTCCCCAGGATTCATGCATACTCATACTCATTGGGCCAGATTCATGTAGATGGGTGCATATTTTTTCCGGCGTAGAGCAGCGCATATACGTTACGCCGATGCGAACTAGTGAGTCAAGTACAGTATTCACCAAGCACTTGCTCCTTACTTTGCGCCGGCGTAACGAAAATGCGATGGCGCAACCCGACGTAAGTTGAAGTGGGTGTGACCATATGTAAATGATGGGCGGAGCTCAGCGCAGAGACTTACGTACAGCGCATCATCCACGGACCATGCGCAGTGACGTCGGGCTCTACTCGCTTCCCTGTGCGCATGCTCACAACTTCCGTCGGCACCACTTTCTGGAAAACGTAGACGCATCGTCTTACGTCACGCGTATAAATGCGACCGCAAATGCGCCATTCTGGCGCAAAAGTATATCCGGTACCCCCCCCCCCCAAGGGAAGTTACTTTTGCTCTGAGATGGCTGCTCCCGTTCCCCGCAGACAGAGGAGAAAGCTAAACTTTAATGTCCAGGAGCTGTCAACAGTCATCTCGGCTATGGAGACCTACAATGTCTTTCTCCATGGCAGTAAAAGTCGCCAGACAAGCCGGGACAGGAAGCAGGCCATCCTGGAGTCCATTGCTGCCAGGGTGAACAGTTTGGGCTATTCGACCCGGACTGCTGCTGACATCTCCAAAAAAATAAAATGATGTGAGGCGCAAAATCCGGGGCAAGGTGGCCACCATTAGGAGGCATGAGAGGGGCACGGGGGGTGGACCCCCATGTGCGGTCAGCCTGACCACGGAGGAGGAGGTGGTCGCCTGCTGCCTGGAGAGGGAGCAGTTGGAGGGGGTACAGGGCTATGATTCTGTGGAGGAACAGGACAGGTAAGTGTTTTTTATCCCCTATTTGGTGTGTTGCATGTGGGGGGGAGGGGACATGTGCCAAGTATGTGGGACCAGCAACATGTGTATGCTTTGTGTCATCCACAGATGACGGAGCTGGGCCATCATCTGCCGGCGGCCATTTCACAATGTAACGGATTGAACCGTGACAGACTGAGATATTCCTATGTCTAGGGTCACCTTATGTCCACTAGGGCCATACGGTGACAAAGAATCATAAGTCATATATTACATGAGATGGGACATTAATAATAATTCATATTGCAGGACTGGAATATTACAAAGTGGATGTCTTGAGATATCACAAGCTGTTGCCTATTCAATATAGACACAATTGCATCATAAAGACCTTTTGATGGTGTGATTCAGTGGGGTAGATTCACATAGAGATCCGACGGTGTATCTACTGATACACCGTCGGATCTGTGAAATCCGACGCTCGGATCTATGCGGCTGATTCCTCGAATCAGGTTCCGCATAGATCTCCCTTAGAGCCGACTGGTGTAAGTGAGTTACACTGTCGGTTCTTAGGCTGCATTCTCCCGCCGTCCGCTAGGTGGCGCTTCTTTTTTTCTACGCAACGAATATGCAAATGAGGAGAACCGCCGATTCAGAACCGAACGCCCGGCCGTCGCTTTTTTTTTACGTCGTTTGCGTTTGGCTTTTTCCGGCGGATCGTTACCCCTGCTATATGCGGGGTAAGTGCGGCGGATCCTATGTTAAGTATGGCCGTCGTTCCCGCGTTGAGTTTTGAATTTTTTACGTCGTTTACGTAAGTCGTCCGGGAATACGGCCATACGTTAATTGCGTTAACGTCGAAAACAATGACGTCCTTGCGACGTCATTTAAAGCAATGCACGCTGGGAAATTTAGCCGGCGGCGCATGCGCAGTACAATCGGCGCGGGGACGTGCGTGATTTAAATAGTAAACTCCCCCTAGCCGCTGAATTTGCATTCCGCCGGGGAATTTACGATCCGCCAGGGCTAATTACGAGGCAAGTGCTTTCTGAATACAGCACTTGCCTCAAAAACTGGCGCAGGCGGATCGTAAAAAAGATAGATCACGCGGATCAAAAGATCCGCTGATCTACATGAATCTACCCCATTGTGTCTAAAACAATGTGTTAAATTCTCCATTCAGATGTACTGAATTAGCATGTCATTGTCTACAGGAATGTCATGCTCTCTGAGTTACTGTAACTCTATTGATGATGCGGTGCCGACGTGTCTACATAATTAGCTTACCTGAATGCCTTTTAAGGTGATTGAAGCCCCCCATGGTGTGAAGGGGGGTGGAGACTACATTGTCCTGTGATTAACTGCATTATGCTTGAAACTGTATAAGAAGCTGAGAAAATATCAATAAATGGGTCATATCTTTGGAAGCAAGTATGGAGCCTTTCTCGTCTTATTCTGGGAATTGATATGGATCGTGTATGCAAGATTGTCGCAGTGTGTCAGATAAGCTTGTCGTGGATGGATGGAAGGTCGTAAACGGTGGCGACCTTTAGGCCTCGTACACACGAGGGGATATGTCCGCTGAAAACGGTCCGATGGACCGTTTCAGCAGACATCTCCGCTCGTGTGTATGGGCTAGCGGACAGATTTGTCCACCCGACAGATTTCAAAGCAAGCTTTGAAATCTATCCGGTGGGAATCTGTCCGCCCGACATGTCTGCTGGTTAGTACACTTACCAGCAGACATGTCGTCCCGCACCGCCGCCCCGCCGCCGAATGTATTCGGCGCATGCGCGGAAGTGTTTTACTTCCTGGTGCGGTGACGTAGCGGTGACGTGGCGGCGTCAACGTCACCGCCGCGTCACCGCCACGTCACCGCGCCGTCCGGCGGCTGGGAATTTAATCCGATGGTGTGTACACGCCATCGGATCAAACTCCCGATCGGACATATCCGATGGAAATGGTCCGCGGACCGTTTTCATCGGATAAGTCCGATGGTGTGTACGAGGCCTTACACTTGGTGGCATAGCAGTGGGATAATTCCATCACCAGAAGGACGGCTACAAGGACACATGACAATGGAGACGGTGTATGAACGGATGAAGCTCTCTTCCCTCATGGACTTACTGGAGAGCCGGGGCAGACCGGCCAGCAACCGTAAGAAAAGGGACATTATCACAGAACTGGTCAAAATGGATAGAGCTAAAAGGCTCGCCGTAACAGACAGGACACCCGAGGAAGAAGGTTTTGATCGGGCTGTTAACCTAAGACTGGCACATTATGGTCCTAACCCTCCACCGGAGATCAGGGACCGAGTTATTGCGGCTCTGAATGCCACCTTGCTACAGCGAAGAAGTGCTGCAGCATCTGAAGTCACAGCAGCACCAACTAAAGAGAGAGGAGAGGTGTAGATACCAGTCTCCATGGAAGAGGAATTCCAAAGAAGGTTACAAGAGATGCGGATACAGCATAGAGGACCAGTATCAGAGGAAGCCCTGCTGGGATGGTCGGTTGTGATTCGTTGCCAACTCTGGAAGGAAGCATTAGCTCTGGAGCAGCAACACCAAGGAAAGGTCCTGCCCTCCATCTATGCAAGATACTGGCCGCAGTATGACGTACGAATGCTGTTGTTGGGGGAACAACCGAAGCAGGAGTGGATAGCAGAGTTAAGCAGGCTGATCCGGGCAGAGATGCAGCTGGATGAGAGCTACAGAGCCCTCCGGTGGTATGTAGCCCAAGAGTGCCCATGGTCAGCGGATGACAGCCTCACAGAAGGCTATGACTATGATGGCCTGGGATTGTTGTATTGGAGGATGTCCAGTGATCCCAACTTTGGGGATGATCGGGAGTGGCGCTTGGAGGACATAATGGAGCACAGAGAGGAAAAATTTAATATCTCGGGAGGCCACTGGTCACAGGAAGATTTGGAATTTCTGGCCATTCGGGAATGGGAGCTGGAGGTCGCCTACAGACAGCTGCTAGACTCGGCTCAGCAGCAGGGTGGGGCTCCCATTGCCTGGGACTATGAGGAAAGGTCAGATAACTGTGAAATCCTGGCTGATGAATCGGCAGTGGAAAAAATGGAGATTGCCATCCCTAACGACGAAGCGGATGGTGTGGAGTTCCAGAGAGCCGGGGCGGTTGGCCCCTTTCTCCAGCAACAAGCTGAGGTGGTAAAGCTTTTACCCCCAGCTGAATCACTGGCAACAGAGCAGGGTGCCCCAAGCCTCTGCTCCCAACTAGCAGAAGAGGGGGACACTGTGGTAGTGGATGGGACTGTGGTCTCCACTCACAGCAACCCAGTGGAAGAGCTGGCAACAGAACAGAGTGTCATAGGCCTCTGCTCCTCACTAACAGAAGAGGGAGACCCTGTGGTAGTGGATGGGACTGTGGTCTCCACTCACAGCAACCCAGCGGAAGAGCTGGCAACAGAACAGAGTGTCATAGGCCTCTGCTCCTCACTAACAGAAGAGGGGGACCCTGTGGTAGTGGATGGGACTGTGGTCTCCACTCACAGCAACCCAGCGGAACAGCTGGCAACAGAGCAGAGTGTCATAGGCCTCTGCTCCTCACTAACAGAAGAGGGGGTTCCTGGGGTAGTGGATGGGACTTCAGTCTCCACTGGCACAACCCCAGAAAATGGTACAGGACTGGGACAGGAGGATGTTGGCTTTGCTTTGCAAGCACCAGGGGGTTTTCACCTAGCACCAGTGGATGGGACTTCAGTCTCCACTGGTATACCCCAGTGGAGATTATGCTCAGGTTATGAGCTTTTTTTTTTTATACAAACTGCACACGGTCAGTAGTGCAGGCTACTGTGTGAATGTTGTGTGAATGTGGGGTTGGCACTCCTGCCAGTAAGGGGTGTCACCCTCGGTAGTTGGGGAGAAGTTATCCCCGTGTGAATGTAGTATGAATGGACAGCGACATCATTGGAGCCTTGGTGCAGCGTTTTTGCTCCCAAGTCCTGCATGTTGGATGTGGTGTGTGTGATCTAGGGACCTCAGTGGTGTGCATGTGTGCATTGTCCGTGTGATCGATGTATTTTTTTTTTGTCCAAAGATGCCTACCGCGAGGACCCTCCTGACTGCTCTTCCCTCAGCAGACGGGGTAGCCTCTGGCAGGTGGGGACTGTGTGAGTCGGGGGTCAGGTCATCACGTATGTCAATCTGCAGGCCCTTTCTCATTGCGTAGTTGTGCAGCACACAACATGCACCGATGATCTGACACACGAAGGTAGGGGAATACAACAGGGTCCCCCCAGACTTATCCAGGCATCGGAAACGGGACTTCAGGGGCCCAAATGTTTGCTCCACCACTGCCCGGGTTTGGATATGTGCCGCATTGTATCTTCTCTCTCCTCTGGTTTGGGGGTTCCGGAAAGGAGTCATGAGATGGGGTCCCAGTGCATATGCAGAATCACCTGGAAGGGAAAAGACAGGAGGATGTAAGTAGTGCATGTGCCCCTTGTGATGTCTGCATCATGGGGTCGGACAGTCATGCCTGACTCCCATGTAACTTACCAACCAACCAGCTGTCCTTGTACACGTTCTGCTCGAATTCCATTGGGATGGGGCTTTGACGGTATATGAAGTTGTCATGGCTGGATTCGGGGTGTTTGGCACGGACGTGCCATATGAGGCGTTGGGCATCAGCTATCACCTGTACGTTGATGGAATGCCAATGCTTCCGATTGCGGTATATGTGCTCTGTGGCACTGGGGGGCTGTAGTGCCACATGTGTGCAATCAATGGCCACTACGGTGTGTGGGAATCCGGCAATGCTGTAGAAATCTGTCATTGCCATCTGCCGCAGGTCCTCAGTGGTGGGTCTGATGATGTGGTGGGACATGCGTCTGAGGATTGCAGGGACAACCTGGTGCACACATCTGCTCATGGTTGATTGTGACATCCCAGCCACCACTCCACTTGTACGCTGGAATGATCCACTGGCAGGGAAATGGAGTGTTGCCAGTACCTTCACCAGTGGCTGCACTGCTTGGGAGCGGTGTGTCTTGCTGGTGATGTCATCCTGCAGGGTTGTGGTTAGTTCCAGGATTGCATCTGGGCTGAATCGGAAGAGGCGATACACCTCCTCATCACCCATGCCAAAGAGGCTCATGCGCGTGCGGTATATCCTCTCACGTCCGTACCGGGGGACCCATGAGTAGTGCTAGGACCACGGCTGCCCCTGGCATGTTGGCAGACAGAGGTGTTGTCCTGCAAGTGTGGTTGCTCAGCTTGCTTTTTTTGTCGGTAATGCTGCTGCTGTAGCTGCTCTCCTGCTGATCTGTGGCCATCAGGAGCAAAGATAAAGCAGCTATTTGTAAGAATATCTTCGTGCCGGACATACGACGTACGCGCGGCGCACGTAGCAAGCGTCTGGTGCTAATCCGTTCGCGAATCGGCATATCTCCCTCATTTGCATATTTGAATGGGAAATCAATAGGCGCGACAGATGCGCCAAGCGCAGAGATACTACGGCGCATCTTTACACTTACGCGGCGCATATCGATATACTCCAGCGTAAGTCTTTCTGAATCTGGCCCATTGTATTTTTTCTTATTCTTACATTCAGGGTATGCCCTCTTTTCAGGCATACCGACCAGCTAGGCCAAGGCACACCTCAGGCCTTGGGTGATTAGGGTTATCGCATTTCATACTCTCATACTCGAAGACTCTGATTAAAAGAAAGAAACTCTATCTTGCATCCTGATGAAACCACTTCACAGACCCACTGGTCTGAAAGCAGGGAGGTCCATCGAGCTACAAACCCCTGAAGGCGATCTCCCACCCGAGAGTCGGGTGGGGGCAAAACCTTCATGCTGCCGTAGATTTGTTCACTGCAGTGGTGGCTGGTGCTCAAAATTTTTTTGGGGGGGGCGCAAATGGAAAAAACAAACAAATCCAGCCAATGTGCCCATCAAATGCAGTCACTGTGCCATCAATTGTCATCACTGTGCCATGCCATTAAACGCAGCCACTGTGCCATGCCATGAAACACAGCCACTGTGCCATGCAATGAAACGCAGCCACTGTGCTATCAATTGTCACCACTGTGCCAAACAAAAAAAAATTAAAAACAATTGCAGCCTCACTGTGCCCATCAAATGCAGCCACTGTGCCATCAATTGTCATCACTGTGCCATGCCATGAAACGCAGCCACTGTGCCATGCCATGAAATGCAGCCACTGTGCCATGCCATCAAACGCAGCCACTGTGCCATTCCATCAAACACAGCCACTGCGCCATGCCATCAAACGCAGCCACTGTGCCATTAATTTAAAATATATATATAGTGCAGCGCAAACCATGTAAAATATAGAATATGATAGGAATATAATAAGAAAATTGGTAAAGTCCAAACAATTCGTGACAAAAGGAGAAAAACTTCTGTAGAACATTCAGTGAAATGAATGATTGAATGAAAATCTTCACCACGTGAGAGAAAGCTAGGGTAGCAGGTATTGAAACTTATCCCTCCACCAGTGTAGATGGCTACTCTCACCTTAGGTTAAGACCACTGGGTTAGCAGATGGTCATTAGAGCATTAGGAATACAGGATGTGAAGTAGGTCTCCTATTGATGGTCTCAGCATGGATACCGGAGCAAGGGGACATGGAAGAAAAAACAACCATCTAAGAGCTTCTGCTTGATCACTGCTTTAATCAAATAGGCATTTGACAGGCTACTCACATTTCTTCAGATGTAACTCCCACTCCACCCTGCTGAGGAAGTGTTTTCACGCAACGCGTCCAGGGGTTTTGGAGCCTACACGTCGCTCGGTGTCATTCCTGGTGAACTCCGTGAGCTGTGTTACTTATATGTACATGCCTGTTTACATCTGAAGAAATGTGAGTAGCCTGTCAAATGCCTATTTGATTAAAGCAGTGATCAAGCGGAAGCTCTTAGATTGTTGTTTTTTCTTCCATGTCCCCTTGCTCCGGTATCCATGCTGAGACCATCAATAGGAGACCTACTTCACATCCTGTTTTCCTAATGCTCTAATGACCATCTGCTAACCCAGTGGTCTTAACCTAAGGTGAGAGTAGCCATCTACACTGGTGGAGGGATACGTTTCAATACCTGCTACCCTAGCTTTCTCTCACGTGGTGAAGATTTTCATTCAATCATTCATCTCACTGAATGTTCTACAGAAGTTTTTCTCCTTTTGTCACGAATTGTTTGGACTTTACCAATTTTCTTATTATATTCCTATTATATTCTATATTTTACATGGTTTGCGCTGCACTATATATATATATTTTGTACTACTTGGGATTTGTGTGAAGGTCCTTTTTGTGCTTAGCTTGCATTCCCTAGATACATTAACTGTTTGGTTTCTGCATCTTTTCTATGGATTAATTTGTAGTGATACATATTTTCACTTTATTTATTTATTTACTTATTTATATTTTTTATGCTATATTAATCACGTTGATCATACATATTTTTGCGCTGATTGCACCCTCTATTTGCATTATACTGTGCCATTAATTGTCACCACTGTGCCATGCCATCAAACGCAGCCACTGTGCCATCAAACGCAGCCACTGTGCCATCAATTGTCACCACTGTGCCATGCCATCAAATGCAGCCACTGTGCCATGCCATCAAACGCAGCCACTGTGCCATCAATGGTCACCACTGTTCCATGCAATCAAACACAGCCAATGTGCCATCAATTGTCACCACTGTGCCATGCCATCAAACGCAGTCACTGTGCCATCAATTGTCGCCACTGTGCCAATCGTAGCCACTGTGGCAATCGTCGCCACTGTGCCAATTGTCGCCACTGTGCCAATTGTCACCACTGTGCCCTTTAATTGTCGCCACTGTGCCCTTTAATTGTCGCCACTGTCCCCATTGTCGCCACTGTCCCCATTGTCACCACTGTCGCCACTGTCCCCATTGTCACCACTGTGCTTTGTAAAATGCCCCTCCCCTGCCCGGCACTTACATTTCTGGGGGTCAGCTATCCTCCTCCCATGTCCCTCGTTGTCTTCTCCCACCCTCGATGACGCTTCAGCCAATCAGGTTACCGGTAACCAGAACCGGTGAACTTGATTGGCTAAGATGCCTGTCAGTCTTATCTAAGGAACGCACCCCCCGAACGTCCCTTAGATAAGTTTCCGGAAGCTGACTACAGCCTAAGCTGCCATTATTCAGGTGGCCGGCTCTCACCATCTGGCCATCTGAATAGTGGACGGCAGCGGCGAAAATACATAGATTCATGCAATGCATGAATCTATGTATTTCAGTGGCTGTGCAAAAGCCAGAGGGGGCGGCGCTCCGGCGCCCTCTATGGACGAAGCTTCTGTCCCTCAGCAGACAATTTGTCGGTCTGGGAACGCTTACCTGCCGAACCGGGCGGACAAAAAAAACGCTTCTGAGCGGAAAAGGAGGGCCCTGGCCTACAGCGTGGCTCCTTACCTTTTCTGGATTGAGGGAGCAATGTACTCTTACCCCCAGTAACATTTTTAATAATGTCATCCAGCGAGGCTCCAAAGAGCCTCTCTCCCTGGAAATGCAAATCCGCCAGAGCCTTCTTAGATGCCTGGTCTGCAGACCAGCATTTTAGCCAAATTAGGCGACGTAGCACCACAGCACCATGCACCAACTGGTCTGCCAGTTCCACGCAGACCAGGGAGGCCTGTTGCTTTTCCAACTCATGGTGCAACAATTTTGCCCATTCAGTAAGCCTCTGGGACACCAAGGCCATAGCCAACACTGGCCGCAATGCTGACCCCACCACCGTAAACATGGACCAGGCAACTGCCTCAACCCTCCTATTGGCAGGGTCCTTAAAAGCATGGGTCCCCTCCACCAGTATCGTGGTTACCTTATTTATGTAGATGCCCCCGCCGTATCCTCAATTTTTAGGGTATCCCGCACCGCTGTGATAAGCGCTCCTACAAGCGCCCTCTCCTGAGCTGACCCGGGCATGGAATTTTCCTCACTGTTTTAACAGTCCTGGTCCACATCCTCTGAAACTTCAGAACAGGGGCCGGTTGCCACAGCAAGGCCAGAGTCTGTATCAGAGCTTTGGTGGGGGGAGGGGGCATTTTTTATCCCCCTTGTGCCAGCACGCCACTTCCACCCTGTCAACAAAAAATTCAATGACCACAGACAAAGTGTCCATAGGCACCACACCGCAGGTATGTCTGGGGAAGAAGCGCCAGCTTCTGACGCCATGCTGACCCACACTTGCCTGACACCCATTAGGGACCGAAGGCTAGCCACTAAAAAGTTCTCCCTCCTAGCTTCCACAGACTGAGGGGCCCCCCATAGGACTCACCACCCAGACCAAGGTACTACACTGTGCTGCCATCCGCTCTCCCTCACAAGGTGCTCTGTGTGATTTGCGCCATTCTAGAAGGAGATCCCCCAGCGCTAGAGTCAAAAACAAGCTGAGACTACTAGAAAATGGCCGTCGACCGCCTCAGCACGCTTGAGGGCTCCGGAAAAATGGCTGAACTTTGAACTGAGGTAAAGAAAAATGTCCGCAACCGTGCGGCCCCTGCGCGCAGAGGTGTCCCACATTATACCTCAAACACCACCAAGGCCAAAATAGAGGGAAGAGACTAGCAGACCCCATACACAGCACAGTCCCCTGTCCAGACTCGGAGCCCCCCGGAGGACCCCCAGTGAGTCACACAGCGGACCCATGTATGGGGAGGAGGGAAAGATGGGGAGAGAAGAAGGGGAGAGTGAGAGACCCCCTATTCAACCTCCCAGGGAATGCCCAGCTGCTCCGTCCTGCCGAGACAGGTAGGACCATACTTACCCCTCCTGTTGGGACTGCTGGACACATTCCGCGGACAGACCCATCACCCAAGCAGTACGGGGTGGCTGTCAGCCACAGCACATTGTGACACGGACAGCAGTAGCCAGGTCATATGTGTGCCCCAAAGCATACAGGTCGTCGGCCACCCCTGAATCTGAAGGGGCATGTCGTGGCCGACCCAGAGCGTAGCTAGGGCCTGCTCACGCTCGATGGCCGGGCTGGGGGGACTACCAGGATCTACATTATTCAGCCTGCCACCCAGCGTGGCTGTTGATAGTAGGTCACAGGAATCAAAATCAAAGAAAAAAAAAGACAAAAAATCTCCAGGACCAATGGTCCCCACCGGGAACCAGGTGCTTCTACACTAGGCAGAAAAAAACTGAGCTGCTGGATGCAGTGTAAGGGGTTATAGCCAGTAGGACTGCCCCCTGGGCAGTACTGTGCAGTTTTGCTGTTTTTACATGTTCTGCCTAGTCCACTCCTGAAGGTGGCGATATAACCCTAAGGTCAAGATTTAAAGTGCTGTGTCCGTCAATGAACGAAAGAGAAATTACCTGTTTCACTTACCGGTAGCTGGATTTCTACGAAGTCTTACAGGACGGCACCCTGAGAGTAGACTGGTCCACCTGACAGGAAACACAATTAAAAACGAGGTTAAAAGGCCCCACCCCTCCCGTGTGCATCAGTTTGAAATAAGTAACCGCTATTAGAGCACGGCATAGGAAACCAAGAAAAACAAACCCAGATAGAAGTAAAAGGGAGGGAAGTAGGCCTGCCGTCCTGTAAGACTTCGTAGAAATCCAGCTACCGGTAAGTGTAACTGGTAATTTCTCCCTCGTCTTCCAGGATGACACCCTGAGAGAAAAGCAAGTAACCTCAGGCCTACCTTAGGGTGGGACCACCGTCTGTAGGACCTTCCTACGTAAAAAAACATCAAGTATTGTGGTGACAGCAGTTCGGCTCTGCCCAGGAGGCTGCCAGTGATCGTGTGGAAGGAGCTTTGATAATAGGAACTGACCTACCCGCCTCAGTGTAGGATAATGAAATAGCCTGTCTAATCCATCTGGATATTGAAGCTTTCGTTGCCTGCTGACCCTTTTTCTGACCTGAAAAATTAACTAAAAGATGAGGGGAATTCCTATACTCACTTACCCTCTCTAAATAAATCAAAAGGCAGCGTCTTACATCCAAGCAATGAAAAGTGGCTTCCTTCTCATTCTTGGGATTTGCGCAAAAGGAAGGGAGGACTACCTCCTGAGATTTGTTGAACTTAGTTGCCACTTTGGGAAGATACAGAGAATCCTGACTCAGTACCACCCTGTCTTCAAACACTTGAAAAATGGGTTCCTTAATAGAAAAAGCTTGTATGTCTCCAATTCTTTTGGCAGACGTGATAGCCAACAGAAAAGCAAACTTAAATGTAAGTAACCTAATTGGAATGCTATCTATAGGCTCAAATGGAGCCTTAGTTAGCTGTTCCAAGACTAGGGAGAGGTCCCAGGGGGGAACTCTGGAAATTTGTATAGGGGAAAGTCTGTCCCTGGCTGTTAGAAACCTCTTGATAAGAGGGTCCCCTAAAAGGCTCTTGTCCAGAAAATAGGACAAGGCCGCTACTTGGACCTTTAAGATCCTAGTGGCTAAGCCTAGGTCCACCCCATCTTGGAGGAACTCCAGGATGGTGGAGGTTCTGGGGCAAGAGATCTGTTTCGCGGTGCACCAATGACCCCCCAGGTTCTCGAGTAGATCTCGAGTAGATGTGTCTGGTGACCTTTTTACGGCTAGCCAACAAGGTGTCTATAACTCTGTCAGAACAGCCCCTCTGCTGCAGGTTCCACCTCTCAAGAGCTATGCCGTCAGGCTGAAGAATTCTGGATTTGGATGAGAGACCGGCCCCTGCCGCAGAAGACCCGCCCAGAGAGGGAGGGGAAGAGGGGGAGCTGGAGACCAGTGTTTTATGGTGGGAAACCAGGTCCTCTTGGGCCACCAGGGGGTGATCAAAATCAGGTTGGTATCTGAGGTGCTCAATTTTTGCAGGACCCTTGGAATGAGATTCAAGGGAGGGAAGGCGTAGGCCAACCGAAACTTCCAGGACTGGGCCAACGCATCCACCCCCTGTGAACCCTGCCCCCGGGTGAGGGAAAAGAACCTGTTCACCTTCTTGTTCCCTTTGCAAGCAAAGAGGTCTATTTCTGGATGCCTGAACTGCTGGTATACCCAGCTGAAGGTCTCTGGGCACAATTCCCAGTCCCCCTGAAGGATGGGCTGGCGGCTCAGAAAGTCGGCCTCCAGATTGAGGGTCCGTCTTATATGGACTGCCAGAAGAGAGGGTACCCTCTGCTCCACCCAGCCTCAGATCCTCAGGGAGAGGGCTAGGAGAGAGTGAGACCTGGTGCCTCCTTGCCGGTTGAGAAAGGCGACCATAGTCGCATTGTCGGAGAGAACTAGGACCTCTCGGCCCCGAATTCTCTCCTTGAATACTTCCAGAGCCTCCCCAACCGCCAATAACTCCCAGTAGTTGGAAGAAGCCTGCCTTTGCTGGTGATTCCACAAACCCTGGGCTCGAAGTTCCTCTGTATGGGCTCCCCACCCCCAGGTGCTGGCGTCCGTGGTGACTTTGATCGGGTTGGTCTGACTCCACAGGCAGCCCTTCAGTAGGTTCTGGGGGCAAAGCCACCAATCTAAGGTGTCCTTTACCGAAACTGCGATGCTGACCAGGGTATCTAGAGAGTCTTCCCTTCCATCCCAAGAGGAGAGAAGGAAGACCTGAAGGGGTCTTGAATGAAGCTGGGCCCAAGGGACGGCCGGAATGCATGAAGTCATCTGACCCAACAACATCATACTCTCTCTGAAAGAGAAATTTACAGCTCCCACTAGGTACCTGACCGCTGCCACAAGCCTCTGGGCCTTGTCTTGGGTTAAGACAAGCTTCTTTTCTAGGGAGTCTATGAGAAACCCCAGATACATTTTCCTTTGTTCTGGAAGAAGGGAGGACTTTTCTTTGTTCACTATCCAACCCAGGGATTCCAGAGTGGTCATGACAGTGGCCAGGTCCGAGAGAAGGTGGTCCCGATTCGGGTTGAATGGCAACATGTCGTCTAAATAGGGGACGAGGGAGATCCCCTTTAAATGCATAAAGCCCATCACCTCCGCCAGGACCTTCGAAAACACCCTTGGACAGGAGGCCAGTCTGAAAGGGAGGGCCGAGAACTGCCAGTGCTGAATTCCCTGGGCGGAGGCGAGGGCGAATCTGAGGAACCTCTGGTGATCTGGAAAAATTGGGACGTGAAGGTAGGCGTCCCTTAGATCTATCGTCACCATGAACCCTCGAGTAAGAGATCCCTGAGGCTGTAGACATTTTCCATACAATTTTTTTTGTAGAGAAGATGGGCATTCAGGGGTTTTAGGTTGATGATCAACCTGAACTTCCCGACTGGTTTGGGAACTACAAAAATGTGGGCATACACTCCCTGACCCTCTTGATCTGGCGGGACCGGGACAGTGACCCCCTGTTGCGCCAGATTCGCAACGTTCTGAGAGAGGCCTGCGGCCTTGAGGGGGTCCCTGGGTAAGTATGTAAGGAGAAAGGTCGGGGGAGGAAGCTGGCAAAATTCTAACCTGTAGCCCTCCCTGAATATCTGGAGGACATGGGGGATCCGGGTTATGCCCTCCCAAACGGGAAGGAACCTGGAGAGCCTGCCCCCTACCCTTCCGTCACTTGGGATCTTTTCCGCTGGGTTTTGGGCTGGAAAAGAGGAACCCCCCCTGGGTCTACCCTTCCCAATACCCCAGCGCCTGTTGGAGGCAGGCTTCTTCTCCAATGGAGGGTTTTTTCTCTGGTTGGGACGAAAAAGCCTCCTCCTATTCTGCCTAGGTCTGGAGGGAAATGTATTCCCCTTTTCTGAGGATCTAAACAGAGCCTGGTCTAATGCGGCCCCAAACAGGAGGGAACCTTCAAAGGGAATAGCGCACAAGCGGTTTTTAGAGGCAAGATCGCCCCTCCAGGTTTTTAACCATACAGCTCTCCTAGAGGAATTAATAAGTGCTCCAGTCTGTAGCGCGAACTGTTTCGACAGCCGCGTCTGCCAAATAGGCCACTGCACTGACAATAACCTGGAGTGAATCTCGAATCTCCTTAGTCTTGGAGGAACTGGGGAGATGATCTAACAGCCTAAAAGTCCAAGCGTCAGCATTCCTTGCGATGCATGCTGAAGCTAACGCAGGATCTAAGGCGGCTGCATTGGCTTCCCAGGCTCTATGGAGGGAGGTATTAGCACGTCTATCCATGGCGTCCCTCGAACTCCCTGCATCCTCAAAGGAGAGTTTGGACTGCCTAGAGACTTGGGCTAAAGAGGCATCAAGTCTAGGTACCTTGAAAAAGGTATCCTCCACACCATCCTTAAAGGGACAGCGGCGCTTCCAGGTTTTAATACTTGGGAAGCCTCTTTTCTGGTTCAGCCCACTCCTTCAGGATATTGATGGATGGGAATAGCCTTAGGTTGGGGTTTGATTAAGCCTAGATACATCCTATCTTGGGCTGAAACCTGCTCTGCTGGTTGTTGGATCTGCTCAGAGGCGTAAACAGCCGCAAGGAGACCCTCCATGTCATCGGCGGAAAATATATATTTTCCCATCCTGGCATCCTCATCCTCCTCCTCCACCTGGCTGTCCGCCAGGCCCTCGTCCTGAAAGGTAACCTCAGAGTCCTCGGAGTCCGAGGGAAAGGTCTTCCTGGTTTGCTGGTGGAAATCAAGCCGTGAAGAAGAGGAGCTTTCCTGAGATAAGGGACCCGGCATAGGGGGGTCAAAATGTCTATTTTTCAAGGAGGACTAAAAATCCTTGAGGGTAGAAAGCATCTCTGTCTGAACTGCGAGAAATTCCTTCATAATTTGCGAAGTTTCATTCCCAGTTAACTTAAAAATACATTTAGAGCAGAAAGGTTTGTTATGTTCTGTTGATAATTTATCGCTGCAGTTGCCACACTTCCTAACTCGTTTAGGGGCTTAGCAGATCTACTGGTCTCCCCCTGGGCAGTAGGGTCCTCTCCTAAATTACACATACAGTACAAGGAAAAAAAGGGACCATTAGCACCATAACTTCCCAGGAGAGTGGGGGGGGGACTGGTCCAGCAACCCCTCTAAAGACAAGGAGGACTTACCCCTGGCGGTCTCCTCTGCAGCCATAATCGGAAAAGGACGGTCCTCCTCCATCGCAGTGCACCTGCTTCCTGGGGCACCATCAGTGAGGACGCCAGGCCCTTCTCTCTCCCCGGCTGTTTGGGTCGTTCTGAGCCACCCCGCCGAATGTGGCATCTGGATCTGGTGGGGGCCGCCATCTTGCCGCGCGGGGAGCGGAAATGACGTCACGACGCCGTGTTCGTCATCATGCGCTCAGCTAGTCGCGGCGCCGCTCAGAGCGGCGCCAAACACCACCTGCCATGCAGAAGGAGCCACCAGGCAGATCCAGAGGGGGGAGCCTCTACCCAGCCTCCAAGGTAGGGGGGAAGGCAGGGGGAGAGAGGAAAATGGCCTCCTCAGAGCACTAGGGAAGCCCGCTAACCTAGAAGGCTCCGGTGTACATGGGGGGTTCATTGTTAGCCGCTGCACGATTAGGTCTTCTTCTTGTTCAGCCCCCCTGGAATAGAAGAAAGGGGACAGACGGTGGTCCCACCCTAAGGTAGGCCTGAGGTTACTTGCTTTTCTCTCAGGGTGCCATCCTGGAAGACGAGGGAGAAATTACCAGTTACACTTACCGGTAGCTGGATTTCTACGAAGTCTTACAGGACGGCAGGCCTACTTCCCTCCCTTTTACTTCTATCTGGGTTTGTTTTTCTTGGTTTCCTATGCCGTGCTCTAATAGCGGTTACTTATTTCAAACTGATGCACACGGGAGGGGTGGGGCCTTTTAACCTCGTTTTTGATTGCGTTTCCTGTCAGGTGGACCAGTCTACTCTCAGGGTGCCGTCCTGGAAGACTAGGGAGAAAATTTTTTTTTACCTTTCTAGTTTATTCATAAACTCTGTAGGTGAACGTTGTAAAGAATCAGAAATTCTGGAGAAGTAATAATTCAGAATGCCAACACCAATGGTAAATGCATTAGATTGGAACATGAATTCAAATTTAGGGTAACAGGACTAGTGTTGAGCAGAATATGCCATATTCGATTTCGCGATATATCTCGAATATATTGTCGAATATTCGTGATATATTCGCTAAATACGAATATTTGTGATATTTTTTGAAAGTGAAATCATTGCGAATTTTCGCTATTGCGAATGCGAATGCGAATATTCGAGAAATGCGGAGGGAGCACTCTGATTGGCTCAGAATATTCGTGATATGTTGCAATACAAAATAATTGAGAATATTCGGCAAATGTGTAAGGAGCACTCTGATTGGCTCAGAATATTTGTGATATGTTGCAATACAAAATAATTGAGAATATTCGTCAAATGTGTAAGGAGCACTCTGATTGGCTCAGAATATTCGTGATATGTTGCAATACAAAATAATTGAGAATATTCGGCAAATGTGTAAGGAGCACTCTGATTGGCTCAGAATATTCGTGATATGTTGTAATACAAAATAATTGCGAAATTTTCGAGAAATGCGGAATGCAGCACTGTGATTGGCTCAGAATATTCTTGATATTTTATCGAAATTTCGCAAAATTGCGATTGCGATTGTCTTTGGCAGAATTTCGGGACATGCTTTAGGAGCGCTCTGATTGGCTCATTCTGAAATCGAATATTCGAGATATTTTATCGAAATTTCACAAAATGCGAATGATAAATTCATTGCGGAATTTCGACAGTAACACTCTGAAATCGAATATATGTGTTATTTCAGCTAAAAACACTATTGCGAATTTCTCGAGCACGCTTGCGCAATCGCGCGACCAACACGCACGCGCGACTACTTCCTGGAACTTGGACACTTGCCAGTTTCATTTCACATAGGAAGTTTGTGTTGGCCAAGTTCCACAACTTGACTTGGAAAAATGGTTGGTAGCAACCTTTCAAGAACTGAGGAGAATATGTTGATCTGTGTGAGTATTTGAATTATCTTTACCTGCATTTTAGACTAGTTTAAAAGTTAGTATATAAGATCAGATATTAGTATTTCCCAAACAATTTGTCTCCTGGTGTTACAAAACTACAAGTCCCAGCATGCCTGTACAGCTGCAGACACCCTGATTGGTAAATGTGTATTTAGGCACTTTCCTTGCTATTTTGCATAATGAATTTAACATGTTGTGGACACCGGGCTAATTTTTTCAGATTTGGTGTTTACGAGACTAAAACTTTTTTTTGGCTAAAAAATTACTTAAAACCCCCAAACATTATATATATATTTTTTTCTAACACCCTAGAGCAGGGGTCTCCAAACTTTTTACTTCGAGGGCCACATTCTATATTTTACTCATATCCGCGGGCCGGAAAAATAATTTAACTAAATAAATCCACAGTAGAAGAATAGCATTTTACTTACTGTTGACAGCAGAACTGGATGATGGTCCTGTCGTCTAATAAAACGATGGAGCATCATTCAGCGGGTTAAACTACCAGCGTGCATGAGGTTTTACATCTGTGTCCTCACCAGTCTCCCCCACATCTGTGTCCCCACATTGGTGTCCCCATATATCTGTGTCCCCACATTGGTGTCCCCATACATCTGTCTCCCCACATTGGTGTCCCCATACATCTGTGTCCCCACATTGGTGTCCCCATACATCTGTGTCCCCACATTGGTGTCCCCATACATCTGTGTCCTCACATTGGTGTCCCCATACATCTGTGTCCCCACATTGGTGTCCCCATACATCTGTCTCCCCACATTGTTGTCCCCATACATCTGTGTCATCACATTGGTGTCCCCATACATCTGTGTCCCCACATTGGTGTCCCCATACATCTGTGTCCCCACATTGGTGTCCCCACACATCTGTGACCCCCACCAGTCTCCTCATACACTTTTGTCCCCACACATCTGTGTCCCCACACTGGTGTCCCCACGCATCTGTGTCCCCACACTGGTGTCCCCACACATCTGTGTCCCCACCAGTCTCCTCGTACATCTGAGCCCCCACACTGGTGTCCCTACAATTCTGTGTCCCCACACTGTTGTCCCCACACAGCTGTTACCCCACCAGTCTCCTCATACATCTGTGTCCCCACATTGGTGTCCCCATACATGTGTCCCCACCAGTCTCCCCACAAATCTGTGTCCCCACACTGTTGTCCCCACACAGCTGTTACCCCACCAGTCTCCTCATACATCTGTGTCCCCACATTGGTGTCCCCATACATGTGTCCCCACCAGTCTCCCCACAAATCTGTGTCATCACATTGGTGTCCCCATACATCTGTGTCCTCACATTGGTGTCCCCATACATCTGTGTCCCCACATTGGTGTCCCCACACATCTGTGACCCCCACCAGTCTCCTCATACACTTTTGTCCCCACACATCTGGGTCCCCACACATCTGTGTCCCCACATTGGTGTCCCCACACATCTGTGACCCCCACCAATCTCCTCATACACTTTTGTCCACACACATCTGGGTCCCCACACATCTGGGTCCCCACACTGGTGTCCCCACACATCTGTGTCCCCACCAGTCTCTTCGTACATCTGAGCCCCCACACTGGTGTCCCTACAATTCTGTGTCCCCACACTGTTGTCCCCACACAGCTGTTACCCCACCAGTCTCCTCATACATCTGTGTCCCCACATTGGTGTCCCCATACATGTGTCCCCACCAGTCTCCCCACAAATCTGTGTCCTCACATTGGTGTCCCCATACATCTGTGACCCCCACCAGTCTCCTCATACATTTATGTCCCCACACATCTGGGTCCCCACACATTTGTTACCTCACCAGTCTCCTCATACATCTGTGTCCCCACATTGGTGTCCCCATACATGTGTCCCCACCAGTCTCCCCACAAATCAGTTTCCCCACACTTGTGTCCCTACATTGGTGTCCCCACCAGTCTCCTCACACATATTTGTCCCCACCAGTCTCCTCATACATCTGTGTCCCCACATTGGTGTCCCCACACATTTGTGTCCCCACCAGTCTCCTCATACATCTGTGACCCCACCAGTCTCCTCATACATCTATGTCCCCACACATCTGTTACCCCACCAGTCTACTCATACATCTATGTCCCCAAATGTGTGTCCCCACATATCTGTGTCCCCACCAGTCTCCTCATACATCTGTGTCCCCACATTGGTGGGAACACAGATGTATAAGGAGACTGGTGGGGACACAGATGTGTGGGGACACCAGTGTGGGGACACAGATGTGTGGGGAGATTGGTGGGGACACAGATGTGTGGGGACACCAATGTGGGGACACAGATGTATGAGGAGACTGTTGGGGACACAGATGTGTGGGGAGACTGGTGGGGACACAAATGTGTGGGGACACCAATGTGGGGACAGAGATGTATGAGGAGACTGGTGGGGTAACAGATGTGTGGGGACAACAGTGTGGGGACACAGAATTGTGGGGACACCAGTGTGGGGGCACAGATGTATGAGGACACTGGTGGGGACACAGATGTGTGGGGACACTAGTGCGGGGCCACAGATTTGTGAGGAGACTGGTGTCCCCATACATCTGTGGCCCCACCAGTCTCCTCATACATCTGTGACCCCACATTGGTGTCCCCATACAACTGTGTTCCCACCAGTCTCCTTATACAACTGTGTCCCCACCAGTCTCCCCACACATCTGTGACCCCAACAGTCTCCTCATACATCTGTGTCCCCACATCGGTGTCCCCACACATCTGTGTCCCCACCAATCTCCCCACACATCTGTGACCCCACACTGGTGTCCCCACACATCTGTGTGCCCACCAGTGTCCTCATACATCTGTGCCCCCACACTGGTGTCCCCACAATTATGTGTCCCCACACTGTTGTCCCCACACATCTGTTACCCCACCAGTCTCCTCATACATCTGTGTCCCCACATTGGTGTCCCCACACATTTGTGTCCCCACCAGTCTCCCCACACATCTGTGTCCCCACACATCTGTGTCCCCACATCTGTGTCCCCACACTGGTGTCCCCACACATCTGTGCCCCCACCAGTCTCCTCATACATCTGTGCCCCCACATTGGTGGGGACTCAGATGTATGGGGACACCCATGTATGAGGAGAGTGGTGGGGACACAGATGTATGAGGAGACTGGTGGGGGTCACAGATGTGTGGGGACACCAGTGTGGGGACCCAGATGTGTGAGGACACAAGTGTGGGGACATAGATGTGTTGGGAGACTGGTGGGGGCACACATGATGTGTGGGGACACCAATGTGGGGACACAGATGTATGAGGAGACTGCTGGGACACAGATGTATGAGGAGACTGGTGGGGGTCACAGATGTGTGGGGACACCAGTGTGGGGACCCAGATGTGTGAGGACACAAGTGTGGGGACATAGATGTGTGGGGAGACTGGTGGGGACACTGATGTGGGGACACAGATGTATGAGGAGACTGCTGGGGACACAGATGTATGAGGACACTGTTGGGGACACCGATGTGTGGGGACACAAGTGTGGGAACACTGATTTGTGGGGAGACTGTTGGGGATACAGATGTATGGGGACACTAATGTGGGGACACAGATGTATGAGGAGACTGGTGGGGACACAGATGTGTGGAGACACAAGTGTGGGGACACTGATTTGTGGGGAGACTGGTGGGGACACAGATGTATGGGGACACCAGTCTCCCCACAAATCAGTGTCCCCACACTTGTGTTCCCACAAATCTGTGACCCCACCAGTCTCCTCATACATCTATGTCCCCACACATCTGTGACTCCACCAGTCTCCCCATAAATCAGTGTCCCAACACTTGTGTCCCCACACATCTGTGTCCACACACTGGTATCCCCACACATCTGGGTCCCCACACTGGTGTCCCCACAAGTATGTGTCCCCACACTGTTGTCCCCACACATCTATCCCCACACATCTGTTTCCCTACCAGTCTCCTCATACATCTGTGTCCCCACATTGGTTTCCCCACCAGTCTCCTCATACATCTGTGTCCCTACATTGGTGTCCCCATACATCTGTGGGCCCAATAGTCTCCCCACACATCTGTGTCCCCATTAGGGCACCCCCTACTGGTGTCCCCATTAAACCCCCCTCCACTGGTGTCCCCATAAGAGCACCCCCCCACTGGTGTCCCCATTAGAGAACCCCCCCACTGGTGTCCCCTTTAGAGAACCCCCCCACTGGTGTCCCCATAAGAGCACCACCCCCTACTTGTCACTTGTATCCCCATTAGAGCAACTCCCACTTGTGTCCCCATCAGAATTATCAGCACCCGGATGTTTGTGCCATATCAGAGCCATTCAGCCACCCTCCACAGTAGTGTACAGTAATCATCTCGCATCAGCCCCCCTCCCTCCTCCATGCATGTGTACTTTACCAGCGCGTCAGACATTACACACACTGGCTGTTCAGACCTGCTGCACTTCCCGACTCCCGCCCCGCCTTAATACACACTCGTTACTGGTTAACAGCGAGGCGGGAGGCGGAGCAGGGCCGGTGTGGCAACGGGTCTAAAACAAATCATTGGCTGCTAGGATGCCCGTGGACCCAGCAGCCAACACAAACACAGTGAGACGCCGGGAGAGATTGCGGGACCTCCGCTGCATATTGCTAGGGACGAATATTCAGCGCAGGTTCCACAACTAACAGGTGGACCAGTGACTCCAGCTGCGTGCCGGAGGAAATGGCCTGGCGGGCCGGATGTGGCCCGCGGGCCGTACTTTGGAGACCCCTGCCCTAGAGAATGAAATGGTAATCATTGCAATATTTCTTGTCACACCGTATTTGCGCAGCGGTCTTACAAGCGCTCTTTTTTTGGAAAAAAATAACTTTTTTTGAATTGGAAAATAACACAACAATAAATTTTGCCCAATTTTTTTAGATTTTGTGAAAGATAAAGTTACGCCGAGTAAAATGATACCCAACATGTCACGCTCAAAAATTGTGCCCGCTCGTGGCATGGCGTCAAACTTTCACCCTTAAAAATTATCGATATGTGATTTTTTAATAATTCAACAGGTTGCATTTTTTCAGCTAAAGAGTAGCTCTAGGGCTAGAATTATTGCTCTCGCTCTAACGATCGCGTCGATACCTCACTTGTGTTGTTTGAACACCATTTTCATATGCGGGGGCTACTCGCTTATGCGTCACTGTTTCCTAAACGGAGCCTACAGCTGTTGCAAAACAACTCCCCGTTATTACCGGACAGCCATTAACTGTCCAGCCATGCTCCTAGTTAAAGTATAATTCTTGTACAGCTGGTGACGGTGAGCTACATGGTGTATCAGAGCATGCTGGTAGTTGTAGTTTTTAAATAACATCAACTCCATTATTTATTCTAAATTAATTCATCTAAAAGTCTACAAAATGGCAAGATATAAAATCTGTCATGTTAACCCTGTCATTGATTAATAAGGCGAGAATGCTCCCAATGTTGAATACCATAGATTTCCGTCATATATCCATAAGGCTTTAAACAAAAGTATTATAATATACTTTGTTCTTCATCTTGCAGACGTTCCTGGAAACAGGATACGATCAGATGCAGAGGCAGGCGGAAAAGAAAGAGGTGGTGCGCTCCGTGATAGAAAAATTAGGAGGACATCCTGGCGGGCCACCAGATCACATGGCCATCTTGAAAAAGTGGTCCGACCTTAAAAGGCGGCATATGGACCGGGTCAGGCGTCTCCGTGCTAAATTTCACCCAGGTAAGTTATTGCTGACAGTTAAGTTTTTTTATTTCTATAGTGTATTTCGTGCGTGTACTCTAGAGAGGAGCCGGACTGCAGGATTTGAGAGTAGGCAGGCCTCCCCCAGAGGCAATCTGCCACCTTTCTCCATGCCCCTGGTGACAATGGCGTGTGAGAGGGGGTCCTCACATACAGCCCGTCCTACCTGCTCCGCTTTGAAGCCCAACGTGGCAGAGGGACTCCCTATAAGGTAGTGAGAGGATTTGCCCGCTCAAACAGCCCCGTTAGTCCTTTGCCTCTCTTTTTAGAGACCGCGTGGTCAGAGTGCGCGCATGTTAACCCAATTTCGAGTGCGTGTGTAAGTGTGGTGGTTTTTGTGGGAGGGGGGTGGGCGTACTAAGCGCAGGCTTACCTCGCATAGCACTCCCACCGGAGGCCGGGCTGAGACCACCAAACTCAATTAACATGTAGCCGAGAGCGGGATCAGAACCACTAGCTGCAGAGGTGAATGGCTTGTCAGAGCAGTGGCAATCGCGTTGACCCACCGCAGCTCCTTTGGTGACAGTTATTTAAGGTCATATGTAATTAATGTAAGGGCAGATGTTGTTAACCCAGACGCCATGTTGTGGTAACATATATCACCACCAGCCAAGGTATTCATAGTACTGTTGAAAAAAGACATGGGACAGCAGACAGCAACACAGAAGTTATGTGGGAACATACATTTCCCATTGCTTTGCATGGGACTTTAAACAAAAACCACGACCATCACAAATGGGGGTAGTTAATGGATAAATTTACGATCCTATGCTTTAAGTGGACGTGTAAGTAACATGTGACCAAGTGTTATCGAAATATCTACAGCTGTTATGAAGTGACATGTATTTCCCATAGAGTTGAATGGATGGGAATTTAAAGAAAACCCCCGACCATGGCAAATGGGGGAGGGTAAGGCTTAAATCACCTATCCTATGTTTGTGGCTGACATATAAGTAACCTGTGTGCCAAGTTTCATGTAAATATCTTTCGCCGTTTGGACGTGATGCTGGTACATACATACATACATACAGACACGTTGAGTTTTATATATATAGATTCCCACTCAATTCCTGTGTTAGGCGTGGGGTTTTCATAGTAATCCCGTGTGATCCATCAGGCCCTTTTTTTTTAACATGATATCGTCTGAACAAAACAAAGGAGACAAAAACAGCTCATTTTACCATGGTGGCAGACCAGCTCACGCTCAGTCCCCTGTAGTGCCCACAACACCCTTTAATATAACATTTTCCCATTGGTTAACTGTCTATATAAATTAATTTGTATTCATATACAATACAGCAGAGTACACCGAATTTGCATACGTCATTAGAAAATATTTTTCTAATATATGAACATTGTGTTATTCTAGGAGTTCCGCTGCCAGGTGTGCGCAACAAGCGCACAAGGCGCCAGGCCAATGATGATGAGGAAGAAGAGGAGGATGCGGCAGAGGAGGATGCAGCAGAGGAGGATGAGGCAGAGGAGGAGAGGGATGAGGAGGATCAGCCAGGGACCTCCCACTCGCCAGCCACCGCTCCTGTTGTGGAGGATGTCCCACCCCCAAATAATCCAGACAATGAAGATTTGGATAATATGCTGGTCGCTGGAGAGGTGGAGGTGCCTCAAACTGAAGGTCCGCTGAGCCTCGTTCAGGAAGGTAAATATGTGCACAAAGATTAATAACATTTCAACAATAAAATGTAGATATAAAAATGGACAACATATAAAGCGCACCCGTCAGATTGCAGAACCATAATATGGTATTTATCATAGAAGTATACAGGTAGTGCAGTATTATTAGGCAAGTTGTATTTTTGAGGATTCATTGTATTATTGAACAACAACCATGTTCTCAATGAACCTCAAAAACTCAATAATATCAAAGCTGAATATTTTTGGAAGTAGTTTTTATTTTGTTTTTAGTGTTAGCTATTTTAGGGGGATATCTGTGTGTGCAGGTGAGTACTATTACTGTGCTGAATTATTAGGCAACCTAACAAAAAAAAATATATATATACCCATTTCAATTATTTATTTTTAACAGTGAAACCAATATAACATCTCAACATTCCCAAATATACATTTCTGACATTCCAAAACAAAACAAAAACAAATCGGTGACCAATATAGCCACCTTTCTTTGCAAGGACACTCAAAAGCCTGCCATCCATGGATTCTGTCAGTGTTTTGATCTGTTCACCATCAACGTTGCGTGCAGCAGCAACCGCAGCCTCCCAGACAATGTTCAGAGAGGTGTACTCTTTTCCCTCCTTGTAAATCTCACATTTGATGATGGACCACAGATTCTTCTCAATGGGGTTCAGATCAGGTGAACAAGGAGGCCATGTCATTCGTTTTTTTTCTTTAATACACTTTCTTGACAGGCACGCTGTGGAGTACTTGGACGTGTGTGATGGAGCATTGTCCTGCATGAAAATCATGTTTTTCTTGAAGGATGCAGACTTCTTCCTGTACCACTGCTTGAAGAAGGGCTCTTCCAGAAACTGGCAGTAGGACTGGGAGTTGAGCTTCACTCCATCCTCAACCCCAAAAGGCCCCACAAGCTCATCTTTGATGATACCAGCACAAACCAGTACTCCACCTCCACCTTGCTGGCGTCTGAGTCGGACTGGAGCTCTCTGCCCTTTACCAATCCAGCCACTGGCCCATTCCTTTGGTCCATCAACACTCACTCTCATTTCAGCAGTCCATACAACGGTAGAAAAATCAGTCTTGAGATATTTCTTGGCCCAGTCTTGACGTTTCAGCTTGTGTGTCTTGTTCAGTGGTGGTCGTCTTTCAGCCTTTCTTACCTTGGCCATGTCTCTGAGTATTGCACACTCCAGTGATGTTGCAGCTCTGAAATATGGCCAAACTGGTGGCAAGTGGGATCTTGGCAGCTGCACGCTTGACTTTTCTCAGTTCATGGGCAGTTATTTTGCGACTTATTTCCACACGCTTCTTGCGACCTTGTTGACTATTTTGAATGAAATGCTTGATTGTTCGATGATCACGCTTTAGAAGCTTTTCAATTTTAAGAGTGCTGCATCCCTCTGCTAGATACCTCTCTATTTTTGACTCTTCAGAGACTGTCAATTCCTTCTTTTGACCCATTTTGCCAAAGGAAAGGAAGTTGACTAATAATTATGCACACCTGATGTAGAGTGTTGATGTCATTAGACCACACACCTTCTCATTACAGAGTTGTACATTACCTAATATGCCTAATTGGTAGTAGGCTTTCGAGCCTACATAGCTTGGAGTAAGACAACATGCATAAAGAGGATGATGTGGTCCAATTACTCATTTGCCTAATAATTCTGCACTCCCGGTCTGTGCTAGACACATAACAAGTGTATAGACATGATAGTGATTGATTAATAAGCAACAGAAATATTTTATGTATTTGTTAAGGGTCTTTGAAAACAAATTGTTTTTTCTTATATCCTAACAGCTGCAAAAGAATTGGATTATATCCAAGAAGCTCAGACAAAAATTGCTGACAGAATAACGGCTAATGAGCGGCAAATGAAATATCTGCAGAAGCAGAACGAAGAGATGGCGAAGGAACATGCCAAGCTTCATTCCAAACGGGAAGAAACCCTGACTCGCCTCAAAAGATACCTTGAGTTGTAATACGTTTAATAAAAAGTTTTATTTTTTTGAAATGTTTCCTTTGTTTTTGAGATAGATTTTTAGGTTTTTCAACACATCATACTTCACATCTAACACATCAACATCAACTCATCTAACTTCATAATAAGAAAAATCATTTTATACTATTATTTTATTTAACACAAAACTAGGACAAACTAAAGTACACAGACACAGTCACGACGAACACAAACTAAACTGTTGAAAAATGAACATAACAAAAGCAACAATAGATATATATTTAGATATAGAGAGAGAGAGCAAGAAAGAGAGAGAGAGTGCAGATTTGCTCTTGCATACAGGCTAATGGTTGCTGTATAATGGTTGCAGTATAAAGGCCGCAAATAATTATTTTTTTAAAAAGTTCATAATTTTAGTTACACTTGCTGTTACGATCCGGTCTGGTAGCTTGTAGCGGAGGCTGTTGGTGGATCCGCTGTGCCAGAGAGGTCATGAAGCATTACTCAGCATGGAGGCAGCAGCAGTAGTATTAAAATATAATGTAACTAGAAAAGATACAATTTTAGGGTAAATTGTGCGGCGAGGTCTTGCCTCCACCAATACTACTGACTGGAGACGGTGCCCCTAGAGATGTAAATGTGATCCAACCGTGTGTCAATCCAGTTCGGTCCATTGCCCCATCAAAAACTGCTCCATCAAAAACTAGCCCATCAAAACTGCACCATAAAAATTAGGGCTGCGCATCTTCACCCGTCTCACGATTCGATGCAATTTCGTTTATCAAGTCCACGATTCGATTTGATTCCGCGATGCATCACGAACGATGCATCACGATTGCAGCAAAAGTGCGCATGGCTCTTCCCATAAAAATACTAAAGGAGATTATCAGAGACTGCAGACATAGTACATGAGATGGTCAGACTGCAGACATAGTACAGGAGATTGTCATAGACTGCAGACATAGTACAGGAGATGGTCAGACTGCAGACATAGTACAGGAGATTGTCAGAGACTGCAGACATAGTACAGGAGATTGTCAGAGACTGCAGACATAGTACATGAGATGGTCAGACTGCAGACATAGTACAAGAGATTGTCATAGACTGCAGACATAGTACAGGAGATTGTCATAGACTGCAGACATAGTACAGGAGATGGTCAGACTGCAGACATAGTACAGGAGATTGTCATAGACTGCAGACATAGTACAGGAGATTGTCATAGACTGCAGACATAGTACAGGAGATTGTCAGAGACTGCAGACATAGTACATGAGATGGTCAGACTGCAGACATAGTACAGGAGATTGTCAGAGACTGCAGACATAGTACAGGAGATTGTCAGAGACTGCAGACATAGTACATGAGATGGTCAGACTGCAGACATAGTACAGGAGATTGTCAGAGACTGCAGACATAGTACAGGAGATGGTCAGAGACTGCAGACATAGTGCATGAGATGGTCAGACTGCAGACATAGTACAGGAGATTGTCAGAGACTGCAGACATAGTACAGGAGATGGTCAGAGACTGCAGACATAGTACATGAGATGGTCAGACTGCAGACATAGTACAGGAGATTGTCATAGACTGCAGACATAGTACAGGAGATTGTCATAGACTGCAGACATAGTACAGGAGATGGTCAGACTGCAGACATAGTACAGGAGATTGTCATAGACTGCAGACATAGTACAGGAGATTGTCATAGACTGCAGACATAGTACAGGAGATGGTCAGACTGCAGACATAGTACAGGAGATTGTCATAGACTGCAGACATAGTACATGAGATTGTCATAGACTGCAGACATAGTACAGGAGATGGTCAGACTGCAGACATAGTACATGAGATGGTCAGACTGCAGACATAGTACAGGAGATTGTCAGAGACTGCAGACATAGTACATGAGATGGTCAGACTGCAGACATAGTACAGGAGATTGTCAGAGACTGCAGACATAGTACAGGAGATGGTCAGAAACTGCAGACATAGTACATGAGATGGTCAGACTGCAGACATAGTACAGGAGATTGTCAGAGACTGCAGACATAGTACAGGAGATGGTCAGAGACTGCAGACATAGTACATGAGATGGTCAGACTGCAGACATAGTACAGGAGATTGTCAGAGACTGCAGACATAGTACAGGAGATTGTCAGAGACTGCAGACATAGTACATGAGATGGTCAGACTGCAGACATAGTACAGGAGATTGTCAGAGACTGCAGACATAGTACAGGAGATGGTCAGAGACTGCAGACATAGTACATGAGATGGTCAGACTGCAGACATAGTACAGGAGATTGTCAGAGACTGCAGACATAGTACAGGAGATGGTCAGAGACTGCAGACATAGTACATGAGATGGTCAGACTGCAGACATAGTACAGGAGATTGTCATAGACTGCAGACATAGTACAGGAGATTGTCATAGACTGCAGACATAGTACAGGAGATGGTCAGACTGCAGACATAGTACAGGAGATTGTCATAGACTGCAGACATAGTACAGGAGATGGTCAGACTGCAGACATAGTACAGGAGATTGTCAGAGACTGCAGACATAGTACAGGAGATTGTCAGAGACTGCAGACATAGTACATGAGATGGTCAGACTGCAGACATAGTACAGGAGATGGTCATAGACTGCAGACATAGTACAGGAGACGGTCAGACTGCAGACATAGTACAGGAGATGGTCAGAGACTGCAGACATAGTACATGAGATGGTCAGACTGCAGACATAGTACAGGAGATGGTCAGAGACTGCAGACATAGTACAGGAGATTGTCATAGACTGCAGACATAGTACAGGAGATTGTCATAGACTGCAGACATAGTACAGGAGATGGTCAGACTGCAGACATAGTACAGGAGATTGTCATAGACTGCAGACATAGTACAGGAGATGGTCAGACTGCAGACATAGTACATGAGATGGTCAGACTGCAGACATAGTACAGGAGATTGTCAGAGACTGCAGACATAGTACAGGAGATTGTCAGAGACTGCAGACAAAGTACATGAGATGGTCAGACTGCAGACATAGTACAGGAGATTGTCATAGACTGCAGACATAGTACAGGAGATGGTCAGACTGCAGACATAGTACATCTAAACACGTGGGCAGGACTTTACAGCGTCAGTAGTGACCATAGTAGTCCATAGTGTCAAATAACTAGTGACATAGGTGTCGTGAGCAGCAGCAGTATTAGTAGCAGTAGACAATATAGTGTGAAATGACTCGGGAAAGAGCTGCCATGAACAGCAGCAGCAGCAGCAGTGGTAATAGTAGTCTAGAGTGGCAAATAACTTGTGACATAGGTGTCTTCACTGATCCAGAGGACTGATGGGAGAAAGTCATGTGGTCAGATGAGACCATAATATAACTTTTTGGTTATAATTCCACTAACCGTGTTTGGAGGAAGAAGAATGATGAGTACCATGCCAAGAACGCCATCCCTACTGTGAAGCATGGGGGTGGTAGCATCATGCTTTGGGGGTGTTTTTCTGCACATGGGACAGGGTTACTGCACTATATTAAGGAGAGGATGACCGGGGCCATGTATTGCGAGATTTTGGGCAACAACCTCCTTCCCTCAGTTAGAGCTTTGAAGATGGGTCGAGGCTGGGTCTTCCAACATGACAATGACCCAAAGCACACAGCCAGGATAACCAAGGAGTGGCTCTGTAAGGAGCATATCAAGGTTCTGGCGTGGCCTAGCCAGTCTCCAGACCTAAACCCAATAGAGAATTTTTGGAGGGAGCTCAAACTCCGGTTTTCTCAGCGATAGCCCAGAAACTTGACTCATGTAGAGAAGATCTGTGTGGAGGAGTGGGTCAAATATCCCTCCTACAGTGTGTGCAAAGCTGGTGGAAAACTACAAGAAAGGTTTGACCGCTGTAATTGCAAACACAGCCTACTCTACCAAATATTTACATTGATTTACTCAGGTGTTCAAATAATTTTTTTCAGCACTGTAAATAGATCAGGGAATGCATGGCAAGGGACCCTTCAGCGCCCTGAACCGACGGCGGGTGCCAGAAAGTCACCGCCGATCCAGGACTCATTCATCTTTATGAATGTGAGTCTGTCCACGGAGTCTGTGGACAGACGGGTCCTCTTGTCCGTGACCACCCCACCTGCCGCGCTGAATGTCCGCTCAGATAGTACGCTGGAGGGGGGGCAAGACAATAGCTCCAGCGCATACTGAGCGAGCTCGCGACAGGTGTCCAATCTGGCAACCCAGTACTCCATGGGGTCGTCTGTATTCATACTCTCCGAAGCACCGGCGGACGCCATGTAATCTGCCACCATGTGGGCCAGCCGCTGGTGGTGACTGCTTCTGCTGCTGCTGGTACTGGGTTGATCCGATTGGAAGAACATCCTCATCTCTTCCATTAGGTCCCCTGCTCGGCTGCTGCTGGGTGCAGACACCTGCTGGGTGAGATGAGGGGTGACAACTGGAGGCCGGGGAGTTGCCTGCTCCAACCGGCTGACAATGCCTGCCTGCAGTTCCTCCATCCGGCGCTGCCTCCGGCTGGCTGGGATGAACTGCTCCACTTTCCCCTTGCACCTGGGATCCAAAAGGGTGGCCATCCAATAATCATCCCTGCCCTTGATGGTCTTAACCCGGGGGTCCCTCCTGAGGCATCTCAGCATGTGGGCAGCCATGGGGAAGAGCGCAGCCCGCTGTGACTCCTCACTGCTGCCCAGGTCAATGAGGTCAGACTCTTCTTCCCTGAGGCGCTGCTGCTCACGCTCAGAGATGCCCAACTCCCGGACTATCGGTGCCCCCAACACCTGCTGTCCCTCCTGGCCAGGCCCTGACTCCAGGACGACACCAGCAACCTCGTCCTCATCATCATCATCATCCTCCTCCTCCTCCTTCTCCTCGTCCTGGCCCTGGTCTCGGTGGAGCAGTGCTGCCTCCTCCTGCTCCACCAAGGCACTCTCCCCAGCTTCGAGCAGGCGATCTAGTGTCCTCTCCAGCACGAACACTATAGGGAGCACGTCATTAAGGCCGACATGCTCCCTGCTGACCATCTTGGTCGCCTGCTCAAAAGGGCCCAACACCTGGCAGACCTGGTGTATCTGCCCCCACTCCGCACAGGTGATGTACGGGAGTGTTGGTGCTGGGCCGGCAGTGGGTTGCTCCAGCAGGTACTGCCTCACCGCCCTTCTCTGCTCCCACAACCTCTCCAGCATTTGGAGGGTGGAGTTCCACCGCGTCACACTGTCCACAATCAGCCTGTGAGGGGGCAGCCTGTTGACCCGCTGCCACTTGGACAGGGACGCGGTAGCGGTTGGGGAGCGCCTGAAGTGGCTGGCAATCCTACGCACCCTTAGCACAATGTCACTCAACCCAGGATAGGTGCGCATGAACTTCTGCACCACTAGGTTGAGGACATGTGCCAGACAGGGAACGTGAGTCAGACTGCCAGCCTGAAGGGCGGAGAGTAGGTTGCTGCCGTTATCACAGACAACCATACCTGCCTGGAGCCTTCGGGGTGTCAGCCACTTCTGGACCTGAGCCTGAAGTGCGGTCAGCACTTCTTGTCCAGTGTGTCTCCGGTCCCCTAAGCTAACAAGCTGGAGCACGGCCTGACAGCGCACGTGCACCACACCTGAGTAGCTACGGGGGCGCTTGCTGGGAGGCTCAGCAGCTGCGGAGACAGAGGCTTGACGGAGACCAGCAGTTCTCCCCTGGCCCCCCCGGGGCGGCACCACAAAATCTGTTGCCGCCGATCCCTCCCCGGCGCCTTGGAGGGAAACCCAATGGGCAGTAAAGCTTATGTAGCGCCCCTGCCCATGCCTGCTGGTCCAGCCATCCATTGTCAGATGCACCCTGTCGCTGACAGCGTGATCCAGCGACAGGGTTACATTCTTCACAATGTGCTGGTGTAGGGCAGGGACACCAGTCCTGGCAAAGAAATGGCGGCTGGGGACACGCCATTGGGGTTGGGCCTGCTCCAACATCTGTCTGAAGGGGTTGCTGTCCACGATATTGAAGGGCAGAAGATGTTGGGCAATAACCCTTGCCAGGAGCCCATTGAGGGAACGCACACGTCGGTCTCCGGTGGGGAAGGGAGTGTTGCGTTCAAAGGCGTCTGAAATAGTCGCCTGGCGCCGGACGGCAGTGCGGGACACAGACGCGGAGGGTGCTGTCAAAGTAGAGGTCTGGTTGCCGGTACCAGTACCACTACTAGAGGGAGCGGGGGGGCATGACCTGCTGGGAACAGATGAAGCTGTGGCAGGGGCTGCTGTACCCTGCTCACTTGTGGTGGTGGCGCTGCTACCACCACCACGCTTCATCTCGTCATGCACCCGCCAGTGATTTATCCTCAGGTGCTGGTTCAGGGCTGTGGTACCCACCCGAGCCAAATGCTTCCCTCTCTTCACCCTGACTGAACAGATCCGGCAGATGGCCACTAGAGGGTTGTCTGCCACCAGGGTGAAGTAGGCCCAGACAGGTGACTTCAGCGTCACCCTCCCGTCAGATGGGGTGACGCTGACTTGCACCTGCTGGGACTCGGTACGCACAGGTGGAGCTGCCTGCTGCTGCTGCTGCTGCTGACACCTCCTGCTGCCATGTCCAGTGGAGACCCTAACGCTGGTCTCCCTGGTGGTGACCTGGCGCACAGTTTCCGCAGGGTGCCTACCTTCCCCGTCGTCACTGACGCAGTGAGCCGACGAGCCAGATGGCAACCATGATGGGTCACCCTCCTCATCGCCCCCAGAGATGTCAGACCAAGGGCTGAGATGTTGTGGTCTGAGGGAACCAGCTGACATGGAGCCGATAGCCTGGCTCCGCTGTCCACTCACCCACGCCTGGGTCTGACTAGGTGCTGCTGTTTCCTGCACCAAAACAGCAGCACCACTTTGAAGGGTTGTCTCTGGGATACTGACAGCAGGTATCCCATCCTCCTCGTCCATCCATTCAAAAAGGTCCTGACCATCAGGACAGAGCTGGAGCTCTGCCCGTTGCATGGCCTCCACCAAGACATCCCTCTCACTGTCACTGTCGAACAGTAAGATGCTGGACTCTTGGGGGCTGGGGGGGGGGGCTACAGGCAACGGTGTAATGGTGGAACTACTGGGAGTCGGGACCGACGAATCAGTGGCACTGCTGTGCCCCATGTAGTCCACCACTACTTGAGCCTGAGATGGCAATATCGGGCGGCTGCCAGATGTAAAAAATTCACGCATGAGGCGGACTCCCCTTCCACCCGATCCTCTACCAATAGTAGGGGCACGAGAGGTACCCCGTGCTGGCAGCGACCCAGCACTGGGAGTAACTCCCCTACCCCTGCTGCCACGGCCACGGATGCGGCTCATGATTGCTGATGTGTGTGGGGGGGGGGTAAACTTTATTGGGGGAGGGAAATGTGTGTAAAATGTTTTTTGGTGTTTTTTTAAAAGACAGGCACGCAGACAAAGACGTACACAGACAGCTACTAAACTATAATAAAACTAGTACACCAAAGACAAGAACTACAAAAAATAAAAATAAATGCACTAAACAAACACTAACTGCTTACACAAACGTATATGACTATAAACTAAAGTTAATTTTTTTTTTTTTTTTTTTTTTAAACACTAACTGACAAGGACTACAACTACAAAAAAAATTACCTAAAGAAACACTAACTAATAACTTTTTTTTTTTTTAAACACAGAACACAGACACTAAACACACACTAAAGTAAGCTAGCTCCAATAAATGTACACCAACAGTATGTACACTTACTATACAGAAATCTAACTAAAATGAACAACACAAAAAATAGCTTTTAAAAAAGCTCTAGGGCCTTTCAGGAATCTGCAATATCTGCACTTAAATCAATAAGAAGCAGTCAATAGCTAAGCTGCAACTTACTACACTAGCACAAGTTCAACAACACAGCAGAAAACAAAAATTAGCTTATAAAAAAGCTCTTGGGCCTTTCAGGAATATCTGCACTTAAATCAATAAGAAGCAGTCAATAGCTAAGCTGCAACTTACTACACTAGCACAAGTTCAACAACACAGCAGAAAACAAAAATTAGCTTATAAAAAAGCTCTTGGGCCTTTCAGGAATATCTGCACTTAAATCAATAAGAAGCAGTCAATAGCTAAGCTGCAACTTACTACACTAGCACAAGTTCAACAACACAGCACAAAACAAAAATTAGCTTTTAAAAAAGCTCTTGGGTGTATTGCTTTGAAAAAAGCAGTTTATGATTATGAACTGGAAATTATCCACTGGAATCAGTAAGTAGAAAATAGCAAAGATGAAGCACAATGCTGATGATGCAAGATGCAAAATACCAGCAACACAGACACAGTCTCCACACTCTCTAGCCAACTTCTGGATCTGCAATGAAATGCTGCTGGGAGTGACCTTATATAATGCCCATACAGGCAGGTTCCTATTGGTTGCTAAACTATGACGAGTGTGGAAGGAGAACTCTGATTGGCTCTGATGCAGAAGGGCGGAGTAAATAATCGCGCAATATTCGAATTGCCGAATATTCGCATTGCGAATATTCGGCAATATAAAAAGATCGCTTCAGCTACTCGAACCAAGGTCTCTAATCATAACAGCAATGCTTTTAGACGTCGAAGGAGATCACTAGGATGTGATCTGTTTTAAAAATTAAACTGAAATAATCGCTCTGTGGCGGCAGATAGGGCGAAAAAGATAATCGCGCGATCTCGCTATTACCGAATGATCGCATTGCGAATATTCGGCAATATAAAAGGATCGCTGCAGCTACTCGGCCCAAGGTCTCTAATCATACCAGCAATGCTTTTACACGTCGACGGGGATGTCTAGGATGTGATCTGTTCTAAAAAAAAAATTGAAAAAATTCGAATATTCGAAATAGCGAATATTCACCGCGAAATTCGGAATATATCGCGTGTTACGGCCCCTATGGCATCGAATAAATAACAAGAGGAGAGCTTCTGACGGGTGCAGTAGTTTTATTCTTTTGCGACAAAGGTGCGCAGCAGGGTTGAATATTGTTCTCTTTATCTCCTTGAGCACCGTAAACATGAATATCGTAAGCACCGTAGCACCATCGCACTGTTGCACCGTGAAAACTGTAAATGACATACAACACACTTATTTACAGTTATCACCACAAAAGGAGGTTACAGGGTTAATTGCAGTTGTCTGCACACACATCTAATTACATTGAACATTCAAAGAAACATGGTTACATGCAAGGTGCTTTGGATTATATTGTGTTTAAACCCAAACAGCATGAACACGGTTTACATCTAGAACATATACATCTTTATAACAATGCACACTTTTCTGCATACCTCGATCCGCTTGCCAAAGGGGGTACAAAACTTTAAGCTTTAGGGATTTTCTGCAAACATTTTCCATGAAGTCCTATGCATAAAGCTAACATGTGGCCTCTAATACAGGAAAAGACTTTCTTTCTAAGACAGGAAGAAAGGAGTGGTTTTTGTGATCCTGCTAGTTAAACATTCCCCCCGGGAACTAAAAGGAAGGCAGAAAGGTTCCACCTAGCATTAAGTGCTGAACTAGATCCACAATGACAAGCGGACAGTTACACTCCCACCAAATTATGTTATGATGAATATAACTTAAGAGTCATACATAATTTACAGAACATAACCCTGGCCGCTATAAAACATAGTACATCGTACACAATTTAGCCTATAGGTACCTCTGTAACTGGCTACCGTCTCGTGTGGTGGTATGCTAGTGTATCACTAAAACTGAACTTATTTGCTTTCTATGAGGACTACTAGCTTTTGAATAGGACGTTCAATAAGTGAAGGTTTTGATACATAGTGTTTCTTATCTTGCAATCTTCTGTCACCTACAATTAGTTCTGCCGAAGATCTTGAAGATGCGTGCACTTCAGTTTTCCAAAGGAAACTAGGGCCAGATAACCAGCTTGAGGGGGGGATATCTGCTACATGTAGACCCCTGGATGCATGGTCGGCTGGGTTTTGTGTCGTATCCACATAGTGCCACTGAGTTGGGTCTGTAATCTCTCTTATGAGTTGAACACGATTGGCTACAAACACGTGAAACCTTCTTGCTTCATTATTGATATAGGCTAAGACTACTTGGGAATCTGTCCAGAAGAATTCTTTGTCAATTTCTATTTCAAGTTCTGCCTTTAACATGACACTCAACCTTGCTGCGGTGACAGCAGCTGAGAGTTCAAGCCTTGGGATGCTCACAATCTTCGTTGGTGCGACTCTCGCTTTAGCCATTACGAGGCTGCAATGGACTTGGTCTCTGTCATTCTTGTACCTAAGGTACGAACAGGCACCATATCCTATGTTGCTGGCATCGGAAAAGTGGTGTAGTTCCACTTTCATTCTGTTACCGAAGTCTGGGGGATGGTAACATCTGGGTATCTTGATTTCCCTTAAAGCTTGCAGACTACTCATCCAAGCCTCCCACCGTGGACATAAGCTCTCAGGAAGTGGTTCATCCCAACTGATGCCCCTGCGGCAAAGCTCTTGGAGAATGCACTTGCCACTCAGTATGAAGGGGGCTATGAAGCCTAGAGGATCATAGAGAGAAGCTACGACTGACAGGATACCACGACGAGTTGAGGGTTGATCCTTTATGTCAACACTGAAACTGAAGGTGTCGTTTTCAATTGACCACTGAATGCCCAGTACTTGTCCTTCTGTTGTTGAGTCTGGGTCAAGTTTGACAGGTACACTAGTTGTTGCTCTCTCTGACGGAGCTATACAGGACAGGACGTCCCTTCTATTAGAGTTGAACTTATGCAGTCGTAGGCCAGCATTTTTACATAATCTTTGAGTTTCAAGGATTAGATTCGAAGCTTCACTGACTGTTGGAACGCTGGTTAGGCCGTCATCGACATAAAAGTTCTTCTCGATGAAGGCTGATGCTGAGGGATATTCTGACTTATATTGTCGTGCAAGATACTTAAGGCCGAAATTGGCACATCCTGGAGAGGAACTGGCACCGAAAAGGTGGTCTGCCATTCTGAATTCTTTTGGTTCTGTTTCCAACTGACCGTTCTCCCACCAAAGGAACCTTAAGTAATTGCGCATTTCTGTGGGGATGTAGAATTGATGGAACATCTTTTCAATGTCGCATATCACAGCAACTGCTTCCTTCCTGAAGCGACAGAGGACTCCCACTAGAGAATTTATCAGGTCAGGACCTGTCAACAAGGTATCGTTTAGGGAGATGCCTTTGAACTTTGCTGAACAATCGAAGACAACTCTTAACTTGTCTGGCTTCTTGGGGTGATAAACCCCGTGATGTGGGATGTACCACACTGTCTCTTCCTCTGATAATGAAGGGGCTGGTTCTGCATCACCCTTTCTGATTGTTTCTTCCATGAATGCAGTGTAGTGTTCATGGCACTGTCTATTTGCCTTTAGTCTTTTCTTTAGATGATGAAGTCGAATAAGGGCCAGCCTCTTATTGTTTGGTAGAGCCAGTTGACTGTTGTCTTTGAAGGGTAATGGCATCTCGTAGTGTCCATCTTTCCTTTTCGTTATAGTTTCCGAGAGAAACTGCACGAAGCGAACATCATCTTGAGACACGTACTTATCTTCATAATTTCTTTCAATGAAGTCCATTTCTAAAACCTTTAACACATCAGTGACCGTCGGCATTGGCATTTCCTTTACTGCGACTCTGTGTACGAAGCTATGGCTACCCTGTCTATCAAGATGTGGATTTGCTGATCCTATAATGCTCCAGCCGAGCATAGTCCTTTGAGCGAAGGGTTCATTTTCGGAGCCGATAACAACCTCCAAGGGAGCCAGTGCTGATGGGCAGTCATAACCGATCAGTAGTCCTACTTCACAGTCTTGAAGTGGCTGTAACTTGTTTGCCAAGTGTTTGAGGTGTGACCACTGGAGTGCAGTCTCCTTAGTGGGGATGTGAGACTTATCTACTGGAATGAAATCTCTTGTATAGGCTTGACGGAGTTGGACTTGAGCTTTAGAGTTGAAGCCACGCACTTGCAGACCGTGAGCAATTTGGCTTGATATAACTGTGTCAACAGCTGTCATTGTGCTGAGCTTTAGCTGTAATGGCTTGGTGCTCACACTTAACTTCGATACCAGGTCTGCCAGAATAAAGGTTGAATCACTCTGTGTGTCAAGTAGGGCATAAGTGAGGATTTCCCTCTGAGGCTCCGTCGTAGCTGACAACAGAACTGGAACAATGCAGGATGTGGCAGAAGTATGTCTTGTCAAAGTATGGGACATAACTTTGGGAACATTGTCGTTTGCTTTACCTTCCATGTCTACTGAATCATCGTTTGATGTTTTGATAGGCTCAGTGTTTCTCTGTATGTGCAAACAGGTTGGATGACGTCGACTGCATATGCTACATGTGTGCCTTCCTTTGCAGTCCTTTGTAGTGTGGCCCTTTCTTAGGCAACTAAAACAGAGATGGTTTTCGTGAATAAAGGCCTTCTTTTCATCCATGGTCTTTGCAGCAAAGGTCAGACATTTAGCGACACCGTGTGTTTCGTCTTTGCAGACTAGGCAAGGTGGTTTTGGTCTTGAAGCTAAAATCTTTGGAACGTTGAAGGTAGAGGGCTTCATTTGAGTGCTTGTGTTGAGCGCCTTGGCTCTCTTGGGGATTCTCTCATCTGTAGTCTTGGTACTGAGGAGGAAAGGAGAGGCAATGGGGTTGCATGCAATCTTAGCTTCCCTTTGCAGGAACTCTGTGAAACGAGCAAAGGTTGGGTATTCTTGAGACTTGTCAAGCTCGTCCACAACGATGCGACTCCATCTGCGTACGATCCATTCAGGCAGTTTCTTGAGAAGCTTGTGGTTTTCTTCACAATCATTTAGAATAGCTAGGCCTTTAACATGAGGGATGGCCTCCACACAACCTTGAAGGAAATCCGCAAACTCTCTTAATGCTACAGGGTCATTTGCTGATATCTTTGGCCATTTAGCCAACCTTTCTCTGAAGGCTCTTTGCACTATGAATGGACCTCCATACCTGTCCTGTAGGATTCCCCAAGCACCCAGATAGGCGTCTTCTGAATTTCGGTAGAAGAACCCTTCCACTGCCTTTTGAGCTTCACCACCGAGATATCTCTTCAGATACAGCATTTTTTCGCACACAGGGATTGGTTTCTGATCAATCAGCGCCATAAAGGATATCTTCCAATCTATGAACTTCAAAGGATCACCTGTAAATACAGTCGGTTCAGGTATAGGGAGACGGTTGGAGATAAGCAGACTTGCAAGTTCTGGGGTCAGACTAATTTCTTCCTTTGGTCTTGACACCTCAAGTGGTGTATTTGAAGGTTTAAATGGCACAGCCTTTGGATTCAATGAGGTTCGAGGTTCATTATTTTGGTAGAGGTATTGCACCTGGTGGTCTGTCTCCTGTTCGTAAAATTCAAGACTATCATAGGCGTCGTAGGCTTTCACTCTAGCTGCAGCTACCTTGACTTCATTTTCTGCTTGTAGCTGTTGTAGTCTTGTCTTTTCCTCATCCAACTTCAGTTTAATTTCTGCCTCTAGTTTGTTCAGCTTAGCTTGCTCCTCGCGCATCTGTTGCATTGCCTTTGCCTGTTCTATCTTGGCTGCAAGATCTGCTTCTGCGTCTGCGCGTTTGCTAGATCTGGAAGTGGCTCTCGAGCTTGCGCTGGAGTCTGGTAATGACTCTGAGAGGACAGTTTCTGTTTCTGAGTTTCCAAAGACTGACTCATGATCTTCTTTATTAAGCACCATTCTCACCTTTTCCTTCTCAAGTTGATCGTTAAAGATTTCATCTACATTCTCTAGCCGCTTGCTGATGAGGTTGCAGATTTCAGCCGTTAACGCGGTGCATGCATCCATTCTCTTAACAATGTGCGGGGTAGTGGAATTATTTCGGCACATAGACTCATACTGTTGGTGTACTAACGCTTCTTTGGCTTTAACCTCTTTCAATCTTGTATTAAGGTCTTCAGTTGAGCAGAAATCCTTTAACTTTGTCCTAGATTCCTTTGCTATCTCCTTCCAGGAGTTGTACACCCTGTTGAATGCCTTTTCATTTCTCTTAACTGTTCCTTCGTGCATTTCTTTGCCTTTTTCTGTTAGGATTCGCTCTCTGGAGCTGGATCGCACCTGTTGTGACTCTGTGGGTTTGTCTGTTTCTTCAGCAGGTGACAGCATTTTGTTCTAGTGTGCCTGTGCCTTTCAATAGTGTGTGTGCCTGAAACCTAACTTGAATGAGTGTTGGCTCAAACTTGCTCCTAAGGGCTACGACAGAAAACAGGCATTTACCCTTGTAACTAAAGATTAGCAACCAATGCACACAGTATGACAAAATGTTTTAAACGAATATACTGCTGACACTTTCTAACCAGACAATTAACCCTTACGTAACTAACTGCAGTTTAGTGGATTAGGAACTTGGAAGATAGCATTGCTTTAAATCTGACACTAGGCCTCTAAACACGAATATAATAACTTGATTTAGCAAAATATTAACTATTTGGCTCGCATACTAGTTAAGGGAGGCTTCCGGATCACATATAAAGAGCCCGCTATATTTAAAAGTCCACGTGGCGTGTTTGCTTTTCAGCCAAGTCTCTGTCGCCAAGATGGCGTCCGCACGTGTCCTGCGAGGCCTTGGGAAGCCTTACTCACGGTTTGATGAGGACAGCGACGCAGCCGGTGATGTCGAGTCTCCACCGCAGCAACGAGTCTCCACCGCAGCGACGAGTTTTCACTGTTACGGCCCCTATGGCATCGAATAAATAACAAGAGGAGAGCTTCTGACGGGTGCAGTAGTTTTATTCTTTTGCGACAAAGGTGCGCAGCAGGGTTGAATATTGTTCTCTTTATCTCCTTGAGCACCGTAAACATGAATATCGTAAGCACCGTAGCACCATCGCACTGTTGCACCGTGAAAACTGTAAATGACATACAACACACTTATTTACAGTTATCACCACAAAAGGAGGTTACAGGGTTAATTGCAGTTGTCTGCACACACATCTAATTACATTGAACATTCAAAGAAACATGGTTACATGCAAGGTGCTTTGGATTATATTGTGTTTAAACCCAAACAGCATGAACACGGTTTACATCTAGAACATATACATCTTTATAACAATGCACACTTTTCTGCATACCTCGATCCGCTTGCCAAAGGGGGTACAAAACTTTAAGCTTTAGGGATTTTCTGCAAACATTTTCCATGAAGTCCTATGCATAAAGCTAACATGTGGCCTCTAATACAGGAAAAGACTTTCTTTCTAAGACAGGAAGAAAGGAGTGGTTTTTGTGATCCTGCTAGTTAAACATTCCCCCCGGGAACTAAAAGGAAGGCAGAAAGGTTCCACCTAGCATTAAGTGCTGAACTAGATCCACAATGACAAGCGGACAGTTACATCGCGAATACTCGAATATGCCATATTCGAGCCGAATATTCGCAATACGAATATTCGTGAGCAACACTAAACAGGACATTGCTCACTCTAATTTTGTGAATTTCTGCATGACTATGGTATCTTTTCTTGTAGATAGAGTACTGTGTTTTTTTTACAGCCTTGTGTAGTGCATTGACAGATATTAATGCATGCTCTGAGAATATACCACAGCCCCATGCTAAGCTGCACTATAGATATGTGCGTTCCCGTTCGTAACAAATGGATTTTCATACGAATTTGTTAGTATTCGAACATTCGTATCAATTCGAACATCCGAATAGCTGAAAGACCCAAAATACGAAAATTACGAATAAGCAAAATAACGAACAAACGGAAATACGAAAGTACGAATGGACAATCTTACTAAAATACGAAACAACGAAAATTACATCTACAGTGCCTGCCGCCGAGAATGTGTTTTTAGCACGCCAGCATCGCGCTGAATCTCGGCGACAGGCTGCCGATATCTCACACTCGCTGGAATAGTAAAAGCACATTCCAGCGAGCGCGTCATAGAAGCGACGGGGATCCGACGCGGATTCCCGCCAATTCTACACGTGGGCGGAGTTTGTTATGAATCCTGAAGGAGAAATCCCCGCCGGATTTAAAAAAAAATCCGGCATGGGTTCCCCCCTCAGGAGCATAACGGGCCCTTAGGTCTGTTATGGGTTGTAAGGAGACCCCCCCTACGCCGAAAAAACGGCGTGGGGGTCCCCCACAATCCATAACAGACCCGTATCCAAAGCACGCCGGCCGACCGGTCAGGAAGGGAGTGGGGGCAAGCGAGCGCCCCCCCCCTCCTGAGCCGTACCGGGCAGCATGCCCTCAGCATGGGGGAGTTAGGTGCTCTGGGGCAGGGGGCGCACTGCGGCCCCCCAAACCAGAGCACCCTGTCCCCATGTTGATGAGGACAGGGCCCCTTCCCGACAACCCTGGCCGTTGGTTGTCGGGGTATGCGGGCGGGAGACTTATCGGAATCTGGAAGCCCCCTTTAATAAGGGGGCCCCCAGATACCGGCCCCCCACCCTAAGTGAATGAGTATGGGGTACATCGTACCCCTACCCATTCACCTGCAAATAAAAAGTGTAAACACAAATAAACCACACAGGGTATTGAAATATTTTATTAGTTGGCCGCCGGGGGGGGGGGGTGTATGATCGCTTTTATAAAAGCGCCCCCCTCCGGCGGGCTTCTGTGGGGGGTGGGTGCCGCCGTCTGGTTCTCTTCCGCCGCCGGGGGGCGCTTTGATAAAAGCGCCCACCACCCGGCGGGCTTCTTTCGACGTCTTCGGCGGCGGGGGGGGGTCTTCTCCCACTCTCCGGGGTCTTCTCCTGCTCTCCGGGGGTCTTCTCCGCTCTCCGGGGGTCTTCTCCGCTCTCCGGGGGTCTTCTTCTTCTTCAGGACTCGCCGCCGCTATCTTTGTGTGTTAGCTCAATTACTAGCGGCGGCGGCCCCCTCTTCTGCGACGTCGGCGTCTTCTTCTTCTTCTGCTCTCCAGATGTTGACGCGACGCATCCTTCCGCTGTTATGCCGGGCGCGCGGCTCGCAGCGAAATATATAGGCCTGTCTTGTGACGTCGCAGTCCCATCATGCTCCGGTAGGTACCACGTGCTACCTACCCACGTGATACCTACCGGAGCATGATGGGACTGCGACGTCACAAGACAGGCCTATATATTTCGCTGCGAGCCGCGTGCCCGGCATAACAGCGGAAGGATGTGTCGCGTCAACATCTGGAGAGCAGAAGAAGAAGAAGAAGACGCCGACGTCGCAGAAGAGGGGGCCGCCGCCGCTAGTAATTGAGCTAGCACACGAAGATAGCGGCGGCGAGTCCTGAAGAAGAAGAAGACCCCCGGAGAGCAGAGAAGACCCCCGGAGAGCGGAGAAGACCCCCGGAGAGCAGGAGAAGACCCCGGAGAGTGGGAGAAGACCCCCCCCCGCCGCCGAAGACGTCGAAAGAAGCCCGCCGGGTGGTGGGCGCTTTTATCAAAGCGCCCCCCGGCGGCGGAAGAGAACCAGACGGCGGCACCCACCCCCCACAGAAGCCCGCCGGAGGGGGGCGCTTTTATAAAAGCGATCATACACACCCCCCCCCCGGCGGCCAACTAATAAAATATTTCAATACCCTGTGTGGTTTATTTGTGTTTACACTTTTTATTTGCAGGTGAATGGGTAGGGGTACGATGTACCCCATACTCATTCACTTAGGGTGGGGGGCCGGTATCTGGGGGCCCCCTTATTAAAGGGGGCTTCCAGATTCCGATAAGTCTCCCGCCCGCATACCCCGACAACCAACGGCCAGGGTTGTCGGGAAGGGGCCCTGTCCTCATCAACATGGGGACAGGGTGCTCTGGGGTGGGGGGCCGCAGTGCGCCCCCTGCCCCAGAGCACCTAACCCCCCCATGTTGAGGTCATGCTTCCCGGTACGGCTCAGGAGGGGGGGGGGGCGCTCGCTCGCCCCCACTCCCTTCCTGACCGGCCGGCCGGCGTGCTTTGGATACGGGTCTGTTATGGATTGTGGGGGACCCCCACGCCGTTTTTTCGGCGTAGGGGGGGTCTCCTTACAACCCATAACAGACCTAAGGGCCCGTTATGCTCCTGAGGGGGGAACCCATGCCGGATTTTTTTTTAAATCCGGCGGGGATTTCTCCTTCAGGATTCATAACAAACTCCGCCCACGTGTAGAATTGGCGGGAATCCGCGTTGTATCCCCGTCGCTTCTATGACGGCTTTGTCTCCATCGCGGCAAGCCAGCTCGGCGCTGGCTCCCGCGATGGGGCTCGCAAGTGCCCAATCTCGCCGAGAAAGGGAGCGAGATTGACACAATATCCCAGTCACCTACTGTATAACGAAGGATTTGCATTCCGCATTTTAAATCCTTTGTCTGTTAGTATTTTCATTCGTATGTTTGTATTTTAATTTGTGTGTTTTGTAAATCTGTTTCTTTGTCTGTTCGTAAATTTGTGTACTTGTAAGTTGTAACGTTCTTTCGAATGGGCAGTGTAGTTAGTAAGTGATGTATCTTACTTAATATCTTAGCCAATCAGCTTATCTCTTTTGTGCTGAGTCACCTTGTTGGCAAAAAGTCAGACCGTGTGTACGGGGCTTAAGAGAAAGCATATCTTAATATGGATTAGCCGTGTGTTGCTATGTATTTACGAAAGTACAAATTTACGAATCCATTAAACGAAAATTATTATCTAACAAAATTACGAATTTCGAATCAACGAACATAAAGTAGACAGAATTACGAATCATTCAGTATAAACGAAAATAAAACTGTTACGAAAATGCGAACGGATCCGAATAGGAAAACTTGCGTCTTACAAAATACGAACGGGTCCGAATAGGAAAACTTGAATCTTACGAAGTTACGAATCTTTACGAATCTACGGAACGAGACAAAACGGAACAAAAAAATACGAAAATTTTTGTTGTGCACATGTCTACTGCACTAGCTCAGTATAAATACAAATAGCTCTGGCTTTGTCAATGAAACATGACCGCAGGGAAGTGTTACATGTAGCATTTCTGGAAAAAATCATGCTTTAACACATAACTATGAGCGTCTGGGACCCATAGCAAAATCATTAAAGGCTGCCATCTCTCTCTTATCCCCATCTCAAAAGCAATCCAGTTAGTGATGCAGCATAAAAACGGCTTTTACAGGGAGTGCAGAATTATTAGGCAAGTTGTATTTTTGAGGATTAATTTTATTATTGAACAACAACCATGTTCTCAATGAACCCAAAAAACTCATTAATATCAAAGCTGAATATTTTTGGAAGTAGTTTTTAGTTTGTTTTTAGTTTTAGCTATTTTAGGGGGATATCTGTGTGTGCAGGTGACTATTACTGTGCATAATTATTAGGCAACTTAACAAAAAACAAATATATACCCATTTCAATTATTTATTTTTACCAGTGAACCCAATATAACATCTCAACATTCACAAATATACATTTCTCACATTCAAAAACAAAACAAAAACAAATCAGTGACCAATATAGCCACCTTTCTTTGCAAAGACACTCAAAAGCCTGCCATCCATGGATTCTGTCAGTATTTTGATCTGTTCACCATCAACATTGCGTGCAGCAGCAACCACAGCCTCCCAGACACTGTTCAGAGAGGTGTACTGTTTTCCCTCCTTGTAAATCACACATTTGATGATGGACCACAGGTTCTCAATAGGGTTCAGATCAGGTGAACAAGGAGGCCATGTCATTAGTTTTTCTTCTTTTATACCCTTTCTTGCCAGCCACGCTGTGGAGTACTTGGACGCGTGTGATGGAGCATTGTCCTGCATGAAAATCATGTTTTTCTTGAAGGATGCAGACTTCTTCCTGTACCACTGCTTGAAGAAGGTGTCTTTGAGAAACTGGCAGTAGGACTGAGAGTTGAGCTTGACTCCATCCTCAACCCGAAAAGGCCCCACAAGCTCATCTTTGATGATACCAGCCCAAACCAGTACTCCACCTCCACCTTGCTGGCGTCTGAGTCGGACTGGAGCTCTCTGCCCTTTACCAATCCAGCCACGGGCCCATCCATCTGGCCCATCAAGACTCACTCTCATTTCATCAGTCCATAAAACCTTAGAAAAATCAGTCTTGAGATATTTCTTGGCCCAGTCTTGATGTTTCAGCTTGTGTGTCTTGTTCAGTGGTGGTCGTCTTTCAGCCTTTCTTACCTTGGCCATGTCTCTGAGTATTGCACACCTTGTGCTTTTGGGCACTCCAGTGATGTTGCAGCTCTGAAATATGGCCAAACTGGTGGCAAGTGGCATCTTGGCAGCTGCACGCTTGACTTTTCTCAGTTCATGGGCAGTTATTTTGCGCCTTGGTTTTTCCACACGCTTCTTGCGAACCCTGTTGACTATTTTGAATGAAACGCTTGATTGTTCGATGATCACGCTTCAGAAGCTTTGCAATTTTAAGAGTGCTGCATCCCTCTGCAAGATATCTCACTATTTTTGACTTTTCTGAGCCTGTCAAGTCCTTCTTTTGACCCATTTTGCCAAAGGAAAAGAAGTTGCCTAATAATTATGTACACCTGATATAGGGTGTTGATGTCATTAGACCACACCCCTTCTCATTACAGAGATGCACATCACCTAATATGCTTAATTGGTAGTAGGCTTTCGAGCCTATACAGCTTGGAGTAAGACAACATGCATAAAGAGGATGATGTGGTCAAAATACTCATTTGCCTAATAATTCTGCACTCCCTGTAGATTACAGACCATATGCCATTGATACCTTGCATAATTCACTGTACAGCCTGACAGCTGTGCCCTCCATTTATTTTCAGCAGTAGAATTATCTGATATTGATAGTGTTATGCTCTTGTTCCCTGGCACAGCCAGGTTTGGCATTCACTAAATGATAAAGTGTATCTTTTCAGTTTTGGAAAAGTATTGAAGAGTTAAAGTGGTTGTAACCCTACAAAAAAAAAATATATATTTAAAGCTTGTTATACAGCACAATGTTTGTCCTGTGTCCCATGTTTATGTTCTAAAAAACCTGGTTGATCCTGCCAGCTCCTGTGTCCCCCTGTCTGTGCTGACCACTGCAGAACATGTGTATAGGAAGTGGTTATCAAACTGTATGTGTACAGTGCATCTACAGTAATAGCGATCCAGGTCTCATGTGCTGTATAGGCAAGCGTGTTTCTGACAGGAATGGAGATCACAACACAGCACACTTCCTCCTGGCTCTTTCCTCTCTAGAGCACTGAGAGAAGAGGAGGCAGAGTCCAGGCTGCCATCTCTTTGTCCCTGAGTGTGGGTGGGGACAGGAGAAGAAGCTCAGCAGCGCACAACATCCAAAGGAGGGCCGGCCTGGGGGGTAGAACTGAAATTTCGGTGGGTTTCTCACCCAGCAGCTAAAAAGCTGGCAGGAGGTAGAGGAGAAACCAGCTTGCAATTGCTGGGTGAGAGACACAGAGGGCAATTGTTCTGTCATCCTTCATTCTCTTCTCCACTGATTTTCCTGCTGTCCAGGCCTCCCTGTGTACCCGGGCCCCCTACAGGAGGACCGGTGGTCCCTCCTATAAGCGGCCCTGGTTTGTAAACTCCTTTGCACACTTAACCACTTTAGCCCCGGGCCTGTTTTTTAGATTCGGTGTTTACGAGACTAAAATATTTTTTTTTGCTATAAAATTACTTAAAACCCCCAAACATTATATATTTTTTTTTCTAACACTCTAGAGAATAAAATGGCAGTCATTGCAATACTTTTTGTTACACCGTATTTGCGCAGCGGTCTTACAAGCGCACTTTTTTTGGAAAAAATTCACTTTTTTAAATAAAAAAATAAGACAACAATAAATTTGGCCCAATTTTTTTACATATTGTGAAAGATAATGTTACGCCGAGTAAAATGATACCCAACATGTCACGCTTAAAAATTGCGCCCGCTCGTGGCATGGCGTCAAACTTTTACCCTTAAAAATCTCGATAGGCGATGTTTAAAAAATTCTACAGGTTGCATTTTTTGAGATACAGAGGAGGTCTAGGGCTAGAATTATTGCTCTCGCTCTAACGATCGCGGCGATACCTCACTTGTGTGGTTTGAACACCGTTTTCATATGCGGGCGCTACTCGCGTATGCGTTCGCTTCTGCGCGCGAGCTCGTCGGGACGGGGCGATTTAAAAAATTTTTTTTTTTGTTTTCGTATTTATTTGGATTAATTTTACCAATTTTTAACACTAAAATAAAAAAAAAAAAAAAAATTATCACTTTTATTCCTATTACAAGGAATGTAAACATCCCTTGTAATAGAAAAAAGCATGACAGGTCCTCTTAAATATGAGATCTGGGGTCAAAAAGACCTCAGATCTCATATTTAGGCTAAAATGCAAAAAAAAAAAAAAAAAATTTTTAAATGTCATTTTTCAAATGACATTTAAAAAAAAATGTCTCTTTAAGAGGCTGGGCGGAACTGACGTTTGACGTCACTTCCGCCCAGCAGAGCTACGGGGATGGACGAGGGAAATTTTTTCCCTCACTCGCATCCCCGCTGACCAGACGAGCGCACCCGATCGCCTCCGCCGCTACCGACGGCTCCGGTAAGCGGCGGAGAGCGCGGGAGCGCAGCGGGAGGGGGGGGGACGCTCGTCCGCCACCGATAACGGCGATCTCGCGGCGATTCCGCCGCGGAGACCGCCATTATCGTTTACCCGACCGCCCACAGAAGAGATGGATATCTCGGTTGTGGCAGCAGCTGCTGCCGTTACCGAAATATCCATCTCTAAAGTGCCGACGTATACCTGCGGTGGGCGGTCGGGAAGTGGTTAAAGATGACAAACCTCGTTCACCCAGCACTTACTGACACACCTTGAGGTATTTCAAAGACCATTACTCTGAACTGCATTTACTTAGCAGTAATATAATAACAATTATAACTGTCCTAAATACAGTTCTAACTTGCTATAACATTCCCTATTTTATCACACTGGCCTGTGAATGATGAAAAAAAAAGTTGGTCAGCAAAATTGGGGCTCTTAAAGAAACAACAATTCCCACTAGATTGTGGGAACAATCAACAGATTAACTATGATCATGATGTTATTCTCTTACAAGACCCAGGGCACCTGCTTCTGGGTCTTCAGACACATACTCTGATCCAGGAAAAGTCCAGTTAAAGCCAGACAGGGATAGAAGTTGCTGTGTTTACTCTCTTTTTCAATCCTGCTGAGAAAGTCCCTATTTTTACTTCATTCCTAGTACAGTTTTTCTAATCCAAATGGGCGCTGGATTGCTCCCAAATAAAGATAAGTTAGGGCAACCCCATTGTGGGAAAACTATTTTACAAAACCAAGAACCAAGAAAAGTCAGTGGCCACAAAGGCTCAGTAGGCAGGCCAGGCCTTTACGTGTAGGTTTGTGAAAGGGTCCTTCCTTGTAATCTGGTGCCCAGCAGTAGCAGCCAGTGTTATTCTCCTGATGGTCAGGGTTCTGCTGATGGTTACAATATCTTACTGCATCCAATGGAAATGGAAACACTGATCCTCAGTGTGGGCTCTCAGGTTCCAGAGCCCCTCACATGTAGCATTGCACAAAGTATAATGGAAGCAGCAGTCACTGATCAGCACTGTTCTGGGCAACACAGCATCATCATCAGAAAGTTCTGGCCAAACACCACTGTTCCCTCTTCACTGAAACCTTGTGGTGTTCTCTCTCAGCTGCTCAACACAGGAAAATGGTTGCAACAGCGCATGGTCCTCACAGTGGCCTCCTCCTTGAATTCTGAAGACTGGTGGCAAAACAGAGCTACTTTTTTCCAGCAACCCAGTTCACCATCTTCTTGCTCTGTTGCATCAGCCAATGACTGTCCTCTTTCAGGCTTGATCCAGACACAGCCAAAATGTCTGCCTCCCTGCACTCCATAGGCAAGCATTACAAAGTCGTTTCCTTAACCAGTTAAGATTTACCCCCCTTCATGACCCAGCCATATTTTGCAAAAAGGGAACTATGTTACATTAACCGACAGTAGGGTGGTTATGCAACAGTGTACCCAAATACAATTTGTTTGTTTTTTTCCCCAGAAAAAATAGAACTTTCTTTTAGTAGTATTTGATCACCACTTTTATTTTATGAATGAATGAAAAACTTATATAGCGCGGCACATGCAAACTAAATCGCCTCTGGGCGCTTGTTGTTCCTGACTCTCTTGCCATCAAAAGAGATGAGTTTTGATCTTTCTTCTGAAGGTCAGGAGCAGTGTTGAGCGGAATACGCCATATTCGATTTTGCGATATTTCACGAATATATAGAAGAATATTCGCGAAATATTCGTTAATATCGAATATTCGTGATATTTTATCAAAAAAAATTGCGAAGTTTCGCTAATGCGAATGCGAAATTGATTGCGAAATTTTCGCATGCGCATGCGCGCGAACAACACGCGAAAACGGAGATCATTTCCTGTATCTTTGCCAGTCTATTTTCGGATCGCTATTTTGTGCTGCCCTGCGAAGCGAAGATGGTGGGGAGTAACTTTTCATCCAGTGAGGAAAAACTGCTGATTAGTGTAAGTAATTTCACCACTGTTATTTCATTATCTTTAACTGCATTTTAGACTAGTTTAAAAGTTAGGATATAAGATCAGATATTAGTATTTCCCAAACAGTGTGTCTCCAGCTGTTGCAAAACTACAACTCCCAGCATGCCTGGACAGCTGCAGACACCCTGGTTGGTAAATGTGTATTTAGGCACTTTCCTTGCTATTTAGCATAATTAATTTAACATGTTGTGGACATAGGACGTATGCGAACATCCTGACTTCAGGGTCCTTAAGGCCCAAGACGTTCGAATACATATTGCCCTCTAGATGTTGCAGAACTACAACTTCCAGCATGCCTGGGCATGCTGGGACTTCTAGTTTTGCAAGTTCTGCAGGCCCACATTTTTCAGACCACTATACACGGGTCTCTAAACTGTGGCACTCTAGATGCAGCAAAAGTACAATTCTTAGCATGCACTGACAGACCATGCCTGATGGGAGTAGTAGTTTTGCAACAGCTGGAGGCGCACTGGTCTTGAAACCCTAAGTTAGGTAACAAACTCGCAGTGTTTTGCAACCAATGTGCCTCAAGCTGTTGCAAAACTACAACTCCCTGCATGCAACTGGCTGCAATAAGCCCCCCCCCCTCTCCCCCAATGTGAATGTACAGGGTACATTCACATGGGCTGGGGCTTACAGTGTGCTTCTAGCTGAAGCAAATTTGGCGCTGCAGCTCAAACCCTCAGCGGGAAACTACTGTGAACCCCACGCCCCTCTGACTGTACCCTAAAAATACTACACCACACTACATAAAAATTTAAAAACACAACATATACACATACCCCTACATAGCCCCCCTCCCCTCCACACTAAAAAAGAAAACCGTCTGGTACGGCACTGTTTATTAAACTGAGCCTACAGCTGTTGCAAAACAACTCCCCAGTATTACCGGACAGCCATTGACTGTCCAGGCATGCTGGGAGTTAAAGTATAATTGTGGTACAGCTGGTGACGGTGAGCTACATGGTGTATCAGAGCATGCTGGTAGTTGTAGTTTTTAAATAACATCAACTCCATTATTTATTCAAAATTAATTCATCAAAAAGTCAAAAGAAACAAACATATTATTGTTCATATATAAAGATAGGGATGAAAAAAAAATTATCTATTGTACAGGCCCAGTATAAGGGTCAAAAAATAATTATAGCGGTCAGATGAATAGCAACTCATTTCTCCCCTATACGTGTATCCTGTGATGTTACTCATATATACATAATTATGCAAATGATAATGGCTGCTATATTTATGCAAAAAAAGTGGCGACCAAAATGGCAAGTTATAAAATCTGTCATGTTACCCCTGTCAGTGATTAATAAGGCGAGAATGCTTCCAATTGTTGAATACCATACATTTACGTCATATATCTGTAGCACTGGTATTTTTGCCATATAATGCTAAAGATTGGCATACCAATGTGAGCGAGATATGTTTTAACTTACATATGCAGAGCAGAAAAATGTTTATCTTGTGAAAAGACTCACTTACCCATGAACACTAGGTGGCTGAACTGCATGCTGGGTGGATATAAAAGGTAGAGTTGAGCCATTTTCTGCCTCTTTCTGGGCGCATGGCCTGCCTGCAAGGATCTGTGAAGGAGTGTTTAGAAGAGGGCCTACATCGTGCAGAGCAGAACAACATCCATTGACTCTGCCTTACCACAGTGTGCTGGAGAAGCAGTGTGATTGGGTCTGAGGATCCAGGACCCTTGACGGAGCCAAGTGGATGTCCAGTTTGCTTGAGGCAGCGTGGCAGTGCTGACTGGCAGCAGGATTGACACAATTGGAGCGGAGGTTCACAACTTCCCAGGCCTGGTGTAGTGAGAGGGCTGTTGCCCAGAAGTTCTTTAACACCCTTAACACACTTAGACTCATTTCACAAAGTTGCTGGGACCTGTAGTCCTACATGGAGGTCTCATTCAAATAGACTGAGTTTAATCAGGCCTAAAAGCCTATGCTTCATTGAGGGCTGACTGACAGTTAAGGTATACCTACACCGAAGGCATCTGCAAGTGTGTTTTACAGCAGGAACTGTATTAACTCTTCAGTTATGTTACTTCATTACTTGTTAAACCATTGGATTACAAACACTGCAGTATAATAGCTAGCTGAAGAAAGAAGACCAGAGACTACACTTTTTCACAGGGAGGGTTTTTGCTTTGGATGCAGTAAGACAAAAGGCTGCCTTATACCTCAGGGGAAGCTTTTGAGAAATTGTATTGTGCTGTGTTGATATCTTTGCATTGGTATGTTTGGTGCGGCCGTACTGGAAGTGGGAAGGTGGTCAGTGTCAAGGCATTGTCACTCTGAGCACTAGTCCCACTTGGAGAGCCTAGACTAGTAGAGGCTCAAGGGACCTTTAAGTGTTATTAGTTTGTGTACACTCATTGCACTATTATAGTAAGTTTGTATGTTGATACAGTTATTATAAATACTGTCTTTATACCAGTTCCAGTAAACTTACATCCTGGTTGATCACAATTGGTGTGAAGCTTGTTCATTATTCTAACAGGTGGAACAACGGATGCCCAGATAACGGTAAAGGTACACTATATACACATTGTTATGGTGGGATTGTTCCGTTTAGTGAAAGTTTCATATCAGCACTGCACCACTGCTGTGTCAAGGGGAGCGAGACCAAATCATTGGGGGGTTGTTAAAGCAGAGTACAGGCCCAATCAATTACCAGCAGCTCCTTCGGGGGTAAGTGCTACATATCCATAAGGGTTTAAACAAAATAATTATAATATACTTTGTTCTTCATCTTGCAGAGGTTCCTGCAACAGGGATGTGACGAAACCCGGAGCCAGCAGGACAAAAACAAAATAGTCCGCTCCCTATTACGTCAAGTTCATGGCCGCACACATGACCACATGGCCACCCTAAAAAAGTGGTCAGACCTAAAGAGGCGCCACATGGCCCGGGTCAGACAGATCCGAGATGAATTTCATCCAGGTAAGTTATTGGTGACAGTTATGTAAGGTCATATGTAATTAACCTTAAGGCAGATGTTGTTAACCCAGACGCCATGTTGTGGTAACATATATCACCACCCAAGGTATTCATAGTACTGTTGAAAAAATACATTATTCCATCAAGTTCAACCATGGAATTAAAGTGGTGGTGTGGTGGGTTAAAGGGGAAGGGGTGGTATTTTATAACTCAATTACCACTAAATTCCTGTGCTAGGCATGGGGTTATCATAGTAATCCTGTGTACTCCATCAGGCCCTTTTTTTAACATGAGATCGTCAGAATAATACAAAGGAAACACAAACAGCTAATTTTACCATGGTGGCAGCCCAGCTCACACTCAGTCCCCTGTAGTGCCAGCAAGACCCTTTAGTATAACATTATCCCATTGGTTAACTGTCTATATAAATACATTTGTATTCATATACAATACAGCAGAGTACACAGAATTTGCATACGTTATTAGAAATCATTTTTACATATATGAACATTGTGTTATTATAGGAGCTCCTCTACCATCTGTGCGCCCCAAGCGCACAAGGCGACAGGCCGCAGAGGAGGAGGAGGAGGATGAAGAGGAGGAGCAGGAGGAGGATGCACAGGAGGAGCAGGAGGAGGATGCACAGGAGGAGAGGGATGAGGAGCAGCCAGGGCCCTCCCAGTGTTTACCACCCCCAGCTCCTGTTGAGGAGCAAGAGGAGGAGCTGCAACCCCCCCCAAACTCCTGGTGAATCGGGTGATGGAGAAGAGGAGCAGGAGGATGAGATGGTTCCTGTGAGCCCCAGGCAGGAGGGTAAATATGTGCACAAACATTAATAACATTTCAACAATAAGATGTAGATATAAAAATGGACAGCATTTAATCCTATTTTTTTTTTCTTATATCCTAACAGTTTTCAAAAAGATGGAGGAAAATTGCAGTCTCATCCAGAGGACCAATGAGAAAATCCTCTCAAATCGCCGGAAAATGCAAAACCAACAGCTGGAGCAACAGCAGAGGAAGAATTTGGACGCGATGGCTGAGCTTCACAAGCTCATGCAAAAATACATGTAAATTTTTTTTTCTTGTAATAAAAAATGTTATTCTTTTAAAATGTTTCCTTTCTTATTGAGATTGTTAGGTTTTTCAACACATCTAACTTCATAATAACCAAAAACCTTTTATACTATTATTTTATTTAACACAAACCTAAGACAAACTAAAATACACGGACACAGACACTACTAACACGAACTAAACTGTTGAAAAATTACTATAACAAAAGCTACAATATATATATAGATATATAGAGAGAGAGCGAGAAAGAGAGAGAGTGCTGATTTGCTCTTGCAGACAGGCTAATGGTTGCAGTATAAAGGCCGCAAACCAGGGTTTAACATAAAGTTCAGTCTTTTAGTCACACTTGCTGTTACGATCCGGTCTGGTAGCTTGTAGCGGAGGCTGTTGGTGGATCCGCTGTGCCAGAGAGGTCATGAAGCATTACTCAGCATGAAGGCAGCAGCAGTGGTATTAAAATATAATGTAATTATCACACAGGCAACATTTACAAGCAGTAGTGGTAATAGTACTAGATATCATCTAAACACTTGGGCAAGAATTGACAGCAGCAGTAGTGGTAATAGTAGTATATAGTGGCAAATAACTCATGACATAGGTGTCGTAAGCAGCAGCAGTAGTAGTAATAGTAGACAATATAGTGTCAAATCACTCGGGCAAGAGTGGAGGGAGAGCCAAGGAGAGGGAATGAATGACAAGGGACCCTTCAGCACCCTGAACCGACAGCGGGTGCCAGAAAGTCACCGCCGATCCAGGACTCATTCATCTTGATGAATGTGAGTCTGTCCACGGAGTCTGTGGACATACGGGTCCTCTTGTCCGTGACCACCCCACCTGCCACGCTGAATGTTCTCTCAGATAGTACGCTGGAGGGGGGGCAAGACAATAACTCCAGCGCATACTGAGCGAGCTCGCGGCAGGTGTCCAATCTGGCAACCCAGTACTCCATGGGGTCGTCGGTGCTCATACTGTCAGAAGCACTGAGGGACCCCATGTAGTCTGCCACCATGTGGGCCAGCTGGTGGTGACTGCTGCTGCTGCTGCTGCTGCTGGTACTGGGTTGCTCAGATTGGAAGAACATCCTCATCTCACCCATTAGGTCCCCTGCTCGGCTGCTGCTGGGTTCAGCCACCTGCTGGGTGAGAGGAGGGGGGACAACTGGAGGCCGGGGAGTTGCCTGCTCCAACCGGCTGACTATGCGTGCCTGCAGTTCCTCCATCCGGTGCTGCCTCCGGCTGGCTGGGAGGAACTGCTCCAGTTTCCCCTTGCATCTTGAATCTAAAAGGGTGGCCATCCAAAATGTATCCCTCTCCTTGATAGTCTTAACCCGGGGGTCCCTCCTGAGGCATCTCAGCATGTGGGCTGCCATGGGGAAGAGCACAGCCCGCTGTGACTCCTCATGGCTGACCGGGTTCATGACATCTGAGTCTTCATGCTGGAGGCGCTGCTGCTCGCGCTCAGAGATGCCCAACCCCCGGACTATCGGTGCCCCCAACACCGGCTCTCCCTCCTGACCAGGCCCTGACTCCAGGACGTCACCAGTAACCTCCTCATCATCATCATCCTCCTCCTCCTCGTCCTGGGCCTGGTCTTGGTGGAGCAGTGTTGCCTCCTCTTGCTCCACCAAGGCACTCTCCCCAGCTTCGAGCAGGCGATCTAGTGCCCTGTCCAGCAGGAACACTATAGGGAGCACGTCATTGAGGCCAACATGCTCCCTGCTGACCATCTTGGTCGCCTGCTCAAAAGGGGCCAACACATGGCAGACCTGGTGTATCTGCCCCCACTCCGCACTGGTGATGTACGGGGGAGTGTTTGTGATGGCCCGGCAGTGCCTTGCTCCAGCAGGTATTCCTTCACCGCCCTTCGCTGCTCCCACAACCTCTCCAGCATGTGGAGGGTGGAGTTCCACCACGTCACACTGTCCACAATCAGCCTGTGAAGGGGCAGGCTGTTGTCCCGCTGCAACTTGGACAGGGATGCGGTAGCGGTTGGGGAGTGCCTGAAGTGGCTGGCAATCCTACGTACCCTTAGCACAATGTCACTCAACCCGGGATAGGTGCGCAGGAACTTCTGCACCACGAGGTTGAGGACGTGCCAGACAGCCAGCCTGGAGGGCGGAGAGTAGGTTGCTGCCGTTGTGACAGACTACCATACCTGCCTGGAGCCTCTGGGGTGTCAGCCACTTCTGGACCTGAGCCTGAAGTGCGGTCAGCACTTCTTGTCCAGTGTGTCTCCGGTCCCCTAAACTAACAAGCTGGAGCACGGCCTGACAGTGCACGTGCCCCACACTTGAGTAGCTACTGGGGCGCTTGATGTGAGGCTCAGCAGCTGCGGAGACAGTGGCTTGAGGGAGACCAGCAGTTCTCCCCTGGACACCCCGGGGCGGCACCACAAAATCTGATGCCGCCGATCCCTCCCCGGCGCCTCGGAGGGAAACCCAATGGGCCGTGAAGCTGATGTACCGGCCCTGCCCATGCCTGCTGGTCCAGCCATCCATTGTGAGATGCACCCTGTCGCTGACAGCGTGATCCAGCGACAGGGTTACCTTCTGCACAATGTGCTGGTGTAGGGCAGGGACACCAGTCCTGGCAAAGAAATGGCGGCTGGGGACACGCCATTGGGGTTGGGCCTACTCCAACATCTGCCTGAAGGGGTTGCAGTCAACAAGAAAGGAAGGGAAGGGAGGGGAAGCAGATGTTGGGCAATAACCCTTGCCAGGAGCCCATTGAGGGAAAGCACACGTCGGTCTCCAGGGGGGAAGGGAGTGATGCGTTTGAAGGCGTCGGAAAGCGACGCCTGGCGCCGGACGGCAGTGCAGGACACAGAAGAGGAGGGTGCTGTGGAAGTAGAGGTCTGGCTGCCGGTACCAGTACCTCTACTAGAGGGAGCGGGGGGGCATGACCTGCTGGGAACAGATGAAGCTGTGGCAGGGGCTGCTGTACCCTGCACACTTGTGGTGGTGGCGCTGCTACCACCACCATGCTTCATCTGGTCATACTCCCGCCAGTGGTTGATTCGCAGATGCTGCTTCAGAGCTGTGGTACCCACCCAAGCCAAGCACTTCCCTCTCTTCACCCTGGCACAACAGATATGGCAGATGGTCTGGTTATCTGCTACCAGGGTGAAGTAGGCTCAGACAGGTGACTTCAGCGCCGCCCTCCTGTCAGATGCGGTGCCGCTGACTTGCACCTGCTGGGACTCGGTGCGCACAGGTGGAGCTGCCTGCTGCTGCTGCTGCTGCTGCTGCTGACACCTCCTGCTGCCATCACCAGTGGAGACCCTGATGCTGGTCTCCCTGGTGACCTGGCGCACCGTTTCCCCAGGGTGCCTACCTTCCTCGTCGTCACTGCTGCTGTGAAAGGATAAGTCAGGTGGCACCCATGTTGGGTCACCCTCCTCTTCGCCCCCAGATATGTCAGACCCAGGGCTGAAATGTGGTGGTCTGAGGGAAACAGCTGACATGGAGCCGCTAGCCTGGCTCCACTGTCCCCTCACCGACGCCTGGGTCTGACTAGGTGCGGGTGTTTCCTGCCCAAAAACACCAGCACCACTTGGAAGGGATGTCTCTGGAATACTGACAGCAGGTACCCCATCCTCCTCCTCCATCATCCCTTCCAAAAGGTCCTGACCATCAGTACAGAACTGGATGTCTGCCTGATGCAGGACCTCCCCCAAGATATCCCTCTCACTGTCACTGTCAAACAGTAAGAGGCTGGACCCTTGGGGGCTGGGGGCGGGTCCTAAAGGCACCGGTGTACTGGTGGTGCTACTGGGAGTCGGGACTGACGACTCTGTGGCACTGCTGTGCCCCATATACTCCAACACTACTGGAGCCTGAGAAGGCAATATCGGGCGGCTGCCCGAGGGAAAAAACTTGCGGATGAGGCGGACTCCCCTTCCACCTGATCCACTACCACTAGTAGGGGCGCGAGAGGTACCCCGTGCTGGCAGCGACCCAGCACTGGGAGTAACTCCCCTACCCCTGCTGCCACGGCCACGTATGCTGCTCATACTTGCTGATGTGGGGGGGGAACTTTATTGGGGGGGGAAATGTGAGAAAGGAGTGTTTTTTGTTTTTTTAGCAAGACAGGCACGCAGACAAAGACGCAGACAAAGACGTAGACAGCTACTAAACTAGAATAAAACGACTACACCTAAAAAAATTATTTTTTTTTTTTTTACACGGACAAAGACGTAGACTACGACACGGACAGCTACTAAACAGGAACTAAAATACTACAGCTAAAACTTTTTTTTTTTTTTTAGACTGAAGGACGCAGACAAGGACGAGGACTACAAATACTAAACTAATATGCACTAAACACTAACTCTACGTACACAAACTTATATGACTAAACTAAAGCTACAATTTTTTTTTTTTACACTGACTGACAAGGACAACGACGAGGACTACAAATAATAAACTAATATGCATTAAACACTAACTCTACTTACACAAACTTATATGACTAAACTAAAGCTATTTTTTTTTTGTTTTTTGTTTTTTTTATACACAAAACACAGAGACTAAACACACACTAAACTAAGCTACCTTAAAGAAATGTACACTTACACTAACTACACAGAAATCTATCTAACACTAAGCTACACTAACCTGGACAAAACAACACAAATCTGAGCTTTTAGAAAAGCTGTTGGGTCTGTTGGGTAGGAGAACTCTGATTGGCTCTGATGCAAAAGAAGGGCAGAGAAAGTATTCGCGAATATTCGTAATACGAATATTGGCATTGCGAATATTCGGCAACATAAAAGGATCGCCTCAGCTACTCGGCCCAGGTTCTCTAATCATACCAGCAATGCTTTTAGACGTCGATGGAGATCACTAGGATGTGATCTGTTTTAAAAATAAATTTGAAAAAATACGAATATTCGCAATAGCGAATATTCACCGCGATATTCGAGTTATTCGCGAATACTCGAATAAGCAATATTCGTAACGAATACTCGAATATGCAATATTCGTAACGAATATTCGCAATGCGAATATTCGTGAGCAACACTAGTCAGGAGGTTTTCCTCCGACCGAATGCTGGTCGGTAAAGCGTTCCATAGTCTGGGACCTTGGAGCGCAAATCTTCTTTCTCCTTTGGACTTGAATTTGGCTTTGGGTATTTGGAGCAGATTTTGGTCGGTGGAACGCAGAACGCGATTGGAGTTGTGAGCTTTTATCTTTTCGCATAGATATTGCGGGGCCTTCCCATGGATGCACTTATGTGTCAGACAGAGTGCTTTAAAAGCAATTCTGTCTTTTACTGGCAGCCGGTGAAGGGATCTCAACGAAGGTGAGATTGATTCCCAAGGTTTTTTCCCAGTCACAAGTCTGGCGGCCGTATTCTGAACGACTTGCAGACCAGAGATTTGGTACTTTGGGAGTCCGAGGTAAAGGGCATTTGCATAGTCCAGTCTGGAGTTCACAATTGTTCCCACCACAACTGCTATGTCTTCTTTAGGAATAAATGGAATAAGTCTGCGTAGTAGGCGCAGCAGATGGTGAGATCCACTGACTACTGACCCTATTTGTGCGTCCATTGTCATGTAGGTGTCGAAGATGACCCCGAGACTTTTGATTTTGAAGCTAGGGGTGATGATTTGGCCCAGAATTGGCGGGGGTGTGCACGTTGTTGTCAGTTGACTCTTACGACTGGCGTGAAACAGAAGAAGTTCTGTTTTGGAACTGTTGAGTTTAAGATAACTCTTCGTCATCCAGTTTTTTTTTATCACAGAGAGGCATGTCTCTAGACTGAGATGATGATCCTTTTTGTTGCAGATGCGAAAATACAGTTGCGTGTCGTCTGCATATGAGTGATAAAGCAGTTTTTGGCTACTGATGATTTCAAAGAGAGGGCGAAGATAGATGTTGAACAGCACCGGTGACAGAGGGGACCCCTGAGGGACTCCGCATGACACTGTGCGTTTTTCAGAAGTGAAAGGTCCCAATTTCACCGTTTGTGATTGGTTTTCCAGAAAAGAGGAGAACTATGATAAATCACCTTATGCTACTCATAAGGTCATAAGTGGTGATGCATGGCCAAAAAATGACAAGTAGATATCTCATTGTTTGTATAAGTAAAATTAGATACAAGAAAAGGGATAAATAGAATCAAGAATCAGAGATAAAACAATTGAGATCAACCTATAAAAAGTGTAGAGGAAGGAATGAACTTAATGGGGAGAGTGAAGCACAGCCATCTAAGGAATAAATCTCTCTTTAACCCACAAGTACAGAACAATGAATGTGTTGAGGTCTTTAATAAAATGGTACTGCGGGATTTGGACAAACTTAAAGTCAAGAAAATCCCAGACTCCAAAGCAATCCACAAAGGAATAAAACAATTAGAAGACAACAAAGAAGTGATTATCAGACCTGCTGATAAAGGCGGTGCAATAGTGGTATTATCCAAAAAATACTATTATGAGGAACTGGCCACCCAATTAAGTGACACCAAGATGTACATCGAAATTGGGGGAAATCTCATCAGGGAATACAAGGAAGAATTAATTGAATTGGTTGAGAGAGGAGGAAAAAAGGGAATTCTCCAAAAAAGAGAGGAAAAATATCTGGTTCAAGACTCCTGCAGAGCTCCCATAATTTATACAGTCCCAAAAATACACAAGGACCCGATTAGACCACCTGGAAGGCCAATAATCAATGGAATTCAGTCCATTAATTCTCGATTAGGCGAATATGTGGACAAGTACATACAGCCTTTGGTCCCACAAACTCAGGCATACTTGAGAGATACTAAACAACTTATCCAGGTCCTTGATACTGTGCAGTTTGACACATCGGAGAACTACTTATTAGCTACTGCCGATGTAGGCTCGCTGTACACTATCATTAATCATGAAGAAGCCATCCAAGCTGCCAAGTGGGCACTAAACAATTTTGGATCCTTTGTTTCTAAGCAAAATCGGTTTGTCTTAAGATGTCTGGCTCAACCAGGAATACTACAGACAGCTAAACGGAATTGGCATGGGGGCTAAGTACTGGGGGCTGGATTACTGGGGTCCTCTTTCGCCCCCGGTTGAGGCTCGATGAAGCCGGCAAGCTTGGCCAGGAGGGCCGCCCCGGCGGGGCCCATAGGTGTGCACACCCTGAAGGTGGATGCCACACCCAGCACCGGGACCCCACCAAGATTTTAGAACACATGACACCTGTCACAGATATACCCCTCCCAGCATGCCCTGCGAGGGAGGAACTCTAATTGGCTGCTGGGGAAGACTTGCTCTGCCAGAAACCCCGCTGGCACCAACTGCTGGCCGGAGATGATACCACAACCCTAGAATGCAGATTGGTCCAGGAGACCTTTCCGGACCGACAGGGGTCATAATTTAAATAAATCACGAATGGGAGCAACGTAGCTCTCCCATTCTAGCTAATTTTAGCGTAGTGCCCATACTGAAAGTAAGGGGGCGCTACATACTCCCCCCTCCTGAATTGACACTGTCCCCAGTGTCCAAAGCATTTAAACATGAATGCTGGGCCTGACACCAACCTGGCAGAAAAGAGAGAAAAGAGGAAAACACAGTAAAGTGCACACAGTAAATTACAATATAATAAATGACATACAACATACACAGCCCTATCTATCTAGCTGCCCATTCTCCGCAGTGTTGATGATAGGTGGGTCCTAAAAAAAAAGATTGAGGAAAAAAAACCCTGTAAAAAAAAAGCATTTAAATGTATAACGTTTTCACACAATCTCTCAGCTCGGGGCCTGAAGCTGTGGACTCAAGCCTGAGCGCAAAGCCTCCTTCCCTCAACTGTTTTAAGACTTGTAAGTGCTGTGGAAGAAATACTATTTCTTTTCTGTAAAGTCCTGGTGCAGCTCACTGCCCCTAGTGGTCAGTGCGCTGGTACTGCAGCAAACGGTTTGTACAAAGTCCCCATTCTAACTGACTGAACCCTACACCTCCCAAGAGTTCTGCACAAAGTTTATGTGGTTTTGGAAGGGCAGGGGGGAAAAGGAAGAAAAAAAAACCCGGAAACAACACAGTCAAAAAGAAATATGGGTAGGTCATACTTATCCGTAATTTTCCCTAATGTCAGTAAATCGGGCTCCCAAACACAAGCAGGGGCCCGGGCACAGACAACAGGTATCCACCTGGGACGGCACATCCCTGGTTGGAGGAGAAGTGAGTCAAAGAAGCTTTTGACACAAACTTACCCGCTCCTCAGGGTAGACACAAGGCTCCCAGTTCACAGGATTTGCTCCGAACAGGACTCTTCTTTCTCCTTCTCCTTCCGGAGCCACAGAGTCCTCCAAAGCCTTGTTGCTCAGGGAATCGTGGCTAAAACATACAATCAGGTAAGTCGCCCTCATCTGTCTGCGACCCTTTGAATTGGAACTTAGCATCCGTGGAATCCTCCCCTCCAGCAGGGAGGAAGTTCAGAGTCCGGGCCGTGGCAGTGGCCGCAGAAGGCCGGCGGGGGCTCTCTCATTACGGCCCAATCAATCAGTCAGGAAGGCCTTTCTACCGTGGCAATGACTATGAAGGAGGTGGCACCAATGGAAACAGCCTCGCTAGTAGTGTCGGCCCATGCGCTCGCTGTGTGGGCCTCGTGGTTGTGGGCATCCTCCGTCCCGTCCGATGGGCCTACCTCCCGAGAGTAAAGGAAGGAGGCAGCCGGTACAGAGGTTCTAGCGGACGGGACGGTGGTACTTCCCTCTCTTAGGTGCCTTGACTCCGTGCTCTCCCCGGAGGAGGGGTTTTCTGTCCACAAGGCCTTCGCTCCCGCTGTGATGACTACCGAAGCCCGGTCCATAAAGTATTCCTTCGGGTGGTTGACCACGGGCATCGTATGGAACAACAGAGTCCTGCACCAATGACACCAGGAGAAGGGCAAGAGGCAGACGGCCAACTCCTCACATCTAGGGCAGAGAAGTCCCAGCATCTCCATCCCTTCCGAGGACAGCAGAACAAACTGTCCCGCTGTGGACAGTCAAATACCCATGTCCGTCACGGGCATCCCGAACTCTGCAGGTTCGGAAGACAACCCTGGTTCGGTCGTGGGGCGCCTTAGGGCAGGTAGGGTCTTCGAGATCGCGGACATTTCAAATAGCAATCCGTCCTCCTCGAAGAAATAGTGGTTCTACCTTCTGGCGCGCAAATGGGCGTGACTTCGCTCATTTGGCACGAAACCCTCAATGCACATCTCATGCAGGGGAGGGTGACTCCTCCCATCTGGAAGAACTTGTCCGGACACGTTGCAGGCGTGTGCTGTGATGCACGTACGCCCCAGCTCAACGATATGAGGTTAACTCCCTCTCCGCCGGACAGTTCACAACATGTAGATCAGAGTGTAGTTAAACTCTGATCCTGATTGTTATAGCAATTATGCGGTCTCTGTCTCAGCTTGGCTGTGCTGTGAGCCCATTCTGCTGTATTGGAGTGTTCTTCCAGCCCCAGTGCTGCAGGTGGAAGCAGTGGAGTCATAGTTTGGGTGCTCTTTCCCAGCAGCCAATCACGGGGGTTTGTCCTTGCTGTGCATGCTGGGGAGGGGTATTTATGGGGCAGACGCCATTGGTTCTGGGTCTTCTTCGTCAAGTGTGGCACCCACCTTTAGGGTGGCCACATCACGGTGCCCCTGCGCTGTGGCCTACCTGGCCGGGGCGTGCGTGCCACGCGGTGTTCCTCGTTCTGGGACTATGCTGGTCGGAGCATCTGAACCAGCGATCGGGATCCAGTGAGCGACTGGGTGGTTCCCTCTTTTGAAAATCCCAAGCTGTGTGCTGTTCGGTGAGGGAATTGGTCTGAGGAGCGCCATTGAGAGGCTGGCGGTCCAATAGGGCCTGGGTGAAACCACCGGGGATCACAGGTAGCCGGACACTGCGGGACTGATCACCTGTCAGTCGTTACCTGAGCGAAAAGCTGAAGGAGATCCAGACGTAACTTAATTAAGGAGGCATATCTCCAGGAATTCAACCCAGAGGGGACCTGTGGCAGAGGTATCTTCTGAGGCTCTTTGAGAGGGGTCTGTGGCAGAGACTTTCTCCCAAGTTCAAGTTCACCTAGGAGGGTATATGGCAGTATTATTCCTATAATTGTCCGAGTGATACTCCAGCTGCCAGGTCAGTGAGAGAGGCCTGTCCGGGTACGCTAAACCCATTCCTGTGGGAGTGGTGCTAAGAAGTGTTACGTTTGGGAGCAGGACTGTTTCCTATCATTACGCCTGAATCTGCAATTCTCCTAGCTTTCTCAGCTTTACTTTCCTCACCACAAGTTTACTGTTTTTACCCGGCTGGGTAATAAAGAGCACTTAAAAGAGCACCAGTCTGGACATTCCTTTTACTTCTACTAGATGTACTATACATCAATTACCCCTAGGAATTTTGGAGAAGCCAAGAGGTAACACGCCGTCCAAAAGTCCAGCAGCTCCTCCGGGGGTAGTGCTAAATCTAATAAAAAAGAAAAAAAGAAAATCTCTTCATAAATTTAGGTTAATATGTATTGTGCTACGTATTTTTGGTAAAAAAAATCCAATTAGCATGTCAGGAGATTGTGAACGTCTCTCTATGAAGCCGGTTCATGCATCTCCAGAGAGGCTCTGGTAAGAAATGCACAGGAGTCCTGTGCATCTTCTGGTCCATTACAGGTTCGAATTCAGACAAAAATTTGGGGTGAAATCGGACCTGAAAGTGAACAGGGACACACCGGACACCTGCTGTAAGCCGCTCCGTGCTGCAGTGTGAACCCAGCCTAAAGAGGTGGAGATCTGCCTGAACAACATGGGAGAAGTAAAAAAATCAGTGTCGCCTCCTCACACTTGTTTTACCACTAATTGGCATATTACTGTATTGCAATCGGGTGCATTGCACTGCAATCATGGTTTAAAATCAGGTGGTGAGGAGGCAATCAAATTGCAAATTTAAATGAACCCCTACTGTTCTAAGCCCCCTATAAGTCTGCTTTTACACTGATGCGCTGTGGTTTACTAACACCGTGAGTGCAGTGTATCTGCAGCTTTCCTGGGTTAGGTGTGGTGCGCTTTCAGAAAGTGCACAAAACCCATAGGATATAATAGAAGGCTATGGCTAAGCATAGAAAACCCGCAGGAAAGCTGCAGGTACACTGTACTGCACGCGTGGTGTGGTTAAAGCAGAGGTCCACCCAATTTTTTTTTTAAAAGCCAGCAGCTACAAATACTGCAGCTGTTGACTTTTCAAAAATGGACACTTACCTCTCCAGCGTGCCCGTGATGTCAGCAGACGAGGCTGAGCAATCACTCGGTCCTCGGATTCTTCCGCTGCCATCCTCAGTGAGGGCAACAGGAAGTGAAGCCTCACTGGTCCCCGCTCTCTCCTGGGAACAGTGTTTCCCAGAAGACAGCGGGGGGTGACGTGACAAGGCTTGACTCCCGCGGGAGTCAGAACCTGGAAGTGGTGCAAATGCCTGTCTCAGACGGGTATCTGCACCCCCCTCCCCCTGAAAGGTGCCAAATGTGACACCGGAGGGGGCAGGGATCCAAAAAGCGGAGGTTCACTTTTTGTAAGAACCTCCGCTTTAAACTGCAACGCATCAGTGTGAAAGCAGCCCTACACTATTATGCCCAGTGTATTGCTTCACACTGACTTGAAGGTCTCTTCTTCCTTGCTGCTTGTACCACTCTGGTGACTGCTAGCCAGGATAAGTGCAGTTGGTATCACTCCATATAGGACAGGGGCCAGCACTACAGAGAAGGCATCAGCTTATGTGGCTCTTTTTTTTTCCACCTCAGAACTCTATCAGGAGACTTAATCAATTTTGCATTCATTCGCTGTCTCCATCCAAGTTCACATCATAGTAGGAAGTTGCTTCATAGCAAATGTTTATTATATGCATGTGTATAAAAGTAAACCGCCTATTCCAGGCTCGAGGTAAGAATACAAAAATACATAAAAAGTGCTAGAATTGCCCAGTATATAAAACGTTTCCCCACCCTAACCTACAGCCCCTCCAACAGAACTTTGAGGTCTCCCTTTGATAATGGTGTGCAATATCCGGGGTTATGTACCATTGTGATAGACATTTAAAATTAATTTCAATCAGCCCACAGTTGGATGATGTAATATGCGCCATCTTTAATATTTTCCCAATATCTTTCTCAGTATCACCTGTGGCCAGCTCCTTATCCCATTTTTTAATATATGGAGGAGACTCCAGACTTTTTAGTCCCGTCAGTATTTTATAGATTGGGAAGATCCCACCCCCTCCGTTTGACACTGAACACAGGCGCTCCAAAGGGAGCAAATTTCCCTCTGGCCTAATCGGATGAGACAGGGATTACATGAAATGTTTCAGCTGTAAATATCGCCAGTTATTCAGCTCAAACATTTCTTTATTTTTCCTGATAAGTACAAATGTTACTGTCTTTTAGTATATCCTTTCGTTTTGCGTCAGTTTTTTTTATCCAACTAACGAACAGGCTTACTTTCCCCGGTGCAAAAAAAATAGTGTCGTATAGTGGGATTAAAGGGGAATTATAGCCCCATTTTTCCTTTTGGTGGACCCTGTCCCATATTAACATTGATGTCCGTGTGATCATGTGCATGTGCTCTTTTGACTGTCTGAATTGTGCCGGAATCCAAATCTCCTTCCCTAACCTAGACTTATTTAAGCTACTTTCTAATTTAACCCACATTTTCTCTTCATTTTCTTTAACCCAATCAACCACCCTTGCCATGTGAATAGCCATATAATATGTGTTGATGTCTGGTAACCCCAGACCACCGTGTGCCTTGTCTCTAGTTGATATTGCCATGCTTATACACGTTTTTTTATTCGCCATATAAACCTACTTAATAACTTATTTACTGTTTTAAAGTAAACTTCTGGTATGGAAATCGGTAACATATGTAATTTATATAGAATCTTGGGGAGGGTTAACATTTTAAAACTGTTCTCCCTAACATAGATCTCTGTCTAGATGTGATTTTTTCTAGGTCTGTTATAATATCATTCAGTAATGGAATAAAATTATGTTGATAAATTAACTCAAGTGATGGTGTTCTATTAACTCCTAAATATTTAAATTCCGTGTCTCTCCAAATAAATGGGAAGTCTTGTTTTTTATCTGCTTTCGTCCTGTATTTTCACACTTATGGTAAGAATTTCAGGTTTTAAGGGGTTAATTTTGAAATTTTATACCTCCCCCTATAATTTAAGAGTTTTTATTAGGTTAGGGAGAGTTGTAGTTGGGTTCATTATATATAACAAAATATCATCGGCATATGCCACAAGTTTGTATTCCCCATCATCTGTCTGTATTCCCCCAATGTCGGGGTTATTTCTAATCCTGGCCAGTAAAGGTTCTAGAGACAGGATGAACAATAAGGGGGACAAGGGACAGCCCTGTTGGGTCCCATTAAACATCTCAAATAACCCTGATACCGTCCCATTTACCTTAACTCTAGGGGTTGGGTGATTATAAAGAGCATTTATCCACCCCAGCATCTTAGGTCCCACCCTATAAAACTCTAAAGTATTCTAAAGAAATCCCCAGTCTACTCTGTTGAATGCTTTCTCGACGTCTATTGACAGAAGTAGACCTGGGGACTTACTATCTTTTATTTTCTGTATCAACAGGAGTGTCCTAATGCTGTTATCCCTACTTTCCCTGCCTGGGATAAAACCCACTTGATAAGTATGTACCAGGTCGTTCATGATGTTCTTCATTCTACCAGCTAAAATTTTGGTGAACAACTTCATGTCCGCATTTAATAGGGAGATGGGTCTGTAACTGGAACACAATGAGGGATCTTTGCCTATCTTGGGGATAATAGTAATCGCAGCCTCCAATGCCTCAGGGTGGATTTCTCAATTGGTACCAATGCCATTCATATAAGAACACATCTTTGGGACTAGAATGTCACTAAACTTCTTATAATATGCAGTTGTTAACCCATCAGGACCTGGGCTTTTCCCTGTAGGGGACTCCTTAAAATGTTTCCATATTTCCATTTCCGTTATGGATCCTCTAGATAACTAAATTTATCTGCCGGTATTTTTTTTAACCACTTGATCACCGGGCCTATTTTGGCACTTTTCTCCTTTCATGTAAAAATTAAAAAAATTTGGCTAGAAAATTAATCAGAACCCCCAAACATTATATATATTTTTTTAGCAGACACCCTAGGGAATAAAATGGCGGTCATTGCAACTTTTTTTCTCGCACGGTATTTGCGCAATAATTTTTTTAACGCCTTTTTTTAGGGAAAAAAAGTTTCAAGAATTAAAAAATAACAGTAAAGTTAGCCCAATTTGTTTGTATAATGTGAAAGACGATGTTACGCCGAGTAAATAGATACCCAACATGTCACGCTTTAAAATTGCGCACACTCATGGAATGGCGCCAAACTTTGGTACTTAAAAATCTCCATAGGCCACGCTTTAATTTTTTTTACAGGTTACTATTTTTGAGTTACAGAGGAGGTCTAGTGCTAGAATTATTGCACACGCTCTAACGCACGCGATGATACCTCACATGTGGGGTTTGAACGGTGTTAACATATGTTGGCGGGACTTGCATGCGTGTTCACTTCTGCACGTGAGCGACCGGAACAGGGGCGTTTTTTTTTTTTACTTCATTTTTTTTTATCACTTTTATTCCTATTACAAGGAATGTAAACGGCCCTTGTAATAGGAATCACTGTGAGAGGTCCTCTTTATGGAGAGATGTGGGGTCAATAAGACCCCACATCTCTCCTCCAGGCTTACAAGCATGAAATCGGTGGAAAAAAAATCACCGATCACATGCCGAGAGCTGCAATTGCAGCTTTGTTTACTTCCAGGGAACCAGGCGTGACGTCTGGTCACCAGTCATCTCTATGGTTCTTCAGGAAGCGCTCGTCTTTTTGCTCTCCGGGCCCCCGATGGCACGGGAGAGCCCGGAGAAGCATCAGATTGCAACCTCCCATAATAGCACCAGATTGCAACCTTCCACAACTAGCGTCATATTACTGAAAATTCTGAGAGAACCCCAATCCAAACCCGCCCTGCCACCAATCCCGCTTCCTCCCCCCAACCCTCCCCCCAACACCCTCACCTCCCCCCTCCCACAACATCCCATACCAGGCCTACCCACCCGAACCCTCCCCCCACCACCCCTATCCCTCTCATATTGGGGGGTTTATGCGGCGCTTGCTCCTTACTGCAGCTCCAACTTTACAAGTAGTCCCCTGCATTGTACTCTGTTGATGCTCTGGAACGGCACCTGTACCAGTCATTTTTATATGTTATTTTTCTATACTAGTAATGGCGACGATCAGTGACTTATAGTGGGACTGTGATATTGTGGTGGTCATCCTGACACTAACTGACATTTGTGACACTAATACAGTGATCAGTGCTTAAAAAATATGCACGGTCACTGTACTAATGACACTGGCTGGGGAGGGGTTAAAGATCTAGGGCAATCTAAGGGTTATATGGGTGCCTAGTCAAAGATTGTGTGTACTGTGTTTGGTATTTTTACTAAGGGAAGTAATGGATTTTCTTTCCCTGCCTTATTTACCTAGGCCAGGGGTGGCCAACCAGTGGCCCGGGGGCAACATGTGGCCTGCGGAGCCCTCTGATGTGGCCCACAACCTCCTGCTCTGAAATAGAGGGTTGGCAAGCAAAGATCGCAAGTTTCCGACACGCCATACCGCAGCATCAGTGTTGTGAATAAAGCTGGTGGCAGAGGAAGAAATCAGCTGTGGTGCAGAGCTCCATAAGCTGATGCTTCCTACAGCACCGGCTTTTGCCACAGGCGGAGTCTATGGCAAAGTTCAGCTCACCTGCAGGATAGACACAGCTGCGCTCGCGGTGTGGGTAAACCGCAGCACATCAGTGTGAAAGCAGTCTTATGCCCTTTTCACATGATTACCCTGATCAAATGGGACCCTCAATTTACCTCTGTAGAGCGACAGATGTCAGTTTTTGGCCGCCTACCACCTGAAAAACATTTGTCCCCTTCCATCCGGGCGTATCTAGGACCAATAGAGTAGCCGTGACCTGTCATGCTTCCGCTCATTTTGGCCCGCGACTGGTTACCAAGTTGCTTAAGTGGCCCTCGCTCCTCGAAAAGTTGGGCACCCCTGACCTAGGCAGAACTCCTGTGATTCTTTCACATGATTGGTGGCTGACGGTGCATATCCATTGGCTGACACCCACTGACCGTCTTCTGCTGTGACACATCACAGAAAAAGCGGTGCTATGGCTGACCGTGTGCACACCCCCTACCTGGAGGTGCAGAATTATGTGTGTGTGTATATATATATATATATATATATATATATATATATATTAGAAGGCTGCTCATTGGCTAGCCTGTATTTGTAGGAGGAGTGTGGGGCTTCTTAATCTCCCCCTCTCCCTCTGGACTCTTGTCGCCTTGCATTTCCGGGTTGGGATTATCAGTCGGTATTAAATTATCACTTACGGTTCTGGGACAGCTTGGCTCAGCGTGGTCTCAGGCAGGATGGTTTCTCTGAAATCCTCTTTCAGCAAGTTCCAGGTTTGGGGTTCTTGACATGCGGGTGGGGGGTTGGCAACCTCAGTATCCCTAGGTGCTCTATTCTCTCTGTCCGGTTCATGCGGGGCACGACGCTGGTACAGCAGCACTTCCGGGTATCGCAGGGGTTGCGGTGTGGTCTTTTTGCATCCCCAGCTCTCCTCTGGTGGCAACACGTGACTCTGTATCTTGGCGGTGCTCTGCACAGGGATCATCCGCAGGTGTCACCAGCATCTTGTCAGTTGGGTGGCAGGTAGGTCTGATGTCGGAGGCTGGAGGGGGCTGATGCGCTCAGCGGGGGTAGTAGTTGCTGGATGGTAAGATTGGGGGGGGTTTGTCTGTGACATATTTCTTTAGCTGCTGTATAATTCATTGCCTCCACCACCCCTCGCACTGGGTGTCCTTCTCTTTGCAGGTTGTCAGGGTTTCTGCATATTCGCTCAGGTAGGTACTGTTTCTGTGCTTAGGAGAGGGGGGCACTACACCCATGATCATGTCACTGCATCACTGTGCTAGGTTCTTCTGCTTGTGGGGTCACGGGTCTCATGCACTAGGATCCTCATGAGCAGTATCACAAGTCTTGCTGAGCTTTGTAGTCCCATTGTCACTAGTGTCTTCACATGTCTCTTGGTCTGACAGTTCCTCAGCTGAGTGGACACGTCTAGCCCCGCACTCGGGCTGCCTCTCATCTCTCTGGAGGACCTTGTTTCAGGGGGGCATGAGCTCTGGGTCAGGCAGTCTAGGGTTTGTGTTTTCCCTTTCTGGGTCTGCAGTGCATCATCACAGGTCATGGTCACCAGGCACAGGATAGGCTGGGCTCACTTGGCCTGGTCACGCACTTCTTGGGGGATGCAGTGGCAGTTGTTCTAGGCCTGGCAGGGTGGCCATGGGTCAGCACTTGGCCGCGATTCTTTCTTGCCACATTTGCAGGGACTCAGGGCTGCTTCCCATCGCAGATTTACACTTTGTTCTCCCACCACAGAGCACGTTCCACTCTGGTTGAGTGGTTGGCACTGGGTTGGTACGTCATGGTTAGGGGGTTTGCGGCTTGCAGTAGTTATCATTATTCAGTGCATTCGTCATGGTATTTTTACATGCCTATATTCTGCCTACCACAGTCTGTAGGTACTAAGCAATGAGTGTTCGCTTTTAATTACCTGTTTAGCACCACAGGTTGCTTAGGCTTGCGCTACCCTCACACAGGGGGTCACGGTTATTAGCATCTCTCATGCGCTATGTTCATTTGTTAGCAGCACCACATACCAGTTTATTAGTGAGGATAGGGTTTGTCGGGTCGGGCGGTGGAGTTGACTTGTTGATTGTTTTTTTCCACAGATTGGAACATATCTCATGTCTCGGAAAGTGACGAGTTTACTTTTATCCCTTCTACACCAGCTAAGGGCTCGGACAACCGCAGCACACCATCCTTGAGGAGCTGGACCAAACCTAAGCTCATTGCCGAGCTCTGTTCCAGGGGCATTCCTTTCCTAGCCACAGCCAGGAAAGCAGAGTTATTCAGACTCCTCTTTCTGGTCCCATCCCAGTCTCAGCCTTCCACCAGTGCGGAGCATGCATCCCTACTCGGTGGACTCAGATCCACACGGTGTTGAATACCCTCACTACTTCTGTTCAGCTGTTGCAGGACAGAATGGATGTGCTGGAGGCACGTCCAGCCAGTGTGGTGGTTCCGGCAGCTTCCTTAGGTCCTGGGCCATCCAGAATCCCTGCAGGTAACACCAGTGGGCCGTTACCTCTGGCAGTTCCTTCTGCTTCTGCCATGGTTCCATCTGTTTCTCCTGCCCATTTTATTCTGGCCAATCTAAAAAAAAACATCTTGGAGGGGAAGGAGATTACACTGGCGTCCCTGCTCATTGCATCGTAGGACGTAGTGGAAAATAAGGCTTATGCTTGTGGGGAAGTCTCGGTGGTCCTTAAAACCTGTGATCCCAGGCTGAACCGCAAGCTAAGCATTGCCGAATTTGTCCTTGCCTTCGGTATTTTCAGGGATGTCATTTGTGGGGTTAGTCCTGGCAGGAGGGTGGAGTTAGACCTCTATCTTCACCTCTATCTTCACAAAGTGGTAGATTTAGCCCACAAGTATGGTGGTAGCCCTTTTTATGATTATCACAGGCCATTCTCATCCAAAGTAGCTGCCATGTGGGCTCAGTTCCAGGTGGTCACATGGTGGAGCAACAGAGTTATTCTGCAGGCATTTTGTGAGTCAAAAATCTCCTACATGTGCCACCTGTCAATCTGCTGCCCACATCGCCAACTTGGATCACCTGGGGGCATCTGGGGCCAACAAGCCAGGGTCCGGTGGACCTTCCTCAGGGCTTTCATGACTGGTTGACAAACTCAGCAGACCCATTCATGTGCTTGGAAAGGTGCAGCTTTGCAAGAACTTTAACTACACCGCCTGTAATTATAATCAGAGTAGGCTGTTTCATGTCTGTGCAAATTATTTTAGGGCCCATCCCAAAACCGCCTGTCCAATCAACCCGTCCGGTGCTTCTTGACTGAGCCGGGTTAATGTCCCCAGGTTGGAATTCTGGTTGAATTACCACCCGTCCCTGGCTCTCAAGCGGTTCTTGGTGGATGGGTTTTTGGAGGGTTTCCACACAGGCCTGATTACCTTCCCTTTGCAATCACATGAGAGTGCCAATTTGGTGTCTGTCGACTCCAATGCCAAGTTAGTGGATAAGTTGTTACAGGATTAGATGTACAAGGGGTTTGTCATTGGGCCTTTTTTGTCCCGCCTTTTGAGTTGTGAAGGGTGAGCCCCATTGGTGTTGTTAAAGGTAAATTTAATGATAAATATTGGTTGATTTACAATCTGTCGGCTCCTCATTCGTCACGTATTCCTAGTCTTAATTCACTCATACCATCCGAGGAATTCTTATTACAGTACGCTTCAGTTGATTCTGCTATCCAGCATATCTCAGATGCCTTTAAACTCCTCCCTTCCATGCCATCTCTCTGTCAGTGGTATGGGTTCAAATAGCGGGAACAGTTTTTCTTTGCCATCGAGCTGACGTTCAGCTCCAAGAGCAGCCCTTGGCTTCTTGACACATTTGCCTCAGCGCTTAATTGGATTCTATCTTTACAGTTGGAGTGTGGCAAGGTCATTCATTATTTGGATGATTTCTTGCTACTGGAGAGCCTGGTGCAGCCACCCAGAGATCTTGCCACTCTCACCGAGTTGTTCAGGGATCTGAACATCACCTTGGCTACCCACAAGGTCGATGGGCCTTCCACTGTGATCACTTTTCTAGGGATCACCTTGGACACCGTCCGCATGATCGCTAGTTTGCCGCAGGACAAGCTAGTTAGGATCCGCGGGTTCATTCACAATTTGGTCAGGTCCCCGGTGTGCTCTAAGAGGGAGTTGTAGTTTCTCTTAGGCATGCTTAATTTTGCCATGAGGATCATTCCTCAGGGCAGGTCATTTGTGTCCCGACTTCTGGCCCTCCTTCCGCTCTTCCAAGTCTCTGACTCAGTGGTGCGGTTGGAGGCCGGCGCTAGGGCTGATCTTCTAATGTGGGATCAGTTCTTGTGTAACTGGAATGGGATTTCTTTGTTCATTCATTAACCCACGGCAGCCTCCCCCAGGGTTTTTTCAGATGCCGCTGCATTGGTGGGTTTTTCAGCCATTTTTTGGGGGTCAGTGGCCTTCGGAAGTGTCGGATAGCACAAGATTTTCCCAGACCCTTCGGGTTGGGTCCCAGCTTGGTCCTAAAGACAGCAGTGTATCTGTTTCTTTGGGTTCCTCAGATCTTGGGAGGTGTCCAGGGCTGGGCTCCGCACTCCAGTTCTCTGCAGGGGTAGTCTCACCAGGTTGCCGGATCATTTCTCATTACAGCTCCCTTACAACAACACCTGTCAGGCGGGGAAAGGTTTTGTCATCAATTACTACACGTGCTTATTCTCTGCCGCCCATTGCTTCCCTTTCCTACGCAGGGCCTCTCCTCCAGTCAGTTCATTTCCCATGTCAGGATTTTGATTGGTAGGTTGGGGTTTAACCTGAGTCATTTCTCAGGGCACTCTTTTAGGATTGGGGCAGCGTCCGCAGCTTCCAAGCAGGGGCTCCCTTCACACGTCATCAAGTCAGAGCTGTATACTGGCCTAGGCCAACAAGGCCCAGGCCTAGGGCAGCACTTTGCAGGGGGTCAGCACGAAAAGAGTCGCCGCCGGCTTGCGCTACACTGTTAGGAAAATTAGTCTAGCGCCCAAAAAGTGCCGTGCTGCTTCTGGTATTCGGGCGGCAGGCATTCCGCAACTGTGGGGGCTTCTAATTTTGACTGTTTTATCATCCTGGACCACAAACCTTCCTCACTGTGCTATATGTTTCTGCTGCACCATCTACTTAAAGTAGAACTATAGGCAACACTTTTGTTTTTCATTTTGGTTAGAGTAAGGGAGGGTTATAGCCCCTGTCAGTTTATTTTTTACCATCCCTGTCCCATTGCAGAGATTTCCCTTCACTTCCTGCTCTATGGGCAACCAGGAAGTAAGAGGGGCAAAGGCAAAGGCCCTCAGAACTAGTGTCCTCACTCAAAAATTTCAGGGCGGGTCTTAAACAACCCAGGGTGTGGCCGGGAAGGGGTGGGTCATATTTAAATTAGGGGGTGCACGAGTTTAGTCAGACCTAGGGCAGCACAAAACCTAAATACACCCCTGCATCAAGTACATGGGTCGCTGGCAATCATCATGCTACAAACTGTATATTTCGGATCCCCACGTGGGGGTCAAACATGCTTTTGCCAAGTTGTTGGATTAATTGTTATTTTGTTGGTTTTATTAAATTCTCTTACTATACTTAGTTGGTGTCTCTTTTGCTCTCTTTTAAGCGTACTCTCTCAGGTGACCAGGGCACACCTCAGGTCGCCATGGTTGGGGGGGGGGGCACGTTTCTATCCTGGGCTCTGACTGCAAGTTAGAAGTTGGCTAGCATGTATTTGTAGGAGAAGTGTGGGGCTTCTTAATCTCCCCCTCTCCCCCTGGACTCTTGTCGGCTCGCATTTCCGGGTTCCCTCCCACCCATTCCCCATTTTTTTCCTTTTTTACTGTTAGAGTATGCCCTCTTTTAATCGTACTCTCACGGACGACCATGGCACACCTCAGGTCACCAGGGTTGGGGGGGGGTCACGTTTCTATCCTGTATCCAGGCTCTGACTACAAATGCATATATATCTGCTGCACTTCTGCATTATAATATACATGCATAAAAAATATTGAGCACTTTTAGGATTTTTTGATAATTCATCTAACATTATATGGCATTAAAGTATATGTAAACCCAATCACTCAAAATCTTAAAGTCTTAAACATGAATGTAAATTCAAAAGTCATCTTCAATCTTTTTAAATCTGCATATTTACTAAATTATACCTGGTGATCTTGCAATAAAGGTCCTTGTTCAGTTTTTTTTTTTTTGTTGATTGGGTATAGTCTCACAAATGTGCTTCTGTACTGTCAACCTGCCACATGGGATAGAGGCTGCAAACTGTTGTATGTATGGTTTACTGTTGTCACCATCAGGAAAGCCTGGTGGTGACAACATTAAAAAATGCCAGGCAACCATTGCTAGATGGTACATGTATATAAATAGGAAAAGCCTACAAAGAGGCTGCAGAAAATCAGCAGCACAGAGATACAAAAAAAGGTTAAAAAAAGGCAAAAGGGGGGGCGTGGCCGGACGCGGATGATGGCGGACGTGTTCTGAGGAGGCTCCGACAAACCAACCTCAACCCGCTAGTTTCTGGTCTCTGAAACAGGTGACACAAGCCCCTTTCACCTCGGACTTGCTCCGGGGACTCTCCCTGTACAGCCCGGTATTGTTGCGGAGCCTCCCGGAGTTCCGCAGAGGGAACAAAACGATCCGTGACAGGATCCATTTGGAGACACCCCGCCGCCATTGTAGGAGGTCTGGGATACCTCAGCTGCAGCCGAACTTGAGTGTGGCAGAGGCTGAAGAAACAGGCCTTGCCACACTGTAATCCTCCGCAAAATAGGTAGCAGTCTGGGAGGTGGCCCGGGGACAGTAACCTGAGTGGTTACTGGAGATGAGAACGGATCTCTACACCAAGGTATTGCCGCCATTTTTGAGGCCCCTTGTTGTTAATATGTGAGGCGCTCCCATGATGGAGGCCTGAGGAGTGTGCCTCACTCGCCACCGATTGTCTATCAACCACAGCAGAATATATTGATCCTTCTCAGCCGCATTTAAGACAGCAGCAAACAGTACACAATATGGATATTCAATTCATACGGTTTCTCCCTATTTTTTTCTATTGGGGTCTAGCAAGGCAAATGTCCACTGCAAAATACATATCCTGGCTTAAGGTCATTTGATTCCAAAAGCTCCATAAGCCCTGCTCCTGATATTATAACGACGCCTGTGGGTGTTGGTAAATATTGTTGTTCCAGTTTATGAAGGGAAAACAACACAAACAAGTCAGAACTAACAACAAAGACTTTTCCACTGTGAAAAATCTCCACAAAATGTCTGCCATACCTCAGACACACATGCTGAGCATTACAGAGGCATCCATGTCTGACAGACAAATTTCACCTCAAATGCCTGTCACCTCTATAACTCATCCTCTGGGATCTAATCCAACTCCTGCTCTATATTCCTCTGTACTGAAAGAAAGAACAGTCACTGAGTTGACTGGTCATGTAATTTCTACTGCAATCTCCTCACAACCTCCTCCTGGGCATGAGCAGGTGAATGTTGAATGGGCTCTTGATGTTTCTTTCAATGTAACTGATCTGTTTAACAGAATAGCTGAAATGTTAGACAAGGGTCTGACACAGACTGCTGAGAGGATCACTAGAGATATCAGAGCAGACTTCCAAAGTATTGGTAACAGGATAGAATCTATTGAACATAAATTGGACGCTAATGTTTCAAGGATTGATCAGAATACTGACCATCTACAATTCATGCAAGAACAACTAGAAGCTGCTCAAGATAGGATAGATGATTTGGAAAACAGATCTCGGAGAGATAATTTCAGGGTAAGGGGGATACCTGAATCCATAGTTAATGTTCACTCTGCTATACAAGACATCATTAGAGATCTGATTCCATCCATTCCTGCACATAAGTTGGAATTAGACAGAGCGCACAGATCCTTAGGCCCGTTACGCAAGGACGGTTTACCTAGAGACGTGGTAATTAAACCACATTATTATTCCACCAAAGAGGAAATAATGCAAAAGTCCCGTCAACAAGAACATTTGCAGTACCAAGGAGCAAAGATCCAAATATTTTCTGACATTTCCCCCCACACTATTCAGAAGAGGAGAGCAATGAAACCATTATTGTCGGCCCTAATGAAGAAGGAAGTCAAGTATAATTGGGCCTTTCCCTTTGCTCTAAAATTCACCTATAATGGTAGACATTATGCTGTACGCAACTTTCAGGAGGGGGAAAGATTACTATTAGACCTAAGAATTATCGCAACCGCACCAGACATGGATACTACACCTCCACAGCCTCTCTCAGCTAAAAGACAGACACCTACTAGCCCTACTTCGGGCGAATGGAATAGAGTCAAACACAGGAAAGTTGGGAAAAACTCAGCAACCTGACTTGGATCATTAATTCCAGTTGAACTTTCCCGGAGGAGACACCAATTGGGGATTTGAGGGGGGGGGGAGGGGGGAGGGGAAGACTCCCCCCCCCTTTTTTTTTTTTTTTTCCTCCACCAATGAGAGTATATGTGTATATATAAGAATATATATAGGGATATGCATATAATATGTGAAATTACAAAGAAATGTTTTTATTTATTTTTCCCCAATGAGATTATATGCGTTTATATGAGAATATATATAGGGGTATGCATATAATATTTGAAATTACAAAGAAAGGGGGGCCCCCCCCTTTTTTTTTTTTTCCCCCAATGAGATTATATGTGTATATATGAGAATATATATAGGGGTATGCATATAATATGTGAAATTACAAAGAAATGTTCTTATTTATTTTTCCCCAATGAGATTGTATGCGTTTATATGAGAATATATATAGGGGTATACATATAATATTTGAAATTACAAAGAAGGGGTTTTTTTTTTTTGTTGTTTTTTCTTCCCCCAATGAGATTAATATTTGAAACTACAGAGGGGGGGGGGAGGAGGGGGGAGGAGAACATTTCTCATTTTTTTTTTCTTTCTCTCTTCTCTCCCTCCCTTGTGAGCTTATATGTATATATAGGATAATATATATGGGTGTATGCATATTATGTGGGTTTCCCCCCCCCCTTTTTCTCTTCCCTCTTCATCGCTCCTCCTCTGGGAAACCTCGTTACGGCACATGTCTTAATGCATAAACTGTACGAGATCAATTTCTTCCTAAAAACAAGTTGTATAGGATAACGTATAGACTGTTGGTAATGGGTGGTGGTGAGGCATTGGGCCTCTACTCACTTTCCAGACAGACTTTTTGTCGTCCTGGGAAGCGGGTGTTTGGTCCCTCAACACTGGACCACTTTGGAATTTCTTCTTTAAATGGGGGAAGGGAGATTAGTCCCTCCCCCCATTTCGGGTCATGGTTTGACCTTATGTTATGCCACATTTTGCTTTATTGTTTACTGTTTTATTCTTTCCTTTTGATTTCTCCCTCTTTCTCCCTGTCTTTCCACTCTGTATTCTCCTCTCTGTCGGCCTACCTGTCAGGATATGGGTTTTCTAGGTTACAGACTCATTACATGGTATACATTCTGGAGGATGTAAGGTTTAGGTTCCATGGCTGGACCAAATAGCTCTTCCACACCCCTTCGTGTTGTAACACACAACACTCAGGGGCTGAACTCTCCTATTAAGAGACGAAAGGCTTTTCAAGTCTATAAGTCTATGCATGTGGATGTTGTTTTACTACAAGAGACACACTTCCCAAGGCGGTACACCCCCTCTTTTTTACATGCTCACTTTCCAGTGTTCTATTTATCTAAGGCGGAAAATAAGACCAAAGGGGTGGCTATTTTATTTTCTAAATTTTGTAAATTCACTTTGATTAAGGAATACAGGGACTCGGAAGGAAGATTTGTTTTGGCTAAAGGAACCCTAGATGAAAAAATGTACACTTTTGTCTCATACTATGCACCAAATAGGGGACAACAGAATTTTTTTTCACAGATGCTAGATACTCTCCGACCTTTTATGGAGGGTATCATAGTTATGGGGGGGGGACTCCAACTTGGCCTTTGATTCGGGTTTGGATAAATCTAAACCAAATAAGACTAAAATAATTAGGCCGACTAAAGCTAGTACTCAAGTGGCACGTATGCTACACCAATCTAGGTTGATTGATATTTGGAGAGAATTGAACCCAAACGCTAAAGACTATACACATTTCTCTAATCCCCACCTATCTTATTCACGAATAGACCACATATTGATTTCGAATCATCACGTCCCGGCAGCTGTTGAGTCAACTATTGCAGATGTTCCATGGTCGGACCATTCTATGGTACTGGTATCTCTAAGACGGGAGAATACAGCCCATAGAGTGTCTCATTGGACTCTTAATCAATCTATTTTAAAAAATCCAGCCCTTGTGACGGAAATTGAACAAGCTATAAAGGAATATTTTGAATTTAATGATACACAAGAAGTTTCCCCGGAAACTCTATGGGCGGCCCACAAGGTAACAGTTAGAGGAAAAATAATACAAATTGCGTCCAGACTTAAAAAACAAAAGAGGGTGGAGGTGAGAGAGCTAGAAGAGAAATATCTAGACTTGCACAGAAAACATAAGTCAGATCCTTCTGGATTTCCCACCTCTTCACTTGATGCCGCTAGATCGGCCCTGAACTTAGCACTAACAGCACGGGCAGGAGAAGATATGAAATGGACAGGTGCCAGATTTTACCAATTGAAGGATAAAATAGGGCCGATGTTAGCAAATAAATTGTCACCTAGATTTAAATCGAAGACGCTCCCCAAGATTAGACAAGCAGATGGATCCCTTACTTTAAATCCTCAGCGGATGATGGAAACCTTCCATGATTTCTATTCTAGACTTTACGCTTTTGACGATAAATCTACTTCAGATAAAATAGAGAAATTCTTGGATAAAATAAGTCTTCCTACTTTGAAAAAGGAACATATGGAGATATTGGAGGCTCCCATATCAACTGAGGACGTTCTATCAGTAATTCAAAATCTAAAGACGGATAAGGCACCGGGACCCGATGGTTTTTCCTCCCCATATTATAAAACATTCTCAGTTATCCTTACGCCCTACTTAACTCGCTTTTATAATTCCTTGACAGATGGTATTTCTATTAATAAACAACTTAATATGGCTTATATCTCAGTGATCCTGAAACCTGATAAAGACCTTAGTCTAGTTGAAAATTACAGGCCAATATCTCTTATTAATAACGACCTCAAAATATTAACCAAAATTATGGCCAAAAGAATGTCCCCTTTCATGAACCAATATATTAATGGGGATCAGGTAGGATTCATTTCAGGGAGGCAGGGACTGGACCAGATAAGAAGGGCAGTTGATCTGATTTCCATTCTACAATCTGGGTGGACTGGGGATCGTGGACAAGAAGGGATGCTCCTTTCCCTAGATCTCCAGAAAGCCTTCGGTACTGAAGCGATGGGGTTTCGGCTCTAAATTCATGGGAATCTTATCTGCGCTCTATTCATGTCCGGAAGCTAAACTCCGTGTACAGGGCCTATTCTCAGAACCTATTAAGATCCGGAGGGGCACACGACAAGGATGCCCCTTGTCTCCTATGCTATTCGCAGTCATGATCGAATCTTTGGCTATAGCTATTCGTGATGACCCGGATATCAAGGGAATTAAATGCTCTCAAAAGGAACATAAATGTGCATTATTTGCAGATGATGTATTACTTTTCATAACCTCACCTCCATCCTCTCTTCCTGAAATTATTTACCTATTGACTGACTTCGCTAGAGTGTCGGGCCTCAAAGTAAATTGGGCTAAATCCAGAGCGCTTAATGTGTCACTCCCTGAACCCACAGTTTTAATGTTAAAAAACAAATATGAATTCAAATGGGAAATTTCATCTATCAAATATTTAGGAATCAACCTGACTTCGAAGTTTGAGAATCTCTATTCTGCCAACTATCCTCCTACGTTTAAAAAACTCGAGAAAGATTTAAATGAATGGGGTTCCCAGAAAATAGGATGGATTGGTAGGATTAATTCGGTTAAGATGACTCTGCTCCCCAGACTTTTATATCTCTTCCGCTCATTGCCCATCCCAATAATTAAAAGTCACCTAAAATCATTTCAGGGCAAAATCACCAGATTCGTTTGGAACAAGAAGGGTCCGCGTGTTCCTTCTCGAAGCCTCTTCAATCTAACTGAACAGGGGGGTTTAGGAGTCCCGAATTTGTGGTGGTACTACCAGTCTGCTAGGTTGGCCCAACTATCTGAAGTATATCTTAAAAAGGACCGTCCTGATTGGATTAATATAGAAGAACAAGCATCTTCTGCGTTTACTATAGAAAATTTGATGTGGTGTACCCCCAAACACAGACCCGCTATTATGTCCCCAACCCTTTCTCAAGCTTTAGTAATTTGGGATTCACTTAGGAAAAATCCTTCTCTGGTCTCGAAAGGTCAACCCTTAGCGGAGGTTTTCCTGGATCCGATCTTTGCATCTAGAGTCGACGTCGACTCCTTCAAATGGTGGCATGACAAGGGGGTGTACCGCATTGGACAGCTCTTCTCAAGATTGGGCCCTTTACCCGAACAATTTTTTGTTGATAATTTTGATCTCCCCTCCTCCGAGAGATTGAGATTCTCTCTATTACATGATTACGCCCAAAATCTTTGGTCTGATAATCTAATTTCTGGCTCCCTATCTCCAGTTGAACATAGATGCGACCAAGCCTCGGCGAGACGGGGTAATATCTCAGTTATTTATAAATCTCTCGCGACAAATGATACAAAATTACCCCACATGCTCGCTTGGGAAAGAGAACTTGGAGATGAATGGGACTTAGAGGATTGGTATGGAAATTTTGCTAGATCTATCAAGGGTTTGCTAAGTGTATCTCTGGCGGAAGCCAATGCGAAAATCTTTACTAGATGGTACATGGTCCCTCTTAAATTGGCCTCGATGTATCCTTCATACTCACCCTTATGCTTTAGAGGTTGCCAGGGAATAGGGTCCATGTTTCACACTTGGTGGGAATGTCCAAAGATTCGGGGTTATTGGAATAAGGTGTTTCACATTGTCAGACGAGTAACAGGGTGTAATGTGCATCAGTCTCCAGCAATCGCTCTATTGAATGGTCTAATCCCACAAATCTCGAAGGTTACCAGAAAACTGATTATATTTATCCTGACAGGCGCCAGAATTACTATTGCAGCCGCATGGAAGAAACAGTCGGTCTCTATTCTACACATGAAGAGACAAGTCACATGGATCATGGAGCAGGAAAAGAGAATTAGTTTAATGTTAGATAAAACTATTTTGTTTACTGAAACTTGGGAACCGTGGCTTAAGTACATGGGAATCCCCTATACTCCGGGGATACAGTAGTGGCTGTTGCTCCGGACTGATGCAATGTCCTTGCGGGAAACAATATATTGGTAGGACCAAACGCACAATGCAAGTACGATTGGGGGAACATATTACTAATATTCGATCAGGGTTCTCCCAACATTCAGTGTCAGCACACTACGACCTACATCATAGTCGTAATCCTGAAGGCACGATATTTTTGGGGATCGATAAATTTGATCCCCACTGGAGGGGTAGTTCCTTAGTTAGAGGACTCTCCAGACTTGAAATGTCTTGGATCTATCGAGTCCGGACATACCTACCTTATGGGTTAAATGTGGACACGGACGTCAACGCTTTTATAGATAACAGCTGATTTCCTTTTTTTACCATTACTGTAGTGTGTACCTGCTCTGATGTCTGGGTAGATTTGAGAATCAATAAGTTCTAATCAGTTTCACCTCATTAACAACTTCACATCGTTACACTGTTTAGTCTAGTCGATCCGCATCACCAATTTAATTAATCTCTTTTGAAATATTTTTTGAATTAATTTTATTATAGATCCAGTCCTTTTACATATATTTTTTGATTTTCCAACATGGTTAATGTATGCTGCAAGTTGGATTTCTGTTCTTACAGTTACTTCCAACACAGATGTTTTTCCGTGTTGGGCTATATTCATTGTGTACCTGCTCTGATGTCTGGGTAGATCTGAGAATCAATAAGTTCTAATCAGTTTCACCTCATTAACAACTTCACATCGTTACACTGTTTAGTCTAGTCGATCCGCATCACCAATTTAATTAATCTTTTTTGAAATAATTTTTTTGAAATAATTTTATTATAGATCCTGTCCTTTTACATATATTTTTTGATTTTCCAACATGGTTAATATATGCTGGAAGTTGGATTTCTGTTTTTACAGTTACTTCTAACACAGATGTTTTTCGTGTTGGGCTATATTCATTTGGTATAAAGGGCATAATATATATTCATTCTAATATATTATCTGGTAGTGTCATACCATATTGATATACACTATCAGTATACAAAGGAATTGTGGAGTTTCTACACTCTACCAATTTTCAGTGTGCACTTCATTTACACTATCAGCACACAAAGGAATCGTATTTTTTATACTCTATCAATTTTCCTTTTCTGTGTGCACTTCAGTGTGTATGGAATAATCGTCCCTAATTTGTTTCTTTCTTTAATATATATTTTTAATATACATTTATATATATATGGAATCAATCTGCATATATATATTTTTCATATTTTTTATCTAATTAATTTTTTATAATTAAGTTTTCCCTTCATTAGTGGACTAATGTGTGGCATATTTGGAGGTGGTCATACCAGCTGTTATTGCCATACAACCCTTATACTCCAAATTGAGGCTCTTTTTTATGTATATTTTTTCTGCCTACATAGGGCCAGATTCACGAACACTTGCGCTGGAGTATTTGGATATGCGCCGCGTAACTGTGATGATGCGCCGTCGTTTCTATGTGCCCGTACCCAGCAAACTAGATGCGCCCAATAACGGGTCATTTGCGACCGGCGGAACGTTCCGACGCCAGAGTATCGTCAGCGCTTATTTTCGCTGGGCGCATCAGTCGCGCCCATTGATTTCCCCTGCAAATATGCAAATGAGGTATTTTTCCCAATTCACGAACGGATTAGCACCATACGCTGGCTACATGCGCCGCGCGTATCTGGTCCGTCCGGCGCAAAGTTATTTCTACAAAAGGCTGCTTTATCTTTACTCCAGACGGTCACAGGTCAGCAGGAGAGCAGCTACAGCAGCGTTACCGACGATAAGAGCTAGCTGAGCACCCCCACTTGCAGGACAACACCTCTGTCCATGCTTGTCTGTCAAATTTTACAGCCATGGAGGAAGACATCATAGGTCTCCATAGCCGGGATGACGGCTGACAGCTCCTGGCCATTAAAGTTCAGCTTTCTCCTGTGTGTTTGCGGGGAACGGGAGCAGCCATCTCAGAACAAAAGTAACATCACTGCGGGGAGGGGGAGCAGGATATACTTTAGTGCCGGAATGGCGCTTCTATGGGCGCATCTAAACGCCCAACGGAAGGCATTGCGCTGACGTTTCCCGTGCAGTGGTGCCGACGGAAGTTGTGAGCATGCGCACAAAGGGGGCGAGTGGAGCCTCACTCACTGCGCATGCTCCGTGGTTGATGCGCTGAACGTAAGCCTCTGCGCTGGGCTCCGCCCATCATTTACATATGATCACACCCACTTCCACTTGCGTCGGGTTACGCCAGCGCATTATCGTTACTCTGGCGCAAGTTTACGCGCAACTGCTATGTGAATTACAGGACTTGCGCTGAAAGGGTCTTCAGAGTAACGTAAATGAGAAGCGTTACTCCAGAGGAAAGATACTCTCATCTACCTGAATCTGGCCCATATTCTTATTTTCAGATATCAATTCCTATTACTGGCAAGCGATCCCTTTTCCAAAATGGTCGATTGCTTCCTGAATTCCCCGCTTGTTTGTTTAGGGCGACCTTACTGCAAAAGGTGTTTTCAATGTTTAAGGCAAGCGATCCCTTTTTGTAACACGGTTGATTGCTGCCTGAGTTTTCTGTAACTCTGCTTGGGATGATCTTATCACTAAGGGTGATCTTAAACAAAATTTCAAAGTTCAAGGCACTGACAGTGCTTATACTATTGGCAAGCGATCCCTCTTCAAAGATGGCCGATCGCCATTCATGATCCCCAGACGTCAGAGAAGGGCGGTCCTAGAATGTTACAAACGAATTTAAAGGTGGCGAGTCAGCGCGCCGCTCGTGCCCCTGGATGAAGTCTGCTATTGGACGAAACGGCGTAGGGAGGAACGGCGTGCTGACGACACCATTGTTTTTATCCTCACGACCATCCGGAAGGACGGGCGGATTGTGAGAGCCGGCCGGCTTACTATTTATATGCTTCCAAAGGATTCGTTTTTTGTAAGTGCAATCGAATTTCTTTTATTAAACTTTTAAAACGTTACTACTCTATGTTGGCTTCCTTTCTCTTCCCTTGGCTACACTCTGGGAGTGATTGTTTTTCTGGGATCCAGCCGCATTGAGACCAAGCTTGGAGATACACACAGGATTCCACTTTAATACCCGTTAAGGCAATCCAGCCTGCTGTGCTGTTGATGCTCACGATTATTATCTATCTAGTAAGCAGATTTACTATAAGAGGTGGAGGTGGAGGCTCTCTTCTGTCCTGCAGTATCTCAATCCCCTACTTGGGATATTTCTCTGAACTCACTGAACTTTGATTTTTCCCTGGAGCTTTTTACGAACTTTGTCAATTCAGTTTGTTTTCTTATATGATTTTGTCATACATTGGAACACTTGGTGTTGGTTTTTTATATACAATTTTTTTGCACTCAATGCACATTTTGTTATCACCTTCACTATTGATGTATTAATTTTAGCAGCGCAGCACACCCAATTTACTGATGCATAATCTTGGCAGGTGGGCTTACTCTTTCCTCTGAACTCTTTACTCTTCTCATCTCTATCTCCCCCCCTTCTCTTCCTCCCCTTTTCCCCTTTTTTTTTTCTCTCCTTTTCTTTTCTTTTTTTTCTCTTAATTTTAGATTCGAGAAGACTAAACATAGTACATTACTTCTCATAATGTGATATTCTCACTTTGGGGATAATGGGTTCGGAAATACTCATTATATATCGGGTTTTTCTATTATAGTTAACCCTGGGTAGGATGTTGTCTTGGTTCTTTAGACAAATGTTAGATCAAGTTGCTTTTGGGGAGGTTGGGTGGAGGGGACAGGTCCACCTCTAGGATACAGAGTGATCCCAAGAGGGATGTCGGAGAGGCAGAGATTGTCCTGGATACCCACCTTCTTGGGGTCTATGAAAGATTGGTCTACTACATCCCTCATTGCTTTAATATTCTGGATCAGACCATAGGATATATGAGATCTCGGGGGATTAGGGAGGTGATTTGGGACAAACTATATTACCTATGGGGTTCTGATTTATCTTAATAGTTCTCATTTCTCTTTGCAGTTCAATAAGTACTACCCTCTGGGGTTAAAAATGTTGGAAACGATAAACACTGAATGTACCTGTTTATTCTCAAATGTATGTTCAGCTGTAATATTTACTGTGTTATTTGGCGCATAGCTGTATATTTTATATTTTTTTGTTTTGAAAATAAACTTAAATTTGAATGATAAAAAAAAAAAAAAGGCAAAAGCCTATACAAATTTAGAAAATTCATGGTTAACAGTGCTTTAGCAATCTAATGCACACGGTCGGAATTTCCGACAAGAAAAGTTTGATGTGAGCTTTTGGACGGAAATTACGACCGTGTGTAGGTTCCATCGAACTTTTTCTGTTGGAATTTCTGACGAAAAAATTGACTGACAAGAAAAGTTCTTGTCGGAAATTCTGATCGTCTGTATGCAATTCCAATGCGCAAAAAACACGCATGCTCACAATCAAGTCGACGCATGTTCGGAAGCATTGAACTTAATTTTTCTCGGTTTGTTGTAGTGTTGTACGTCACCGCATTTTTCATGGTCGGAATTTTGTGTGACCGTGTGTATGCAACACAAGTTTGAGCCAACATTCCGTCGGGAAAAAAATCCAAGGTTTTCTTAACGGAATTTCTGATCATGTGTACACGGCATAAGGGTCTGATTTATTGTGGAAAGGGTAAAATCAGGAAGTCCCAAAGCCAACTAACTAAGCACATTTGTAAAAGAACACTGATATGCTTCAAAATTGTGGAATTTGTTTTGTCATTCACTAATGCCGCGTACACACGGTCGTTTTTTGTGATGAAATAAAACAACTTTTTATAAAAACTTCATTTAAAATGATTGTGTGTGGGCTTTACGTCGTTTTTTGTCTTCTGAAAAACGACCCAAAAAAATTCGAACCTGCTTCAATTTTTTATGTCGTTTTCCAAAATGTCATTTTTTGTGTCATAAAAAATGATCGTGTGTGGGATAAAATGACGTTTAAAACTACGTTTTTAAACCCGTGCATGCTCAGAAGCAAGTTATGACGCAAGCTTGAATGGAACAGAGGGCCGTCGTATGTGTTGTACGTAACCACGCTTTGCACAAGCATTTTCAGAAAACGATGGTGTGTAGGCAACGTCGTTTTTTAAAGTGAAGTTTGAAAAACATTGTTTTTTTCATGAGAAAAAACAATGTTTTTTTACAAGCCAAAAAACGACCATGTGTACGCGGCATTAGGGTTTATACCTATATTAAATCCATCAATATATGTGCGGGTTTCCAGAAGATTGCAGCTTTCTATGTTAGTTCAGGTTTATTTTGGCTAAAAGCAAACTGCACTTATCATTGATAGAAGTGAAGAGTGTGTTCTACTTCTTGAGATTGCTGTAGACATTAGCTTAACATCTGTTTATTGTGGAATTCTGCTTTTTTCATGTCATTCTCTGAGATTACCAAAGATATAAGAATAGCAGCGTAAGCTAAAAGCAGGCCACTGTCATCATATTAGATATCTATCAGGAGAAGAGTGCATTCAAACGACTGGTCTTGTGCAATAACAATCTGCTAATTTATGAATCAAAACAATGTTCCAGGCATTCAGGCAACTAGTTATGCTTGAGTGTAGTACATACAAACTGTTATGTTAGAGTTGCACCCCAGGGACAAGGTGAACCTGATATACAAATTCTCTAGAATAATATTCTGTTCTGTATTTTTTTCTGATGCAACAGTTACAATCTTCCAGTTAACTATTTTAAAGCTGAAGCTAGGGCAAAGTCTTGCCCACTAATTTAATGCTTTTTTTAAAAAAAATGTAATCTGAATCCCCAAAATATTCATCCATTGGCTGCACATGTGCTAAAATGACCCAGACAGCTGAGTTGTGGGAAGTGGGCCTGGAGATAACAGCGCTGATGCAATAGCTGATGCAATAGAGAGGCTGCTCTACTCTTCCATAATGGCTGCGTCTGGAGGACATCTTACCTCGTTTGGGTTGTGCCTCACTTTTCTCCCCTGCTCTATTCAGCACTTAAGTTGCATCAGTGACCTCATCATCATCCCCCCCTCTATACTCATCATCACTGGAGACAACTTGGCAAAATGCCGCGGCTGGGGGAACATGACTGCCAATTTTTTGTTTATCAGTGTTCTCCCCTCTCTGTAGGCTCATGTTCCTACCTTCCTCAACCTCAGAACCAACATCAGAATCAAGTAATTCCTGTGCATCATCATGAAGCAAGTGGCTGATGCTGTGTTCAAATAACTCAGCTGACTTCTCCATGCATTATCCTGGGGCTATGGCAGGAGTAGCTGTGGGCAAGGAGGCAGAATAAGCCATTCTGACAGCTGCGGTTGACTGCGCACTAGTCTCTGCTTAGGTGATAGAGGATGAGGATGGTTTAGTAAGCCAGTCCTCCACCTCCTCTGCATGCTGTGGCTGGATAGCACGGGCAATATCACTAAACAGAGAACATAGTACCCTTTCTGAGGATGGAGCACGTCCACCTTTACCTGTGGACAAATACGCCTTGCCTTGTTGGCAGATATAATAGGGGGCTTACTCAGGCCCGTATTTACTCCCTTTGCCTCCCCAAGGCTGGGTCCTTCAATGTCGCCCCCCCCCCCACACACACACACACCACCATTCTCATCCTTTATCGATGACTGCTACAGTGAAAGTTTATGTACTGCAAAGTTTGCAGAACATGAATTTTTACTGAAGGTGAAGACTGTTTAATGAGTTTGCAGCATGGATCACTTTATTGCAAAATCATGATCTCTATATTCATTTCCACATTGGCTGCTTGGCACACACAAGAGTAATTTATTAAATTGTACCTGCTGTCCTTGCCAGGAGGTTCCCCTCATGCAGCGTGCTTCTCTCTCTCCTCCTCCTCCTCCTGTCATCAGACAGACCCCTCCCGTGTCCTTTAAGAGATGATGCAGTGAACATAATCCACAGGCAGGAGCATGGGCGGGGCTTAAGGCCCTGCCTCCCCCAGTCTAATTACATGCAGCCAGTCAGTCATCGGCCACATATGGAGGCGTGAGCTGCTCCGCACAGTCCGCACTACCCCCCCTCCAAGCACGCCGGGGCGCTGCATTATGTGGGAGACGGCCATGGGACTGGGGAAAGGCAGGTGGGGGGGTGGCGCCTTATCAGGAATCCGGCCCTGGGCTTACTACCATAATGTAATAGAGATGGGGAAATGTGTAATTGAATGCACTTCGATCAATGGAAAGTGACACACTTCAGTATACTGCAGTAAAACTGCACTGACAGTGCAATTGTACTGCAGTATATTGTACTGTGACATACTTCAATATACTGCAGTAAAATTGCACTGATACACTACAATATACATGCATTAAAAGGAGAGTGCTACGTACAGAGTGGAGGGTTGAAGGGTGTACTGTGTACAGTGTGCAGGATTGAGGGGTGTGCTATGTACTGAATGCAGAGTTGAGGGGTACGCTCTGTAATGCGTGGAGTGTTTAGGGGTTAGCTCTGTATTGCGTACAAGGTTGAGGGGCGCGCTCTGTACTGCGTAGAAGGTTGAGGGGTGCACTGTGTAATGCGTGCAGGGTTGGGGGTTGTACTCTGTACTGCATGCAGGGTTGAGGGGTTCGTTCCATACTGCATGCAAGGTTGAGGGGTGCGCTTTGTACTGCATTCAGGGTTGAGGGGTGCACTCCATACTCCAAAATTTTCTGCCCAAGAACAGTAGAGATTCCAGTACAGAGCTCTGCAAATAGTGGAGCTGCTGCAAAAGAGCAGCTACAATTTACAGCATCTGTAGGCTGCTGACATAGGTATATGGAGGAGCTTCCACCGTGGAGCCGTGTAGTTTCCCTGCCCCTCCCTCCTCTTCTCTGATGGGACGAGAGGCCGACTAGATTTCCCCGCCCCTCCTTCCTCCTCTCTGATGGGACAAGCCACCAGCTAGATTTCGCCGCCCCTCCCTCCTCTTCTCTAATTGAATGAGTGACCAGCTAGATTGCACACCCCCTCCTTCTTCTGCTCTCCTAGATTAAGGGGGTCTGTTCAGCCAATAGGAGAGTTGTGCTGAGAAGTGAGCAGCGCCTGCTGAAAAAAAAAAGCTGTGGCCCGCCAGTAAAGTCTGTGGAGCCTCAAAACTGGGACTTTGCCTTGATTCACAGGGAACCTGGGACTTACATCAAATCCTGGGACGGTCCCAGCAAATCTAGCTATAATAATTTAAGCAAGATGTGCTAAATGTCACCATAGTTTTTAGAGATGTTACAAATTAGTAAAGCTGTAGCACTCTTTTGTAGAGTGCTGTATCTCCATTAAATCAGAATATTACAAAAGAGTGTTGTGTCATAGGAGAGAGCTATTGTATAGATTGCAAGAAGGTGTTACATGTCATCCCACATGTACATATCAAAAAGGTCTGAATATTGCTGCATAACACAAGGGAAGCTCCATATCTTATAAACTTGCAGTTCTTCATTGTTTTTGATGGCATACAGTACTGTGCAATTTTATTATGTTTAGTCGTTTAGTCATATCCGACTCTTCGTAACCTCATGGACCATAGTGTGCCAGGCTTTTCTGTTCTCCATTGGCTTCTGGAGCTTGTTTAACTTCATGTTCATTGTTTTGATAATGCTATCTATCCATAATTAAAGAAGTACTCCAACCTTCCTCCCCAAAACAGATGCATTGTGCATGTAAATAAATCACAACCCCACTGTCAGTGTAACTTACCTCCTTTAGCAGTATACAGCGGGTTTCTATGTCTGTGATGTCACTCCTCCTGGCTGAATTTCAAAGTTCTCTGACTTTCTGTTTCCTTCCTTTGCCAGTCCTAATACTGCATCTCCTATGATCCTTTGAGGATTGTTGTCGGTCTTGATCACGAACTCCGCTCCATACAGGTAATCCCTCAGCTTATCCACCACTGCCCACTTCAAGGCCAGGAACTCATGTTTGTGCATGGGGTAGTTCTTCTCGTTCTGACTCATGTAGGCAACAGGCCGTAGATGGCCATCATGCTCTTGACATAGAACCCCCCTAACCCATCTCGACTGGTGTCAACAGGGCCGTCTTTAATATGGTTTGGACCCTGGGCAAACATTTTTTTTGCCCCCCCCAATGTTATTTTGCTTTTCACCCCAACATAGGGTGAACATATTCTTTAGAAAGAGGATTGCTATTGTTTTGCTTATTTTCCTATTTAGGCCTTTTTTTTATGGTGGAATAGCAATGTATTGCTTGCACCAGTAGCAGCAAGAGGACAGGGAAGCTGACATTGAAAACATATTTTTTTTTTTCATTTGCAGCAGCATTAAAGTGTTCGTAAGCCCAAAAACGAACTTTACATCAAAGCGTAGTCCCACCCAAAAATGGTACTTCCGCTTATCCCACTCCTCACCCCCATACATGCCACATTTGGCATGTCATTTTTTTGGGGGGGGAGTGGGGGCTTCAGGAGGAGTGGGACTTCCTGTCCCACTTCCTCCTCCCGCCGAGTGGCTGGTAAGGCGATTAGGCTTAATCGCCTTATTGCAGCCCCTCCCTGTAGGCGATCATCTAGGACACTGACAGGTCCTAGACGATCACCTGTCCAATCAGCGGCGAGCCCTCAGTAGAAATGAATACGCCGGACGGGGAGGGGGGGAGAGGAGCGTCGCTGGAACGCTGGAGCAGGTAAGTGATTGTTTATTAAACGCCAGCAGCTACACTTTTTGTAGCTGCTGACTTTTAATAAACAAAACTTTTGGCTGGAACACCCCTTTAATAGCGTCCTGCACAGACCCGAGTGGTATAGTGATGTAGTCTCCTTACCCGTTGGTATGACCACAAGAGCAGCGGTCAATAAGAACCCAGGGTGCTTTATAGTCTCCCAAAAAGACTTATGCTGAATCCGGTTCTTGCACACTGGATTGGGCATTCATAAGTATCTCAAAAGGGAAAAATAAAAGAGCCCCATAGTGTTGACTGCGATAAAATATTGTTTAATAAAAGTAATGCACTTACAGGAGTAGTTGTATTGTGTGCGATGATACAATATCCCACTGGTAATATGCAAATGGTCTCGGCGTCTTCTCCTGTCCTTCCGCTGTATCAGCTTGCCGTGTAGGTAAATGTGATGACGTCGGGATGCTAGCACACCTACGCGTTTTGTCACAAGATGACGTCGTCGGGGATTGGCTACTTATTCAGAAGAGCCTTGGTGTAGACTCCGTTTACTTGGATGGGAACAACAGGAGACGATCCCACCAACTTTTTAGAAAGGAAAGAAGTAAGTGGTGGCCCTGGCCTGTTCAGTGGTTTGTACCCGCACTCCTCTCTTGCAGAGATTCTGATCAAGCTTTAACCACTTAAGACCGGAACCAAAATGCAGCTAAAGGACCTTGCCCCTTTTTGCGATTCGGCACTGCGTCGCTTTAACTGACAATTGCGCGGTTGTGCGACGTGCCTCCAAAAAAAATTGGTGTCCTTTTTCCCCCCACAAATAGAGCTTTCTTTTGGTGGTATCACCTCTGCGTTTTTTATTTTTTGTGCTATAAACATTTTTTTACATTTTGCTATAATAAATATCCCCCAAAAAAATATAAAAAAATGTTTCCTCATTTTAGGCCGATACGTATTCTTCTACCTATTTTTGGTAAAAAAAATCGCAATAAACATTTATCGGTTGGGGCAAAATTTATAGCGTTTACATTATAGGGGATAGTTTTATTGCATTTTTATATATATATATATATATATATATTTTTTTTTACTACTAATGGCGGCGATCAGTATTTTTTTTTCGTGACTGTGACATTATGGCGGACACTTCGGACAATTTTGACACATTTTTGGGACCATTGTCATTTTCACAGCAAAAAATGCATTTAAATTGCATTGTTTACTATGGAAATGACAGTTGCAGTTTGGGAGTTAACCACAGGGGCGCTGTAGGGGTTATGTGTTCCCTAATGTGTGTTTACAACTGTAGGGGGTGTGGATGTAGGTGTGACGTCATCAATCGTGTCCCCCCTATAAAAGGGATGACGGGAGCGTGCCGCGACCCACGGCTGGGTACTAGCACAGCATGTACCTGTATGTGCATGTGCCCAGCCGTGCCATTCTGCCGACGTAAATGTACAGGAGGCAGTCCTTAAGTGGTTAAGCAGAGCTCCGGCGACAAATAATTTTTTTTTCACACTAATTCTTTCCTTGTCCTAACATAATACTCATAATTTATGTTTTTTTTTTTTTTTTTTTTTTATCTGCTGCATAATCTCTCTGCTGCCTGACAATTCTGACTCTGGGACACAGCAAGGGACAACAATTGGAGCAGGCAAGTGACAATCCGCAACATGTGTTTTCTTCATCCAGGCAAAAGGAAAATGCTAGTTACCTGGCTGTCTTCAGCTTTCAATAATCTATAAGTTTCATCATAACAAAATAAAACAGAAAAACAGAAGCAGGATATATGTAGACAAAGTGTGTCAAAAACATAGGATTAATCAATTGAGTACCACTGACAGACTTCGGTAATATTATAGTGAATGTTGGGAAATACTTTGTTAAATAAACAGATACATGTGCTATTCGCTCCAATGGGATCAATCTGTGCCGGTAGGGGGACAGCACACAACCTCATCATTTTCACTTCATACGTAATTAATCAAAACAATACAGAAATAGCAAAGCAAAACAAGGTCGAGGGAAGGGAGGGGAAGGTAGGGCAAAGCTCACACAAAAAAAAGGAGAAGAAAAAGGGTAAACGTAGGTAACAAGATGCATCAGTCGGTGGAGGGACCAGCTTAAAAAATTAACCTGAAATTTGCATCATTGTGACAATCCTCAAGTAAGTGAGTTGAAAGGAAAGTGCCCATACCAATTGGAGGGTGGGGGGGAAAGGAGGGGAAGGATCACCCTATATAGGGCTTAGACTATATTGAACTAAGGCCACACAGAAATACATGGACCGTATCATTGGCTCGATGAGAGCTAGTAATCAATCTTTAACTGTGAATCTTGGATTTGACAACCAAAAGGTATTTAACCCTAAAAGGTTTGGTCTTAAGATCCGACATTGCTAACAGTTTCTCTATTTCACACTGGTGGTTCAGAGTAAGTATGGCCTGTCTTCAGCTTTAATAATTTGAGTCACAGAGCCAGGACAAACATGCACCAGGTGAAGTCAGAAATCTTGCAATGAGCACTTGTTCTTAGCCAGCAGCTCAGAAAGTCCTAAATACCATGGATCAGTTTGGCAGGCAGGAAATTTGTATTTTCAGGGGAGGTTAGCAGTGGCAAGCCCCAGATCTCAGGCATTCACAACTCTATTATTAGCCCAGAGTCCGAGCGATGTCCGATTTGACTCAGAGCGCGGTCGAGTGACATAGTAGGTCCTGCCTTCTGGAGCCTGAAGCGCCTTTGATGGACGTCCCACTGGTCCAATGCAGGGACGTGTGATGTCTATCATAGGTGCTGCAGGCTCCAGAAGGCAGAAATTACAATGTGGCCCAGTCACTATGAGAGGATTCCCACTCGGCGCTCGGCGGGCGGCTCTCCTCTGCTGGATCTGCCTGCCTGCTGTCTACTGTGATGGGTGCGCCACACACATTATTTCCTGTTCTTGATTTGGATTGCCCCGGAATAAATGTTTCTTTACTTCCGAGCCAAACCGTCCGTTTCTATATTTGGCATCGTCCCGCAACCTAGATTTTGCATAGAGGGAGTTTCTCTGGTTCGTGTAGATTTTCTGGCCACTTATATTATGATTGGAATTTTCAATTTTCTGAGTTTCCTGACATATATTTATATAGTTTGGATTACTTCAAGATAGTGAAATGTATTATTTCATTACTACCTACCTTCGCTTGTCCTGAAGAAGCCTCACGGCGAAACCCGTAGACGACGCTTAGGGGTTCTTTATACTTTGTACCCTTTATGTTTTCTTACATGTTCCAATGCGTTTTTTATGTTTCCAGATGCATTCCAAATGCTTTTTTTCTTTTCACGCTACTGCAGTCCGGTGCATTTTTTTGGCGTTTTTACCACGTTCCAGTTCAGTCCAGTGCAGGAAAAAATGCAGCATGTTAAACTTCGGAACTGGAATGCCTTGGAACTGACTGCACTGGTGTAAACTATGCCATTTGGTATCCATACAAGCTACTTTCCATGTGTTTTTGATACAGAACAAAAACACACTGGAATACATGTGGTGTGAACTGGCTTTTAAAGCATGTTGCATTTTCTTATTTTTTTTACAACAAAAGAAACTGGAAAAGCTACAATTTTTTTTCAAAAATGTTTTTTCAAAAATGTTTTTTTTTTTTTTTACAAAAATTATATTACCCCCCCCCCCCCCCCAAAAAAAAATAATAATATTTTTTTCAAAAATGATGTTAAAAAAAATAATAAATGACTCTAAAAAAAAATTACAATTTTTTTTTATAAACTGTGAAAGATATCAAACTGAAAAGATATAGCCGGACAGCTGAATATGAACATTTTAAAGTTTGTTTGGTGTCTGTTGGTGAAAGTATGAAGGAGCTTTTGGGAGCGGAAGAAGATTTTAAGGATTTGAAGCATGCTCTCATTTCCTTCAATGTTATAAAAGTGTTACAAAGTTTAATATTTAAGTTATAAATAGTAGAAAAAAAGTTGAAGTCCCATCATTAAAGGGGTTGTAAAGGAAAACATTTTTTTTTCATAATAAGCATCTTTTACCTGCAGACATTCCTCTTTTCACTTCCTCATTGTTCGTTTTTGCTCAGAAGTTGCTCTATTTCTTCTCTGTTCTGTTCACTTCCTGCTTGTCTGATTTTACTGACCACCTTGAAGGGAGACTTTTCTGCGGTGGTCAGTAACGTGCTCGCCCCCTCCTGGGAACTACATCTGTGTGGCAGGGCGCTCTCTACATGTTAGAGACTTCAAGGAGGTGTGAATTACTGGGCGTGCCGCAATTCATACTGGGAAATTGAGTTCTTACATGAACAAGTGATGCAAACCAGGAAGTGAATAGGAGAACAGAAACTAGAATGCCGGAGGTGATATAGATGAAGAAATTTAATAGGTATTTACTTGTTTGTTAACAGAATCATTACACTATTAATTTTAGGCAAAAATATTTTTTTCCTTTACAACTCCTTTAACTGAAAGAGCTGAACATTTTAAAAGTTGAATGGTTTTAATAGCTGAAAGTATGCAGAAGTTACGCGGAGCCAAATAACTGAGCCATTTCCCCTCAGGGTTGTGTGGGAGGAGCTACAATTCCTCTCAGAGCTGTGTGGGAGGAGCTATAATTCCCCTCAGCGTTGCCAGGAAACCAATGGCTCTAAGCACAGACCAGAGTATTTTACCTCTACCTGAATACTTGTCATTATTCAAACGGTCTTATTTTAAAAACTACAAATCATACAGCGAAGAGCTTTATATTGTGAGAATCACAAGACCCAGACCTACATTTGAATAGTATGTCTCTGAAATATTAAAATTGAAGGCACAGTCGCATTTTAGATATTACCCTTTACATTTTAGGTGTCTAGACTGTAATTTTAATACATTTCTATGGATAGCGTGATTTGCAAACAATGGTCATATTGTAAAAACGATCAGGACTATGGCTTAGCCGTGGACATGTGTAGTGGCAGCAGGGATAGCTGAACGTTTTGATATACGATTTGTGTAGGTCGGCTTGAAAATGAGGGAGTGGTGGCAGTTTAGAAATCATGTCCTGTTTTTTTCAGTTTTTGTCATCTCACACTATAGTTTCAACATTCATTCCTATGGGACAAATTTTGCAGCAAAAACTGCGATATTTCGTGAACGCTTCAGTGAAACGTTCCACAAAGTAATAGCCCAACAATCAGGAACAATCTGCAGGTTTCGGTATATTACTTGTCTATGTGGTGTAACATTTTTTGGAGGAGTTAGGGCGGAAAATTTGGCTATAATAATAATATATATATGTGAGATAAGAAGTGTAGGGTCTGATGTAACTTAGCTGGCAGTGTGGCTCAAGGGTCTGAGGCGCTGGACTCAATGTAGAAGGCTGATGAAAGTACTGATGAAGGCCTGGGTTCAAAACCCAATGCTGCCAGCTTTTTTTTTTTTTACTTTGTTTTGAAAGAGAAAATTACATAATTAGTGGGAATGCTTCAGCAATATATATATTTTTCTGAATTTTGAATTTTTCAGCAGGAACTGGCCAAGATTCGAACCATGTATGGGCAAGGCTGATTGTACCCAAGTCTATGCTGCTCCCATCACATCCTATATCGTTGGAACACTTCTGAACATTTTACACCCATAAAAGCTGGTTTCTCCATATCCATACCAATTGATCGCAAGATGAGTATTTTAACCACTTAAGCCCTGGACCAAAATGCAGCCAAAGGACCAGGCCTCTTTTTGTAAATCGACACTGCGTCTCTTTAACTGACAATTGTGCGGCCGTGCGACGTGGCTCCCAAACAAAATTGGTGTCCCTTTTTCCCACAAATAGAGCTTTCTTTTGGTGGTATTTGATCACCTCTGCGTTTTTTTGCGCTATAAAAAAAATAGAGCGACAATTTTGAAAAAAATTCAATATTTTTTACTTTTTGCTATAATTAATATAACCAGTTACATTCCTGGCATGCCGGGAATGCTAACTGTCACATTGGTTGTGCTCTTAACCAAACTGTCAAGCCATCCAATGGCTGGTGTCATAACTGATCACATGTGCAGCATCATGGCAGTTGAAGATTAAACAGAGGCCAAGATGGCAGCTTACAAAAGACAAAAAGCGTCGCCCTCTGAGCGTAGTATTGGATTTATTCAGATAAAAATACAAGTCAATTCTTATTTTCAATAATTTTTATGAAGTTGAAGTTGAAGTTGAAGTTTTTTGAAGTTTTCAAAATGAGAACATGTGTCACATAGGTTAATATAGTAACATAAAGATAGGTCCAATAGCAACATCTTCTGAGTCCATGGGAAAAAAGTACAATAACATTGTGATGATGGAAGATAAGAGGCGAGCAGGCCAGCAGTGGTAATTGGCCGGAACAACATTGAACAGTGTACAAATCCTCAAACGGTCAACTATACCGGAGCCCCTCGAGGAGTATTCCCCTCCCGGGCAGGAGCGCGGGACCCCAAACCCCGAGCAGCCCCAAAGGGATCACGCTGCCCCTCAGGGAAAGGGATCACACTGCCCCAGACCCAGTCCGGGAACACACGAAGAGGGAAAAATAAGAAAAATACAAACTTATCACTATGAAGGAGACCGATAACAGTGTGTATAAACAGAGTGAGATCTTAGCCTCGAACGCCAAGACCTAGAGGGGCCTGTACCAGCCATAAAAGCAAAAGTAGAGTGACAACACAATCTTACTACAGCAGAGGCGCCAAGAGAGGTTGGGTGAAGAGACGAGGAAAGGAAAGAAAAGGCAAGGAGAGAGAAAGAGGTTAAGAGTGTGTCTGCTCCTTCAGGGATTGGGGGGCACGGTCGGGCCGTCGGGCACCACACCTGGTATGAGGGAAATATTACAGAAGGCGGCCCACGGTTCCTAAGTTTAGCCACAATCTGCTCTTGCGACATGATCCAGGTGACTTTCCTCTTAAATCCCTGTAGGGATACAGTGGGTTTCTTCCAGGCCTTGGCAATGGTCATTTTGGCTCCTAAGAGGATGAACAGCGATAAGGTCTTGGAATGTTTGGGTAGACCTGGGATGCAGTGGTTTAAAAGTGCTACACCAGGGTAGGGAGTCACCACACTGTTCATGCCGGGGGGGGAGTCCTCGTTATGAAAAAGATGTGCCAATGGTTTCAGGGGGGTCGTCAGGGAGTGTGTCCTAAAGAGTTTGGAGTTTAGGGAAACCGAGTGCGAGAGGGTAGGGGACAGTATTGCCGGCCTGGCTTTGGGATCACACCAAAGGAGATAGTCAATGGTGTTCCTGGGAGTGGCTTGTCTCTCCATTGAGAGCCATTCGGGTTTCGGTCCCCGGAAAAAAACTGATGATATTTGCGTGAGTTGAGCTGCTTGGTAATAACCCCAAAGGTTAGGAAGTCCCAAACCGCCCTGCGACTTCAGGCGGAAGAGGATTTCTGCGGGGCATCTATATCCCTTGTTTCCCCATACAAAGCGGACGATCTGTGATTGCAGTTTACTGAGAAAGTGTTTCGTGATGGGGATCGGGAGGGAGCGAAAGAGATATAACATGCGAGGGAGGAGGGTCATTTTTACAGCATGTATCCTACCCAGCCAGGACAGACCACACCTCGACCACTTGTCCAGATCTCCCCTACACTTGAGCACCATAGGGTGGTAGTTGGACTTAAAAAGACTGCCTACGTCCGGTGTCAGCTTGATGCTCAGGTAAGGTATAGAGTCAGAGGCCCATTTAAAGTCAAAGTTGCCAAAAGCTGGGTGAGGGTGTCAGGGGGGACAGTGATGTTCAGCGCTGTCGATTTGGTCATATTCACTCTGAGACCCGAGACGTCACTAAAGGTCCTTGTCTTGAGGAGTACAGGAATGGAGGTCAGTGGAGAGGTGACAAATAGTAGTAGGTCATCCGCGTACAAAGCACACTTATGCTCCCTCTGTCCGCAAGTCACCCCCTTAATGTCGGGGTTCGATCTAAGCGCTATTGCCAAAGTCTCTATGGCCATTGCGAACAGGAGGGGGGAGAGTGGGCATCCCTGTCTGGTTCCCCAGCCGATAACAAACGATTCGGAATATCTACCCATTAGGCGAATCTGGGCCGTGGGAGTTGAGTAAAGAGCACGGATCGGATTCAAGAAGTACGGGCCGAAGCCCCACCTCCCCAGTATATCAGACAGGTATGCCCAGTCTATCGAGTCAAAGGCCTTGTGAAGGTCTATAGAAAGAAGAAAACCTTTATGCGGGGGACCCCCATCCCAACTGGATCTAAGAAGTGACATGATATCGATGGCCCGCCTAATCTGGTCCGGTCCCTGTCTCCCCGGTATGAAACCCACCTGGTCTCCATGCATATAAGTAGCGATAAAGCTGGCTACCCTGTTGGCAATGATCTTGGTCATAATTTTGATGTCGTTGTTGATAAGCGAGATTGGGCGATAGTTGCCCACCTCGCTAGCGTCTTTGTCCGGTTTGGGAATCACCGATATGTATGCAGAATTCAGGTCAGCCCCTAGGGAGTGTCCCTCCCTGAGAGAGTTGAATAACCGGGCCATATGCGGGGCCAGGGCCGGACCAAATTTCTTATAATAGCCATTAGAAAAACCGTCCGGACCGGGGGATGAGCCAAGTTTGAGCGATTTAATAGTATCTAATATTTCGTCCGAAGAAAATGGCTTCTCAAGGAGATTCCTATGTTCCAGGGACAGGGTGGGCAGAGGGATGTCATCTAAAAATTTCCTACTCGCAGAGGCCTGTGTCGTTCTGTCAGGTGTGTAAAGGTCAGAGTAGAATTGCAAAAAGGTATCCATAATCTTTGTTGTGTTCTGGGTTAGGTCTCCTGCGGTCATCTTAATTTTAGGGAATGCTAGGGAACATGGTTTAGGACTCAACCTTACCGCTAATTTAGACCCAACCCTGTCTTTTTGGGAATAGAATCTGGCCCCAGTCCATCTAAGGTGACGCTCCGCGTCCGTAGTCAGCTTCAGGTTGAGCAGTGCCCGGGCCCTGTCTAGCTGTCTAAGATTCTCCGCTGTGGGATGTCGCTTGTGTGTTTTGGCGAGAGAACAAAAGTCCTCCGTGAGCTTCAACGTGTCCGCTCGGTGTTCCGCCCTATTTTTCGCGACCATTTGAATGATTTTTCACCGTATCACCGACTTGTGCGCCGCCCAGACGGTAGCAGCCGTGACCTCGCCCGTCGCATTGATGAGGAAATAGTCCTGAATCGCGGCCATCAGGAGGGCACACTGTATAGGGTCACTCAGTAGAGATTCCTGTAGGCGCCAACGAGGGGTCACTCTATCGCAACGTGGTCAGTACGACCATCGAGTGGTCCGAGAGGGGGGTGTCTATAATCTTGGAACCTCTAATCAAGGGTATTGACGATGAGTGTGTGAAAATGTGGTCTATCCTGGCGAAGGAGTTGTGTGGGGCCGAGAAATGTGTATAGTCCCTTGTGCGGGGATTTACCTCCCTCCATACATCAATCAGCCCATTGGAGTGAAGAAGTTCAGCAATTTTAACGCTCTGTTTGGAGGGACGCTTGGGTATAGGTTTCCCGTTCTTGGACTTGTTTAGCGAAAAGTCAAAGGCTGTGTTAGAGTCCCCGCCAATAAACACCGTCCCCTTAAAATGTTCCTTCAGCTTGTGTAGTAAAGAGACAAAGAACGACCTCTGGCCCTTATTTGGGGTATAATATGAGACAAAGGTGTAAAGTTCTCCGTCTATGTGACCAGAGACCAGGATGTAACGCCCCTGTGGATCCGTTACGACCACCGGTTCAGAGAGATTAATGTGTTTGGCGAAGCAAATGGCGACTCCCTTTGTCTTATTACCCGAGGAAGCTAGAAGGAATGGAGGGAAACGTTGGTGGAGGAACGAGGGTTTAAAGGTGGCCGGGAAATGGGTTTCCTGCAGTAGGAGGATGTCTGCGTGCATGGAGTTATTTTGCTGGAAGAGCTTCCTACGTTTGACGGGGGAGTTAAAGCCCTGGACGTTGTGGGAGACTAACTTGAGGGACGGAGAAGGAGTGTGTGTGTTAGGCATGGAACGGGGTAGGCAGCACTAGAGTGAAATAAGGATGCATTCCCTGAACCAAAAATCAGCACTCACCAGACAGACCGGCAAAGGAGTCTCGAAGATGCCCAGGTCCCGGGAGGAGGGGTCCGCGACGTCCGTAGGCTCCGAGGTACTCGGAGGAGCAGCAGCAGAAGGAGCAGAGAGAGAAGGTGAGAGAAAAGAGGGGGAGAAAGAGAGTTTGGTTACATAATGACACTCTGAACAGAGTGGCTGAGCCACCAACATAAAAAAATTAAAAGCCACAAAAAAAAAAAACAGTAAAACAGTAAACCTTGGGGTTCCCTAACCCCTTCCCACCCAGGGAACGGGATGAGCCAGTCTTCCCCACCCTTCAACCTGAGAGGACTGGAGCTCCCTGGCTACAGGGGCTCTGTAGAAAAACCGAGGAGTATGAACACACTCCCAGTCCTAGAGCAAGGCGCACTGGGTCCACCACGGCCCAACCACCTAAGGAAAACTAAAAAACAAAACTAGAAGTACCGTGGGCCTAAAAAAGGGGCCCAGCAGCACCCTAAGGAAGACGCAGGACGCCCCTTCTGATAAACCGTAGTAGTAAACACTATGAACATCAGATATTCCCCGGCCCCCGGCCCCCCCCGGCCAGTCCAGTGCCCCCGGGGGGGATACTGGAGACAGGCATGACGCTGTATAGGATATTCAACCCGAAAGGATGGGTCCACCCGGGAACCCCATAGGCATCTTCCCCCAGCCCACGGGAGGCCATCACCTCCAGCAGCTGCAGGGGGGTCCGCCTGGAAAATCCTGTCCAGCACAGGGCACTAATTGTAAGAAGCTAACACATACCTAGTAAAAAAAAAAAAAAACATGCCAAAAGGGAATAGAACGAGAACAAAAGCCAGGTCAGGATATATTAACCTGTTATAACATTACAATGCAATCGAGAATATAGGAGTGGCCCAGGGGGCTCGCAGCGGGCTAGAGGTGAAGAAAAGCCATGGGCGATTCGTCACCCCCGCCAGCCTCCAAAGCGCTTCACAGACAAGGCCCACCCGCCCCAGTCCCAGTCCAGGAGATAAGGACCCTTCAGGCCACCTGCAAAAAGAAAACGGTTAATGAAAACGACAGTCCAAACGCTATAGTCAGGATGACCGAAGTAAGAGGGACCCCCAAGGAGGGGAATAGCGGGAAATTCTTGCCGGAGCGCAGGTAACACGGAGATGTAAAGTTCAGGAACTCAAGGAGAGAGCTGGAACAGGAGGAGGCCATCAGGTCTGGAGATTCTCCTTGGAACGCTTGTTGCCCTGTTTGAGCCATGTGTGCTGCAGTGGGCTTGCTGGCGAGGGTCTCTTCGCAGAGGCTGGGGTGTTCCTACCGGTCTGCAGTGGAGGGGGGTCCAGGGAAAGGATCCCCAGATGCAACAGCAGGCGCTCACCTTCTGCCAGGGATGAGAATCCATAGCTTTTGTTCTTAAAGGAGAAGTTCACACGTAAGGGGAAGGACCATCTGTAAGTGATTTCTCTCTCCATCAGAAGCTGTAACAAAGGTTTAAGTGATCGCCTTTTCTGCACCGTATATGGGGAAAGATCAGCAAACACTTGGATTTTGTGACCAGGGCCGGACTGGCCAACCGGGACAGCGGGAAATATCCCGGTAGGCTGGCTGTCATGGGGCTGCTGTGAACAGGACTCGGGGCTGAATGAGGAAACGAATTCCAGCAGCGGAGCGCGGAGGGCTGGAGGAGCATGTGACCATCGTGCGGCAGGCACTAGCAGGTATGCGCTCTGTGGTGTGGAGGAGAAGAAAGCAGGTGGGAGGGAGCATGGATGGACACTTACTGAGTGTTCTCTGGCCAGTAATTTCTCTAGTAGGAAACCCACAGCCAATAGCGCTTCTTAAAGGAGTGCAAGGGAGGACCTGCTCCTCCTCCGGTCCATCCACAGCCAATCAACAGGCAGTGTAGCTTTTCCCCGCTCACATTTGATTGTAAGTGCTGGAGTGAGGCTGAATGGGGGACGCCAGGAGGGAGATGCAGAAAGGTAGGATGACAAATATCCACGTTCTGCACTCCAGGACACACAAATCTGGCTGAATGGAAGAAAACAGGATCACCAGGAAAACAGTAACGTGTTGCTGTCCTGCTGCAGAGTCTTTCAGATATGTGATCAGGCAGTGTCTGCAGGTTACCAATCAGCCTCCCCCTCTTGTCTCCCTGGTTACTTTTTTTATCTGCCTAACCTGACCTGCACATTGTCTGATCGCACTGACAAGATCTCTGAAAGACGCTGCAGCAGGGTTCTATGAGACCGGGGATACATGGCTGTTAACCATTTCAGCTTCTAGTCAGCTATTTAGGCAGAGCTCTGTGCTGCTGCACAGATTGTTTGATGGGAGTTTTTTTTGTTGTTAGAGGATTTACTGCTGGATCAGGCTAAAAGCTTCACAGACCAATTAACTGGTTACTGTCCACTAATCCTGAGAAGTTCAGTTTTTGCAAGAAAATTTGTATTTTAGAAATTGGATGTGATTATTTCTTTTGTCACTTGGTTGTACTTTCAAAGGAAAAATACTGATTTGATCCCTCAGAGATGGTTTACATAGAGTGGAGCAACACTACAATACTATATACCTGTACACTGAGTTCAACTTGAAATGCAGTCTCTGACCATCTCCTGAATCAATCATGTCTGCAATCCCTGACTGTCCCCTTGTGCCATGTCTGCAATCCCTGACCGTCCCCCTGTGCCATGTCTGCAATCCCTGACCGTCCCCCTGTGCCATGTCTGCAATCCCTGACCGTCCCCCTGTGCCATGTCTGCAATCCCTGACCGTCCCCTGTGCCGTGTCTGCAATCCCTAACCGTCCCCCTGTGCCATGTCTGCAGTCTCTGACCATCTCCTGTAATGTCTGCAATCCCTGCAGGAGAGGGCACACACATGATACACACACACTGTACACACTTCCTCATCTGCCACAGCAGAATTACATTACAGCCCCCAGTACAGAGGGAGGATGCTTTATGGTGGGCACTATGGCCAAGGCACATTTCACATTGAAATCCACTCTCCCCCATAAGACAATCATTCATTGGGTGCAATATACATATAGGTGTAAATACATACACTGTGTGTGTGTGTGTGTGTGTGTATAGATATAGAGGTGAGAGAGGAAAAAACAAGGAATAAGAGAAGGCATAAAAAGAGGAGGAGGAACATGAAAAAAGGATAAAGAGCGATAGATAGGGGGGGGGACAAGACATTAGGATAGAGCGAGATAAAAGGTAAAGAAAGAAGAACAAAGAGAAAGAGTGGTACATCCTAAGAGGTACCATATGGGGTTTAATACAGTACGAGTGGAAGGGATTTGGCGTGCTAAATGTCACCGGGTTACGGGTGCAAATTACTTGCCTTGGGTGCTGACAACCCACACTAAGCCACTGGGGCTGCTATGAAGTAATTTCCAGGGCTGGTTTTTATGCCCAGTCCGGCCCTGTTTGTGACCGTTCAGAGTAAGGTTACCGGCATTCCTGGATCTCCTCATCACTTCTTCCTTTACCGAGTAAAAGTGGGGTTTCACTATAATGTCCCTGGGGAGGCTATCTGATCGGGGCGGTTGCAGAGCCCTGTGGGCCCTGTCCAGTTCAAGGCGGTTGTCTGCTATGTCAGGGATGAGGCTTTTAATGAAGGTTTTCACTGCTGTCTGGACCTCCCGTTCGGACTCCGGGAGCCCCCTGATCCTAAAAGTATAGCATCTTGATCTATTCTCAAGGTCATCGATTTTGGCAAGGGCAGTTTCTAATTGATCCTGAACATCCTGTATCCTGGCTGTGTTTTGATTGATGCGCGCCACTGCCTGATCAGCCTTTTTCTCTATAATGTCCATCCTTTCCCCAATTTGTTGCAGATCTGCATGAATGGAGGATGTGATCTGGGCTGCGTTGAGGGCCAAGCTCCTAGAGAGCATTTGTGCAAAGGCTTCCATCATGGAGGGAATGTCTGTGGGAACGGGAGTTGAGTCTGCAGCCTCGCTCACCTCCAGTAATAGATACAAGTCAATTCTTATGAGGTGGGTACTCACAAGACTGCAGGAAGTGTTGTCATCCAGCGCTGGTGGAGCAGGGAGAGAACAGGGATGCCGTGTAACAGCGGTGGAACGCAGCCGTGGAGCGCAAACGGCGGAGCGTCACTTCCGGGTTAGGTCACGGGGCGGTGCACGCGTTCAAGGCATGCATGCCTCTTCATCAGGCTGCTGCACGGCATCCCTGTTCTCTCCCTGTTCCACCAGCGCTGGATGACCACCCAGGGACCCCCACATATGTTGAAGCCTGTACCAGCCTGACGAACTGCAGATCGTGTCTCCCTGCAAAGAGAGTTGTGAGCATCTGTCCATCTCCTCAGTGGAGCCCACCTACTCGGGAAGCCAGCCACGGATGATACTCTATTTTGATATGCCTTCACTTCCTGCAGTCTTGTGAGTACCCACCTCATAAGAATTGACTTGTATTTTTATCTGAATAAATCCAATACTAGGCTTAGAGGGCACCGCTTTTTGTCTTTTGTATTGTTTTCAGAATTGCTTCTTCTCGGCAAGTTGGCAGCCCCCCCTGCATTAGTATAATTTCCTCTATCAGCCATATGAACGTGATTCATTGGACTGAACTACTTCATATAAACTGTTTTTATTAGTCGTGGAACCTGTTATTCCCCCCCTGCTCCCATATCCAGTCTTTTGTTATTTTTATATATATGTGTATATGTATATATATATATATATATATATATATATATATATATATATATATATATATATACACATATATTTTTCCATTTCATTATTTTATTATTATTTTTGACCTAACTGTTTGTTTTCAAGATGGCAGCTTCCTTGCCTGAAAATTATAGGAGGGTTTACTTCCACTTTAACAGGGAGATAGGTGCTGGGGACAGCACAAGGCTGTGCCTAGCTGATAGCCAGGGAACCTGTGTATGTAGTAACTGGTCAAGTTGGCAAGGATTTATTTTCATGTTTCTTTGTTTTTTTCACCTTCACTGTTGTTTGCTGTGCCTAATTTTTGTGTAGTGAACCCATCCAGGGGGTCACACACACACACGCTTCTGAGCTAACCCCCTCACACAAGGAACAGCTTTACTTTAAGCTTAGTTAATCTAATGACAATACATTTTTTTAATCAATGATATTATAAAACATACATGTAATAGTAGTTTGTGATGGTAGTAGCAATTTAAATGTTATACAATGAGTACAATTCAAAGAAGTGTAATTTTATCATGGTATAATTTGTTCCTTTTTATTTGAAGAAAAACATTTGCATCTGCAGTTCATTCAGCATTTCATGGAAGACATTTAATTTCATTTGTTCAAGACGTAAGTGTGTTATTATGGTTATTTTGCAGTTATTTTTTTCTAAAGCTGGTCTATATGTTGAATGTAACTCCTACGTAATTAATGTGAATCATTATGTAACTGATATGAATCATGCTGGTAGGAGTGCATTAACTTATCCTCTTTCCACAAAAAGTGACTCATTTTGTGTATGTTCTATGTGCATCAAACATTGAAAATACATGCTTTTGTAAATGCTATAACTGTGCCTTATTTATGGTTCTTATGACTCATAAGACTACATTTTTATTGGCACGTGTCAAGCAAATAATCTTTAGTTATATACAGTGTACATTGTACTACTCAAGAGGCAAATATGGTGTCTATGTAGCATTACCCCCATTGGAGCTGCTGGATTTTTGGGCGGCGTGTTACCTCGTGGCTCCTCCGAATCCTCTAGGGGCAAGTGATGCGTATGTGCATAAACAGAAGTAAAGGAATGTCCACGACAGGTGCTCTTTTTGCTGTGCTCTTTATTACCCAGCTGTAAAAACAATAAAACTTGCGGTGATTAAATTAAAGTTGAAAGGTGGAAGGATAGCAGATACAAGCGTAATGATAGGAAACAGTCCTGCTCCCAAATGTAACACTTCTCTTCGTCACTCCCGCCGGAGTGGGTTTAGCTTACCCGGACAGGCCTCTCTCACTGACCTGGCAGCCAGAGTATCACTCAAACAATTATAGGAATAAGTCTCTGCCACAGGCCCTCCTTGGTGAACTTGAACTTGGTAGAAAGTCTCTGCCACAGATCCCTCTCAAAGAGCCTCAGAAGATACCTCTGCCACAGGTCCCCTCTGGGTAGAATTCTTGGAGATATGCCTCCTTGGTTTAGTTACATCTGGATCTCCTTCAACTTGTCGCCCAGGTACCAAATGCCAGGTGATCAGTCCTGCAGTGTCCTGCTACCTGTGATCCCTGGTGGTCTCATCCAGGCCTTATTGGACCGCCAGCCTCTCAATGGTGATCCTCAGACAGACTCCCCACCGAACAGCAGTCAGCTTGGGATCTTCAAAAGAGGGAACCCAGTTGCTCACTGGATGCCCATCGCTGGTTCAGATGCTCCGGGCCAACGTGGTCCCGGAACCAAGAACACCTTGTGGCACGCACGCCCAGGCCAGGTAGGCCATGGTGCCATGATGTGGTCTACAGGGACTGCAATTCCAAGTGCACTTGCAATGCAAAGTGGATTTGCTTTTAGTAAATAACCCCCATGGTGTGATTCCATTTTAAAAAAGGAAGAATATTTAGTATAAAAAAAAAACACTCACATTTTAGGAGATAAAAAAAAAAGCGTTTGCAATAAAATGTATAATGCCTTGGCTTCAGCAGAGACCGTTTCAATGCATTTCTTCACATAAGACTTCATATGGAGTGCTGGTCCACTGTGTTTATATACAGTAGCGAATACCCCCATAAGAAGCCGCAGTTCTGTGGTGATAATTAAATGGATTGATGATTACTTCTGGTCAAAGACAAAATGGCACGGTTGCGTGCAGTTTACGCATCGTTCTGAAAAGGCTAAGCTGGAAGTAGCGTCACCACGTGTGATTCAAACCTCATACTGAAAAGGCTAAACAGGAAGTGACGTCCCCACGTACAAAAAGGGGTCATGTATAACCAAGCCTCGCAATCAGGTGTCTAATAGAAAATAAAGCCTCATTTTTAAAATGCAGGCTTGACAGGAACAGTAATTCATCTCCTATGTACGTTTGGTGATAACAATGACCCATAATAGCAAATCCCTCAAATAAAAATAAAATGCTTTACATTGCTTACTGCCTCATAAAGGGCCTGTTTTGAGTAAAAATCCCAAACAATATATATGCATATCAGGGCATAAAGTGAACAATAGTAATAACCACACTAGGGTTGTCCAGATACCGATACTAGTATCGGTATCGGGACCGATACCGAGTATTTGCGGGAGTACTTGTACTCGCGCAAATGCTCCCGATACCTAAATAGAATACTTTTTTTGTATTTATCAACATGTTCTGTGAAAATTCTTTGAGTTTTTTACTACTGCGTGACAAGAAAATAAAACATTTTTATTCATTTTTACTCATTTTTATTCTTTTATAATGTCTTGAGTTAGAGTTCTTCATAATTCTAAAGAAAATATCCTTAGTCTGTATTGTGGTTTGAAAACTGTCACATGACATTTAAAAAAAGTATCAGTATTCGGTATCGGCGAGTACATGGAAAAAAGTATCGGTACTTGTACTCGGTCCTAAAAAAGTGGTATCGGGACAACCCTAAACCACACCATAAACTAATATAGAACTACAATTATAAGCAACGCCACAGAGCTAGCCCTCAGTATGGGGGTTTCCATAGTGAAGTAAAAAACAATGATAAAATGATTTATAATGAATTATAAATAAATACAAATATCATATTGAATGAAGAAATTAATAAAATGTGTAAAAATATACTATGCATGTTAAGCATATTCCAATGATCGGAGAATGTAACGTACATATACTGCAGCACGGTGGCTCTTAAGCGCAAAATCACGTACCTGCATGTGATTTTCTTCATCCAGTCTGGGACGCCCATGCGCACCACAGGCGACCCACTCCCACTTGATTGGACGCAGCGGTAGCCAATCAGAGTGTCCAGCGGTCTGCCGAGACCTGTCGATCATACCCGAGGGAGGCAGAACGGCGATCTGCCTAAGTAAACAAGGCAGATCGCAGTTCTGTCAGAGAGCAAGATGGAGATCATGTGTTTCTGCTAAGCGGGAACACAAATCTCTGTCTTCACCCAGTCAAAGCATCCCCCACACAGTTAGCAAGCACCCCCCAGGGAACACATTTAACCTTTTTTTTCTGTTCAAAATTTTTATTTGAAAATAAAGAACACAGAGTACAAACAATAAGCAGTTTTAATCGGAACAATAAAGAAAATACAATGGTATATCACAGAAAAAATGAGTGCGGTTATAGCAGCTGGAATACCTGGACCCAGGTAAGTAGTAAACCAACGGTGTATAGTAGGATGAAATATCACAGCGAAAACAGCAAGGGATATCACATCATACACTTATAGATTCAAAATGACAAAAGACGAGGCTCCAATTCAAAAGCAAAAGCAAACAGAAATAAATACTCTGCATGTTCAAGGCCTATAAACCGTAAGCTAAACATTGGCAGAAAGGGACAATACTGCCATAATACAAACAAGTTGGGATTTCATGTTAATAACAGGGAAAACCCAAGGAGAGAAAACGGAGAGCAAGAAGAAGAAAAGAGAGAGAGGATAGGGAAATGTCGGCGGGGGCGCACCTGGGGGTCGTATAAGTAGGGGAGTGAAACACTTCAGCATTCACGGTTTAAGTTAGGTCATATCAAAATCAGGAGGAAGAAAATTTTTTGCCCAGGGGGTCCAAATCCTGTCATGTTGGGGAACACGGTCTTGAATTATTGCTTTGATTTTGGTATGAATCATAGCTTGGGTCACCCTATTTTTCACTTCAGGTATGCATAAGTTGGGAGTTTTCTAAGCCCTGGCTATAGTTTGCTTAGCTGCAGTGGTTAACTGAAGGAGAAGACGAATCTGGGCTTTAGTGTAGTCTTTTTGGACATGGTTTAGGAGGGCCAAGGACGGGTCAAGGGAAATGGGATCATTAAAGCGGGGGTTCACCCTAAAAACTTTTTTCTAACATTACAATGAGCTCACTCTCTACATTGACACTATGCTGATTTTTTAATTTTTTTGCTGTACATACCTTCGTACAGCTATTTTCCCCCACGGCTTCTGGGTAGTGAATCCCGCGGGACTGGGCATTCCGAACGTCAGTGCGCAGGCCCCGTATAGCGCCGACTTGCCATTCAGCTTCTTTCGGCAACTCGTGACGCTCCTTATGCGATGGGGGAGATAGTTTTTGTCATCACGTCAATCACCTGCTGGATAGGAAATGCCCAGTCCCGTGGGATTCACTACCAGGAAGCCGTGGGGGAAAATAGCTGTACGAAGGTATGTACAGTGAAAAAAATAAATGTCGGCATAGTGTCAATGTAGAGAGTGAGCTCATTGTAATGTTAGAAAATAGTTTTAGGGTGAACCCCAGCTTTAAGTAATGTGGAGGCCATATGAAATATCGTTATCCAAAATCGTTGTACAATAGGGCAGGACCACCATATGTGCATATGAGTACCCCCCCCCCACTCCACAACCTCAGAAACATCCAGAAGGATAGGACGGCAGAAATTTGGATATTCTGGCGGGGACAAGGTACCACTGCATAAGAACCTTATAATTAGCTTCCAGGGCCACAACATTCTGAGTGGAGGATTTGGTGCAGGCCCATATATTCGCCCAATCATCCTTATCCAACGATACCTGTAGGTCCTTAGACCACTGTGCAGCGTATAGGGGGAGCTCGGCAGGGGGTGGTAGTAAGATGGTTGTAAATGTGCGAAATGACACCAGGGGCATGCGTATCCGAATTACAGATTTTTTCATAAAAAGACAAACTGTCTAAGGTGGGGCAGTCACCGATCGTTAACCGGGCGAAATGTGCTATTTGAAGGTAGCGAAAGTATTCAGTAGGGGGCAGGTCACTAAGTCACGAATATGATGTAACCCGGCCCGAGACCAGTGCCGAAAGGAACCAGGTTCAGGAAAAGCAGGGGGAAAAAGTGGATGACTAAAAAAAGAGTAATGGGGCATAGGGGGAAACTAATTTATAAGGGCCCCTAAGGCTATCCAAATGCTTAAGCGAATGGCGAGTGACCAGGTTCAAAATAGGAATACGAACTGATGGGGGTAACCACAATATGTTGGAAACAAGTAAAAGAAAAAGGTCGATAGCTTCCAGACTGACCCATAGTGGAATTTCAGTGGAGGCATGCAACAAAGTAATCTGGGCAAGCTGAGCAGCTTGGTAGTATCTTAGAAAATTAGGAATCCCCAGGCCGCCGCTAAGTCTATTACGAAGGAGGATGGATCTAGACACCCTAGGTTTAACAGGGCCCCATATAAATTTAAAAACCCGGGACTGGATAATACGATGGAAGTAGAAGGGGACAGTTATCGGGAGGACTCTATAAAGGTATAGTAATTTAGGGAGTAGGGACATTTTGACAGCAGCAACTTGCCCCAATCATGAAACACACAAAGTCCTCAAGGAATCTAACAGGGATGATAAATGTGATAACATAGGGAGGTAATTTGACTTGCAGAGAGAAGCCGGGTCACTAGTTAATTTAATACCCAAGTATGGCAGGGAAGAGGTAGCCCAAGTATAAGGAAAATATTCCTGAAGATGGACCACCTCCTGGGGGGGAAGAGACACATTGAGAGCCTTCGACTTTGCTGAATTCTCTGGCCTTGAAGTTAATCATGCTAACTCCTTCAAAAGTCCAGTCCACGAACATCCGGACTGGCCTTGATCAGGGCCGCCAGTCGCCAGAGCGAAGAGGAGGGGAGACAGGGAGCAACCCTGCCTGGTGCCCCTGCCTATCTGGAAACTATCAGAGTGAAATCCAGAGTACTTAACATATGCCTGTGGCTGGTTGTAAAGAGAACTCACCCATTGTAAGAAATTCAGACCAAAACCCCATCGATTAAGTATAAAAGTTAGATAAGGCCAGGAAACCGTATCAAACGCTTTCCTAATGTCTAAAGACAATAAGTGCATAGGGATTTTGCGAGATCTGGCTGCGTGTTGAAGCAGAACGACTCGACGGATATTATCAATAGCCTGACGGCGGGGTATGAAACCCACCTGGTCCTTGTGTATTAGCCCACCAATAATGGGATTGAGACGCATGGCCATAATCTTCGCCAAAAGCTTGATGTCTAGGTTGAGTAGTGAGAAGGGTCTAAAGTTGGACCATAGAGTATTATCCGAGTTGGGTTTGGGTATCATAGCTATAATGGCAGTCAATGTGTCCCGACCAAAGGAGTGTCGCTGCAATAGAGCATTGAAAGATTTGAAGAGAAGCGGGGCTAAGGTGACTGCAAATTTTTGGAAATAGGTGCTCGAGAGCCCATCAGGACCTGGCCTCTTATGATAGCCGAAATAACCTCTTCGACTGTGATGGGTTTCTCCAAGTTCTGATGATTAGCATCAGATAAAACAGGTAAGGGGATATTACGGAAAAACGAATCGGCCTTCGAGGGGGAGAAAGAGGATTGAGCTCTATATAATTCCTCCAATTTCTGACGAAATGCCGCTAAAACCTTAACTGGATTACTGGTGTGTGAATTTTTGTCTATCCTAAGCCAAATGGGGATGTGTGCCCGATCTGGGCGACAGACGCAACGCTAGGAAAGTATCAGGTTTATTAGCCTTAGTATAAATAGTGTGATTAGATCTGCGGATGGCCTTATCAGCTGACTCAGCCAATAACAAGTTCTGTTTTTGATTTCTCCATAGCTATCCTGCGGGATTCAGTAGGGGATGATTGAAATTGGAGGAAAGATTGGTGGTATTCATGTTCCAACTTAGGTGAAGACACCGAAATACACGTACCCCTGATCACCGGTTTGTGGGTCTCCCAGAGAAGCACAGGGGAGATGTCAGGTGTAGAATTGTGTTTTACATAATCTGCAAGGGCTATCTGGATATCAAGACAGTAGGACTGATTAGTGAGGTGGGCTTCATTTATACACCAGATTTGGTCTTTGGATCGGGGGATTAAAGAAGAAACTGTAGTGAGCACTGCACAGTGGTCTGACCAAGTAATGGGTTGGAAAGTAGAATTGAGCAATATAGGGGGGGAGGCAACCAAAACAAAAATACGATCAATCCTAGAAAAGGATTTATGCGGGTAAGAATAAAACGTATAATTTTTCTTTGTCGGGTTGCATTCCCGCCATGTATCGAGCAAGGAGGCCTGTTGAAGAAGCTTCCGAAAGCGGAGGGGGAGTATTGGTCAGGAGCATATGGAGATTTTGTGATAGATTGTTTTAAAAATATCTATTTGATAAGTTAATTTTATGTTATGATTAGAATCACTGAAATGTTTTCTCTTTCCCATATTCCTTATACTGTTTATTTGTTTTGTTTCCTTTTTATTGCTTGATCTATGGAGTTATTATGTATGTATGGATATATATTGCAACACTGTTATTATCCTTACATGAAGAAACAGATAATGTTTTAAAGTTATGAACTCAGCATTGAAAATATGAAGAAGCAGATATTACATTGTAAAAGTTACCACTTGAGATGAAGATACAAAGGGCTAATATAAAGCAACTCCTCATCCTCACTCCATTCCCCCTCCCTTCTACTGCCATTTCCTCTTTGCCTCATAGTCCAAGCCTTCCCTGAGAGAAGCAACTATGAAAATAACTTTTCGAGAGGAAGTCCCCATCCCCCATTCCTGAAGGAACTGTTGTCTTGTTTCAAGAGAACTGTTTGAAGAGCTGAAAATTGACTTTTTTATTCCTGTATGAACTGACCAATGAGGGTTCCCATGCCATACAAGGGGGTGGGTGAACTGGGTGTAAGCAGTGGGTGTGACATATAATGTGAACCAATCAATGGATTTTGTGATTTTTTTTGTTTAATAAAACTGGAGAGCTGGCTGAGCTCCAGTCTCTTTTGGCTGAACACGTTGAAAAGGTGAGATGTGAATCTCTTTGTCTAAGTTTGCATGCTCTCATTTAATTTGGAATCGACCGGTAGAAATGGGATTCACCCTGAGAAATTGTGTCAGGAAATCAATTAATCAAAGAGTCTTAATCAATTGGCGCTCCAACGTGCATTTGCCTTTTTTCTGACCAGTCGCAACGGAAGCTTGAATGGAGAGACCCTGTTCAAGTCTGCAGTATAGCAGACTCTCTCAATTCCAGTCTTTTTTTGTTCCTGGTCAGTGCAAAGATGGCTAACGGTCTTGAGCAAAGTTTTTTAACCCAATGTCCCCTCTGCCGGGCTGACGTTTATGTTTTCTGTTTGATGTCATTGTTTTGCATTTGCCGTCTATGTTTTCTGTTTGACATTTGAAGTTTTGTGTGCTGTCTGTTTGAACGTGACTGCGTCTGTTGGCGGGTTGGTTTTCAGGGGTTCTGGGATTTTTGGGGGTTTCTTTGACTAAGAGAGTTCAAAGGTAAGGGATTTCCTTGAATGAGGCAGTTCGAGGTCTTTAGCTAAGAGAGTTCAAGGCGGGGTTTATTTAAGGGGTTCATTAAGGGGTACAGGGTGTTGTGACGGTCGCTAAGGGAGTTGACCTGGGGGTACAGGGTGTTGTAATGGCCGCTAAGGGAGTTGGCTGGGGGGCTTTTTAATTAAGAGGTACTAAGGGTATTTGGCTACATAGGGCCAGATTCAGGAAAGGTTACGCTGGCGGATCGAGTGATCCGCCAGCCTAACTGTGGCTTTGAGCCGGCGTTTCTGTTTTCTGTAACCAGAAAACAAGAAACGCCGGGTTGAAGTTCCGATGCGAGCAGCGTAACTGAGTTTCGCCATCGCATCGTTACTTCAACTTAAAAATGGCGCCGGGGGCGTTCCCGCCGATTTCCGCTCAAAAAATATGTTAATGAGCGGAAATCGGCAATTCACGATCGAAATCCGGCGCGACGCAATGACGATACGACGTTTCCGGACGGGATACGCGGCGCATAGATATACCTACATGGGGTTGGAGTATCCTATGTTAGGTATAGGCGTCGTCATCGCGTCGGAAAAAAAAAAAAAAACGTCGCTTGCGTAAAACGGTCATGAATGGGAATGTGACGTCATTGACGTTCATTCACAGATTTTGGAGCATGCGCACGGGGATGTTTTGACACTCGACGCATGCGCAGTACGTTGGCGGCGGGATCGCGCGTAGTTAGCATACTACACGCCCCGTACCCGCGACATTTGAATTCCGCCGGCTCATTTGTGATGCGCTGCCGCAACTTTAGGAGCAAGTGCTTCGTGAATGACAGCACTTGCTCCTAAAATTTTGGCAGCGCAACGCAAATCAGAAGCGTTACTCCAGAGCAAAGATGCTCTGGAATACGTGAATCTGGCCCATAGTCTGGGTTGCAAGGAGGGGTGTCTGGTAAAGTGGCACATTAAAATCCTCACCAGATTACATTATACATATGTGTATAGAGACAAAATATATTTATGTATATATTTTTTTGTTATATTTGGGGTTAGGGGTAATTGATGCTCTACAGACAGAGGGCTGAAACAGTTGTATTCTGTATATTCTGTGTGTATGTTTGTTTCTGTTGTCAGTTACAGGTCTTTAAGGTTGAAAATTCCTATACTTTTCTGCTCTGTACAGTTCCTTTTCGGGAATAGTCTGTGTGTGTGTTCTCTTGTTTCTCTTGTCTGCCTCTAACTCGAGGTAATCTTCCCCCTTCACATTTCCTTCCCCTCTTCCTGCTCTGTGTTCAATAGTCCTTTCAGTGCTGTAAGGAAATTCTCCCTCCCCCTTTTCTCGTGCCATGTGTGGGACTGGAATATTGGAGCTGTTGCATTGATGGATACATGTGTATGAGTTTTGTATGTTCCATGTTTATAGCAACTGCTGAAATATTAATATCTTCTTGCTTTACTAACGGTGTGTTTCATTGTGTGCTATATACTAACTTGTGCTTAAAGCAGTTCCTGACACCCCCTTTTCCCCCCCTTCCTCACGTTTAACCCTTTGCTTGCTGAGAGATAAGCTTCCCTTTTCATGCTGGTAAGCCATACATCCTGCTGTGACACAAGAAATTAACTCTCTATTTTACTCTTCCTTCCCCCATGTGTTGCATGAGGTTCTACTAACTGTGCTACAAGTAATTTGACTGTGCATATATAACCTATTGTGTCTATAGCTGCTGTGGTCCTTCTGCTCTGTTAGTAGTTAGACAGTGCATAAAGTTTCATGTGTGTTACCTTTTGTGTTTTCTTTTCTTGCTCTCTGCATTTATTTGCTGGAAATAAACTTTTTTCTTTCTTTCCTTTTTTCTCCCTCTTTTCCTGTCTGTCCTTCTTAACCCTTTCCTCTCCTTCCCCTTAAACTTAATTCATCCCTTTTCCCAATTCTTTGCTTGAAAGTGGTTACCTAATTATCCTCCATTCTCCATTTTTTTCCAGCCTCTTCTTGGCTCCTCCCCTCTCCTCCATTCTCCATTTTGTTTTTTTCCCGCTTATTCTTGGCTCTTCCCCTCTTCTTCTCCATTCTCAATTTTTTTCCCCGCCTCTTCTTGGCTCCTCCCCTCTTCTTCTCCATCCTCCATTTTGTGTTTCCCCACTTTTTCTTGGTTGCTCCTCCCCCTTTTATTTATGTGTGAAAGTTATTCTGACTGCCCTGGGCTCTGCCACGATTGCAGTTGTAGGTTGGAGGACCTCCCCCACCCCCACCCCCCTTTACACCCCCCTCCTCCTGGAAAAAAAAGGGCCTAAGACACAGTTTTTCTTTTAAAGACAGGCTGCTGTATTGCAACATGTTACAAGGTTATAGCAACTGACGATAATATATGAGAAGGAATTTTGGTGACTCACAATGATTTACATATTATCGCATACATTGTGTGATCTGTGGGGACCTGTCTATATTTCTCACTGCCTTTCACTGCCTTTGCTGGTGGTATGATTTATGCTTTGATACATAAAGGACTTTTTGCCAGTTTAGCTGTTGTCATGTGATGCCCAGGCCTGTTCCTATGATTCTTGTCCCTTCCTTCCCCTCCTGTTCTGCCCAAATGTTTGTTGACCAATGCCTGGCTGAAAGAAGCATGGGCATGCCCGGATGCTCTTCTCGGCTCAAGGCCTTGCCCCATCCTGCCCCTATCCCTGAACGCAGTTGGTGTCGCCCGCTACCCATTGCCCATACTGGCTTCTGTGCTCTGCGGCCCACCGCCCCTTCTCTTCTTTCGCTTTTCCAGGGGGGGTATATGCCATTTCGTGGACAAGCATGGAAGAAAGAGAATTGATACAGGGCCGCAGGCCTCCCTGGAGGTGGAATCTGCTCATGTACCCACTGTCCTGTGTGCCCCGACCTCAATGCCTTGACCCCATGGGGTGCCCAAAGTGGTAGAATAAGGGTGAATAAGTCCTTGCGTTCATCGCTACAGTCCTTGCGCTCACAGTCACAAATGAAGGATGAAGGCCTCTGGGTATCACATCAGAACGGTTTTACATATCACGTTTAAACGGTTTTATTCCACATGATATATGATACCACATTCATTGTTAGTGGGCATAGTATACAGTATTCCTCAAGGGCATTTATTATCCCCTTTTGACATCTTGTTTGAAGACTTTCTAAAATAGGTTGTTATGGGAGATGACAGTTGCAATTACAGTCTGGTACTTTGAAAATTATGTGACGATGAAGTAATTACAGGTTTTAAAGTCCCATAATCACTGTGATATATCTCATAGGATAATTAGTTAATTAATGCCAGAGTGTAAAAAAGTTCTGTAATAAGAAAATTGAGTTTAATGTTTATGAATATCTAGCCTAAACAACCGAAAATGTGTTAGGATATGATATGTCAAAGCACAAACATGGGATCAGAACAAAGGTTTAAGAGAAAATTATTGATTAACCACTTACCTACTGTGCACCTACACCCCCTTCCTGCCCAGACAAAATATAAGCTTCCGGCACTGCGTCGCTTTAACTGACAATTGCGCGGTCGTGCGACGTGGCTCCCAAACAAAATTGGCGTCCTTTTTTTCCCACAAATAGAGCTTTCTTTTGGTGGTATTTGATCACCTCTGCGGTTTTTATTTTTTGCGCTATAAACAAAAATAGAGCGACAATTTTTAAAAAAATTCAATATTTTTTCCTTTTTGCTATAATAAATAACCCAAAAAATCTATAAAAAAAATATTTTTTCCCTCAGTTTAGGCCGATACGTATTCTTCTACATATTTTTGGTAAAAAAAAAATGCAATAAGCGTTTATCGATTGGTTTGCGCAAAATTTATAGCGTTTACAAAATAGGGGATAGTTTATGGCATTTTTTTTTTTTACTATTAATGGCGGCGATCTGCGATTTTTTTATTGGGACTGCGACGTTATGGCGGACATTTCGGACACTTTTCTGACATTTTTGGGACCATTTACATTTATACAGTGAAAAATGCTATAAATATGCATTGATTACTGTATAAATGTGACTGGCAGTGAAGGGGTTAACCACTAGGGGGCGGGGAAGGGGTTAAATGTGTGTCCTATGAGTGTTCTAACTGTAGGGGGAGGGGGGGGTGACTGGGGGAGGTGACCGATTGTGTCCCTATGTACAAGGGACGCAATCGATCTCCTCTCTCCCTGACAGGGACGTGCAGCTCTGTGTTTACACACAGAGCTGCACGTCCCAGCTCAGTTACTGAGCAATCGCGTGTGCCCGGCGGCGATCGTTGCCGCCGGGCACTCGCACGGGATCCCCGCAGAGCGGCGGGTGCGCGCGCGCGCCGCCGGCGACGACGCGCGCGCGCCCGCCCGCGGCTTTAAAGGGACATCACGTCATATGACGTGATGTCAGAACAATGGAGTCGTCTGCCCGCCGTCATTTGACGGTGGGCAGATGACAAGTGGTTAAGATTGTGTAAAGAATTGCATAAAAACTCAAATGATGGTAAACAGCATGGTATTTAGTATTTAAACAGAAAATCCTACAGATCTGGTTGCGAGCAATGTTTACAACAGATTCTAAATATATATATATATATATAAAAATAGTAAAAATAGTAAAATATGAAAGTTATGTTTAATCTAAAAATAATATAAAAATATTAAAAACAGAAAAAATAAAATAAAAACAAATGAGTGTTAAAAGTTTTTATAATGTGACGTTTCCGACAGAGTGGTTGGTTGAACTAATTGGAGTGATTTTCTCGGAGGAAAACGCTGGTCAGTTCATGCGCAGGGACTGATCTGTGGATTTCGCGAGATTTCTCTTATAAACGATCTTTTGTCAATGTTTTAGTCAAGAAATGTCATATTATAATGTAATGTACATTTTTGGCAGATGTACAATTAAAATATGTTTAATTTTTTTTGAAAAAGGGTTAAAAATGAGAAAAACGATACAATTTGATTGTATTGTATGTTGAGTATCTATAGATCTTGTACAATCTTCTCCAAGCAGTGGGGGGGGGGGGGCAGATGTGTTTTACTGTAGAGAGGATTAAAGACATGTTTTCTTTTCTTTGGCTGCTAGAGATCAGGTTACACAGCCTGACAGAAACCATGTTACTTTATACTGATGGGTTTTAAATGACTGAGAGTTTGTTGAGAGGTTTGAAGGCAAAAATATATATTTGTCTAAAGTAAATAGTCTAAAGTGAACTATAAAAGGTTTAGTATAGGGCAAATCTCTCTTTAATAATAAAAGGTAATTAGTACACAATCATTTGGAGATCTTAAGGGAAGCCCTTATTAATAAATAGATTTGGTTTGATATAGAGAGATTCTTTCTTTCTCTCTTTCTTTCTTTCTTTCTTTCTCTCTCTTTCCCTTTCTTTCTTTCTTTCTTTTTCTCTCTTTATTTCTTTTTTTCTCTCTTTTTCTCTCTCTTTCTCTCTCTTTCCCTTTCTTTCTTTCTTTTTCTCTCTTTCAGTCTCTCTCGTATTTTACTAAAATGTGGGTTTTTGTACCATTTGTCATTTCAAAGAGAATGAAACATGGTGTTAATCTGCATAGCTTAAGAAAGGTCAGATAAAATAGAACTAGTGTAATTTAATGAATAAGTTCCTTTAGGAAATTAAATATTTAGGAAAGAGCCCAATATTAAATTAATGTGCTTCTGAAAATTAAAATGTTTATGATTAGAAATATAGTAAGAAGACAAATACAGAAATTTGGTGAAACGGATGGTTTTATGAAATTTAAGTTAGTAATGGGAATGTAGATGGAGGTTTAATGAAACATTTGGCCCTAGTGATCAAGGGGGGTGCATTTAGAATGTATGGACAGTATTTTGGTTGATAACACATTTGTACTCAGGTATAGCAATTTTGTTTCTGCTTATATTGGTTACGATAATGTTTTGTTGTATTGACCATGTCCTCCATTACAGTTACTTGCCAAATAGACATTTTAGGGGGGATTGTGATAGATTGTTTTAAAAAATATCTATTTGATAAGTTAATCTTATGTTATGATTAGAATCACTGAAATCTTTTCTCTTTCCCATATTCCTTATCCACTTAAAGGATCACTAAAGGATTTTTTTTTTTTAGCTAAATAGCTTTCTTTACCTTACTGCAGTCCTGGTTTCATGTCCTTATTGTTCGTTTTTCCTTTGAAGTTGCTGTAATCCTGCTCTGTTCTCCACACTTCCTGCTTGTCTGTTTCCTTATAACTACCATACTGGGAGCTTTCTCACGATGGTTTAAGCTGTCATTACTGTGTGTCTAAAACTTCCCAGAACCAATCAGATTCATTTTAAAAACAAAACACTGCCCTGGATTTGTTTGTTTTTGTTCTGTGTCTATTTCTACTTTGCAGAAACATGAAGCCAGTTCAAAAGTGAAACTAACCTGCAGGCACATTATATGATTGATTTTTATCTATTTTTAATCATTTTGAAAAGGAATCAGTTAACTTTTATGTCTCTATACCCTGTAAACAGTGATTTCAGCAAAAAAAATGTTTTCCTTTAGTGACCCTTTAAGGACCGCCTACTGAACATTTACGTCAGCAGAATGGCACGGCTGGGCACATCAACGTATATATATGTTGGTTTCTAGTACCCAGCCATGGGTCACGGACCCAATCGCCGCTGGAGTGCGGCGATCGGTCCCCGGAGATGAAGAACGGGGAGAGCGTGTGTAAACACGGCTTCCCCGTGCTTCACTGTGGCCGCAGCATCGATTACGTCATCCCTGTTATAGGGGGATGTGATCGATGACATCACACCTACAGCCACACCCCCCTACAGTTGTAAACAGACCCTGTGAACACACATATCCTACAGCGCCCCCTTGTGGTTAACTCCCAAACTGCAACTACCATTTTCACAGTAAACAATGCAATTTAAATGCATTTTTTGCTGTGAAAATGACAATTGCCCCAAAAATGTGTCAAAATTGTCCGAAGTGTCCGCCATAATGTTGCAGTCACGAAAAAAATCGCTGATCGCCGCTATTAGTAGTAAAAAATAAAATAATAAAAATGCAATAAAATTATCCCTTATATTGTAAACGCTATACATTTTGCGAAAACCAACCAATCGCCGCTGGAGTGCGGCGATCGGTCCCCGGAGATGAAGAACGGGGAGAGCGTGTATAAACACGGCTTCCCCGTGCTTCACTGTGGCCGCAGCATCGATCACGTCATCCCTGTTATAGGGGGACGTGATCAATGATGTTACACCTACAGCCACACCCCCCTACAGTTGTAAACAGACCCTGTGAACATACATATCCTACAGCGCCCCCTTGTGGTTAACTCCCAAACTGCAACTGTCATTTTCACAGTAAACAATGCAATTTAAATGCATTTTTTGGCTGTGAAAATGACAATTGTCCCAAAAATGTGTCAAAACTGTCCGAAGTGTCCGCCATAATGTCGCAGTCACGAAAAAAATCGCTGATCGCCGCTATTAGTAGTAAAAAAAAAATGTATAAAAATGCAATAAAACTATCCCTTATTTTGTAAACGCTATAAATTTTGCCAAAACCAACCGATAAACGCTTATTGTGATTTTCTTTACCAAAAATAGGTAGAAGAATAAGTATCGGCCTAAACTGAGGAAAAAAAATATATATATATTTTGGGGGGATATTTATTATAGCAAAACGTAAAAAATATTGCATTTTTTTCAAAATTGTCGCTCTATTTTTGTTTATAGCGCAAAAAAATAAAAACCACAGAGGTGATCAAATACCGCCAAAAGAAAGCTCTATTTGTGGGGAAAAAAGGATGCCAATTTTGTTTGGGAGCCACGTCGCACGACCGTGCAATTGTCAGTTAAAACGATGCAGTGCCGAATCGCAAAAAGGGGCAAGGTCCTTTAGCAGCATTTTGGTCTGGGTCTTAAGTGGTTAAACTGTTTATTTGTTTTGTTTCCTTTTTATTGCTTGATCTATGGAGTTATTATGTATGTATGGATATATATTGCAACACTGTTATTATCCTTACATGAAGAAACAGATAATGTTTTAAAGTTATGAACCCAGCATTGAAAATATGAAGAAGCAGATATTACATTGTAAAAGTTACCACTTGAGATGAAGATACAAAGGGCTAATATAAAGCAGCTGCGACTCACTCCTCATTGTCACTCCATTCCCCCTCCCTTCTACTGCCATTTTCTCTTTGCCTCATAGTCCAAGCCTTCCCTGGAGAGAGGCAACTATGAAAATAACTTTTCGAGAGGAAGTCCCCATCCCCCATTCCTGAAGGAACTTTTTTCTTGTTTCAAGAGAACTGTTTGAAGAGCTGAAAATTTACTTTTTTTATTCCTGTATGAACTGACCAATGAGGGTTCCCATGCCATACAAGGGGGTGGGTGAACTGGGTGTAAGCAGTGGGTGTGACATATAATGTGAACCAATCAATTCATTTTGTGATGTTTTATGTTTAATAAAACTGGAGAGCTGGCTGAGCTCCAGTCTCTTTTGGCTGAACATGTTGAAAAGGTGAGATGTGAATCGGTAGAAATGGGATTCACCCTGAGAAATTGTGTCAGGAAATCAATTAATCAAAGAGTCTTCATCAATTTGTCGAGGTGAGGTTGCAAAATTACATTGGAGTCACCACACAAAAATAATGTACCTTTACAATGGGAGCGTATGACTTGAAATAGATGGGGAAAAAAGGAATTGGGTTACTGTTTGGGGCGTAGTAAGAAACAAGCATAGTTTCTATTTCTTGAAGTAGGCCTACCAGAATAATATAACGGCCCTCAGGATCTTTAATTTCCGAGGTCACTGAAAAGGGGAGAGAGCGGTGTAAAGCAATTAAAACACCCCATTGTTTTGTGGTGGCCGAGGCTGGGAACACCTGAGGATACAGAGGGCTGAAATATTTTGGGGTCGAACGAACTGAAAAATGGGTTTCTTGGAGAGCCACTATATCAGCCTTCAAAGTTACAAATGTTTGGAAGGCCTTAACCCTCTTATTATCAGAAAGACCTTTAACATTCAGGGAGAGAATATTCAAGGGGGCCATTGAAAATTGTGAAGAAGGATATTAGAGAACACTCGCAGGACCGTACAACCCCACCAACTGGAGAAAAGCAGAGATAGAGGGAAAGAAAAGCAGAAGAAAAAGAAAAGACAGAGAAGAAGAGATCTTGTAGGGAAAACCAAAAGGCATGAGGAGGGAGAAGAGGTAAACTCTGTCGCCCAACCAAATAGCACACCGACTCATCGGCCAGCCAGCTAACACAAGAGTGGGTGCACCGTAGGTTGGAAAAGGTTGGGGAGGTTGAAAAAAAAAGGAGGGGAACGGGGAGGGGGGACACAGGTTAAAGAAGAGTGGGAACAAGGGGAAGGGAGGAAAAGAGAGAGTGAGGGAGGATAAAAGGAAGGGAGGGGGAGGGGAAACCTAGGAAGAGAAAATAATCGAAATAATTCGGAATATCATAGCCCCTGAGAGGGGGTAACCTCCAAGGTGGACGATAATCCCAGGATGTCAACCATGGGTGAACAAGGCAATCACTAAAACATATACAGGGCCATTATCATAGGAAGAAGCGATACAGGGAAAGGGAAATAATTATCCATGTAAGAAAGTACACAATCAGAGCAGACATAAAGTAAGTTCTGGGATGAACTCAAACTTCATAAAGCAGCATCATGAAACGTAATAAAAAAAAAAGGGAAAAAAAGAAGGGTCTGTCACCTCCTCCTGATCTGTAAAACAAAAACAATATAAAACAAAAATGAAAAACTGGACTTGAGCAACCCCTACAGGTAATAAGGGCACTGATGTTTACCTCCAGGTTCGGGGGAAGTCCCTAGATGTACAGTCCCATTGTACCTTGATAGAAGAGTCTTCATCAGGCGAGACGTATTACAACAAGAGCTGCGAAACAGGATACTACACTAGGAAAAAAATAAACACGAAAGGAGAAAGAGAGACCTGCAAAAGCAAAGGTAGTTAAACACACTCAACGAGGTGAGAACAGTTGACGGTTAGAAGCTCCATTCCTAGTTGAGCGAGCAGGGGTCCCTTTATGAACAGAATGTGGACCCGGCTGGGACCTCTTCGAGGTGAAAGCATCCAGATGGGCTGCGTTACGAGCAGGGGTGCGAGGTAGGGTAGTCTCAGGAGGTGGTGCTGGATCGGCCAGATGGAGTGATTCCAAGAGACGTTGAAGAGATTCGGATGAGGTGCAGGAATGCTGCTGCCCCTGGTAAGAAAATTGCAAGGCAAATGGGAAGCTCCAGGTATATTTCAAATAGTGCTGTATGAGAATTTGCAATTGGAGCTTCATCGCTCGGCGCTTGGCGATTGTGAGGGGAGCAAGGTCAGAAAAAAGTTGGTAAGTGTGACCCTGGAATAGCAGAGCGTCTTTATTGCGTGCAGCAGCAGCAAGCAACTGTTCTTTCTTACGGAAGAAGTGCAACTTGACAATGTCTCGCTGGGGACCGTCCTGTTTGCCTCGGGTGAGAGCTCTGTGGATCCGGTCTAATTCCAACCACTCGATCGGAATGGAGGGCGATAGCTCTTGAAACAGGGCCGTGGAAAAGGACTGCAGGTCACTGCAGCACTGATCACTGTCTTGGTGTCACTGGTGCCCAAAAAGTGTCTCTTAGGCCGCGTACACACGATCAAATTTGTCTGCTGAAACTGGTCCGACAGACCGTTTCAGCAGACAAATCCGATCGTGTGTATGGGCTAGCGGACATGTCTGACCGGCGGACAAATTTTAAAGCATGCTTTAAAATTTGTCTGCCGGAGACATGTCCGTCAGATATGTCCGCTGGTTAGTACACTAACCAGCGGACATATCTGCCCGCACAAGCGTCGAATGGATGTGACGCATGCGTGGAAGTTTTTTACTTCCTGGTGCAGTGACGTGGCGGCATCAATGTCACCGCCACGTCACCGCGCTGTCTGCCGGCGGGGATTTTGATTCGATGGTGTGTACACGCCGTCGGATGAAAATCCGGAGGAGATATGTCCACTGGAAACGGTCCATCGGACAGTTTCAGCGGACATGTCCCTCCTTGTGTACGCGGCCTTAGTGTCAAATATGTCCGTCTCAATGTCGCAGTCCTGCTAAAAATCGATGATTGTCCCCATTACTACAAAAAAATAAAAAATTAAGAAGTCTATAAATCTATCTCATAGTTTGTAGATGCTATAACTTTTGCACAACCAATATACACGTATTGGGATTTTTCTTAACAAATAACAATAAAAGTTTTTTTCTAAATTGTTGGTCTTTTTTTGTTTTATAGCGCAAAAAAATTATTTGATCAAATATCACCAAAAGAAAGCTCTATTTGTGAGGAAAAAAAGGATTTACATTTTATGTTGGTACAGCGTTGCACAACCATGCAATTGTCAGTTAAAATAACGCAGTGACCTATAGCAAAACATGAATAGAGATCATATAAAGAACAAAATAGTTCAGAATGATAAACAGCGCTGAAATATTGGTTTGAATGTCCAACTTCATATAAGCATTGTGTGATGGCGGATTAACTCATCAGTTTTTTTTTTTTATCTAATTGCTTTTTATTCTTTTTCCATTTTAGCAAACATTGCATATAATTACATGTAGTTTAAAAAATATTTTGGTACAGCTTGATTATTTACATACAAACCATTATACAGTGTATATCTATTGTCTACAAAAAGTGCCCCCCCCCTTCCCCCCTCCCCCCATCCCACCCCTCCCCCCCTTTGATAGAAGAGCCAGAGGTCCAACAGAGAAAATGAGAGACAAAGATGCAGCGAGAGGGAGAAGATATCATAGGGCCAGATTCAGCAAAGGTTACGCTGGCGGATCGAGTGATCCGCCAGCGTAACAGTGGCTTTGAGCCGGCGTTTCTGTTTTCTGTAACCAGAAAACAAGAAACGCCGGGTTGAAGTTCCGATGCGGTGAGCGTAACTGAGTTTCGCCATCGCATCGTTACTTCAACTTAAAAATGGCGCCGGGGGCGTTCCCGCCGATTTACGCTCAAAAAATATGTTAATGAGCGGAAATCGGCAATTCACGATCGAAATCCGGCGCGACGCAGTGACGTTACGACGTTTCCGGACGGGATACGCGGCGCATAGTTATACCTACATGGGGCTGGCGTATCCTATGTTAGGTATAGGCGTCGTCATCGCGTCGGGAAAAAAAAAAAAAAACGTCGCTTGCGTAAAACGGTCATGAATGGGAATGTGACGTCATTGACGTTCATTCACAGATTTTGGAGCATGCGCACGGGGATGTTTTGACACTCGACGCATGCGCAGTACGTCGGCGGCGGGATCGCGCGTAGTTAGCATACTACACGCCCCGTACCCGCCCAATTTGAATTCCGCCGGCTCATTTGTGATGCGCTGCCGCAACTTTAGGAGCAAGTGCTTCATGAATGACAGCACTTGCTCCTAAAAAATCGGCAGCGCAACGCAAATGAGAAGCGTTACTCCAGAGCAAAGATGCTCTGGACTACGTGAATCTGGCCCATAGTCTAATTTATCTGGTTATTCGTTGGAAAGTGTCCTTGAGGGGCAGGGGCTAAGGTCCGAGCGGTGCATCGGGGAGTTAGATCTGGCCCAAGCAGGGAGATAGTACAGCTTACTCTCTTTCTATTGTTGTTATCTACTAAGATAGCTTTTGAGCCTACTTGGGGTCAAGGGGCTTGCGGTCTCACATAGCTGTCATCCATCTAACGGGAATCCCATTTCTTTTAGCCAGGGCCCCCATACTTTTTTAAATTTATTGTAGTTTCCTTGTTTAATGAGGGCTTCTCTCTCACACCAGATCAGGGCGTTGATATTTTCAACCCAGATCTCAACGGATGGGGGAACCTGCGCTTGCCATCTTTGTGCTATCAGCTTCCGAGCCTGGAACAGGGACTTAAGTACACTCTCCAAGACTCCTGCCGGGTTTCTATGATCTTCAATGATTCCTAGCAGGCAAGTCCTAACTTCTGGCGCCAGAGAGGTCCCAAACACCTTATTAATCCTGTTTATCACTTCTGTCCAGTATCTAAAGAGCTTGGGACATCTCCAAAACATATGGATAAGATCTCCTGGTGCCTTACATCTGGGGCATTCGTCTGTCTGTTTCCACCCTAATAGAAACATTTTCCTGGGTGTATAGTAAACTCGATACAGTAGAAATAGATGAGACAGCCTCTGGGCTGGGGCAATTGAAACCAATGTCCCCCTATATAAGATCTCGTTCCACTGTTCCAAGGTTGATACCCCAATGTCTCTTTCCCATCTTTCTCGGCTCTTGTAGACCCCAATTTGATTTATAGTTTTAGTACCCAATTTGTAGTATAGTGCAGATATTTGGCCTCTCGTGACAGTATTTTGAATCATTTTAAGCAACCCAGGAAGAGAAGTCCTAACTAGTGGAGGGTGCTTAAACTGGGTTTGGAGGGCGTGCCTAATCTGAAGGTAGTTAAAGAAGGTTTTATTTGGTATATCAAATTCTTCCTTCAATTTAGAAAACGTTTTAATAAGCTCTCCCTCATACATATGCAGCAGTCGTGTTATTCCCTGGTTTTCCCAGACTCTAGGGATTTCAATATCCCTAAGTTCTGTTAAGTTTTTGTTACGCCAAAGGGGAGTAAATTCGGTTATACCCATATAGCCCAAGAGGGCTTTCGTATTCTGCCATAATTTATTAATTAGTTTAATAGTCGGGCATTGATAATGGAATGAGGCTGATTCCAAAGCTTCTATTATTGTGCTATGTGGGGCCCTTGATAACATTAACCTAAAACAGCTGTTCTCTGGGTTTTGGTTGCCACAGCCCACTAGGTGCTGCAGCTGAGACGCCAAGAAGTACGTTCTTGAGTGTGGTACCGCCATCCCCCCTTCACCCACCGGGAGCTGCATCGTCTGCAATCTGATTCTAGACTGTCCCCCCTTCCACATCAAGTCCCTAATCAGCGTTTCGATTCGTCTAAACCATATTTGGTTTACCCAAACCAGGGAATTGTGGAGAACGTATAGTATCTGAGGGAGCCAGATCATTTTTATCAGGTTGCATCTCCCAGCTACCGAGAGAGGGAGGCGGTTCCAAATGTCTTTTTTCAGTTTAAGCTTTACCAATAATGGAGCTTTACCAATAATATATTTCTTAGGCTCCCTAGTTATCCAAACCCCCAGGTATTTTAGTTTTGTTGAGATTTTAAACTGGGGTGCTTCGGCTATTGCCTGTGTACCTAGGGGATCTATTGGAAGCAGGGCAGATTTATCCCAATTAACTCTCAGTCCCGAGAATTTTCCAAACTCCTTCACCATTTGGACCACAGGGGCCAACAAACTATCTACGTCTCCTAGAAAAAATAGGACATCGTCCGCAAAAAGCGAGATCTTATCCTCCTCCACACCCCTTCTGAACCCTTGAATATCTTTACTTACTCTCGCCTTAATAGCAAGAGGCTCCATGGCCAGTGCGAAGAGGAGTGGGGAGAGGGGGCACCCTTGTCTCGTACCTCTCTCGAGATCAAATATATCTGAGACTGCGCCGTTGACTTTTATTTTTGCTCGTGGTCCCCTATATAAGAGCATGACCCTTTTAATAAATATTGGCCCGAATCCAAAGCTTTCTAGTACCCTCCAAAGATATGGCCATTCAATGCTGTCAAACGCCTTAGCAGCATCTAAAGCCAGCAATGCTCTAGACCCCTCATTAGCAGTCGGAATTTGCATGTTTAAGAAAGCTCTTCTAATATTTATACTAGTTGACCTATTTGGGATAAACCCTGATTGGTCTGAGTGAATGAGATCCTCTATGCACCCTTTGAGGCGATTTGCCAACACTTTGACAAAGATTTTTGCATCTGTGCAAAGCAATGAGATTGGTCTGTAGGAGGACGGGTCTAGTTTATCTTTTCCCTCTTTGTGTATTACCACCACCGTTGCCTCCAGCATGGAAGAAGGGAGATGTCCCTCCAAGAGCGCCCTTTCCAATGTCTGGTGAAGCTCTGGTATCAAGATTTTACCTATCCGCCTATAGATCTCTATTGGGAGGCCATCAGGGCCAGGTGACTTATGGCTGGACATCTCCCCCACTACTGACTGAAGTTCTTTTAGTGTTATAGGGGACTCTAGTTTTTCCCTATCGGTTGGTGACAATGCTGGAACCGGAAGATCATGGAAGAAGGATTCCATACCCTCGTTTCCTCCCCTGGACTTATAGAGGGATTTGTAGAAATCATAGAATACATTTCTTATCTCATTACCATCAGTGGAGATATATTCTTGCGGGAGTCCTAATTGCCGTAATATTTGAGGAGGGAGAGTTGGCCCGGACCAGCATAGACAGTGCTCGCCCCACTTTCTCTCCCTCTCTAAATTTGGTTTGTTTCTGAAATATCTGATAATTTTGTGTTTTCCTCATAATAGCCATCCTGTACACCTTCTGTTTATCTAGCCAGTCTTCCTGCCTGCTTGGGGTTGGGGCCTCAATATAGCTTTGTTCAGCTGCTAAGGCTTCGTTTCTAAGTTTCTCCTCCACTGCCCTAGATTCCTTCCTGACCCTTGCCACCCTCTGAATCAAAAGGCCTCTTAAGTAGGCCTTTAGTGAGTCCCAGACCACTCTGGACTCAGCCGAGCCTGCATTGATTTGAATATATTCTTCTAGGCTGTTCAAAAGTTCTCCTGATTCAGCCAGTAGCTCGAGCCAATATGGACTAATTTTCCATTCTTTTGGAGCAGATTTCTCCTTGCTCCTAATAACTAAGTCCAGTGGTGAGTGGTCTGAGACCCCCCTTGGTCCGTACTCTATCTCTGTAACGTTATTTAATGCCAACTCATTGCCCAATTCTAGAAAGAGTGACATGTGAGGTAGATAAGCATGAGTATTGTCGGGTACATGGATGGCGAATGCGCCACATATCTTTTAGTCCTATTTCCTCCAGGAATTGTGAGAGGCGACTCCCTTCCTCTGGAGTTTGCTTTTGGGGTGAGGGAAATCTATCAAAGGATCTAATACTTCATTGTAGTCTCCCACTGCTATTAAAGGAATATCAGTTTTGTCCAGCATAAATTCCACCAGTCTCTGAAGAACATCGAACTTAAAAGGGGGGGATATAGATGTTGGCTAATACATATGGCCTACCCCCAATGGAGCAGGCTAGGAATATAAACCGACCCTGATCGTCTATCAGAGTTTCTTTACAAGTAAATGGCACCCCCCTACCCACCATTATGCTCACCCCCCTAGAGTATGAGGAGTGGACCGAATGGTACCGAGAGGGGAAATTTCCGTGAGCCCAGCTAGGCCATATTGTCTTTAGTTAAATGTGTCTCCTGTAGGCACAGTATCCCTGGCCCTCTCTCATCCATTGATGCCAATATCAGGGCCTTCTTAATGGGGTCTCCCAATCCCCGTATGTTCCACGACCTAATCCTCCAAGTCATAGTGCATATGGATATGAATAATTATAGGAGGCAGCAGTGGGAAGGAATAAGCATAAGCCGCCCTCCCGTCTCTCTTCTCTCCCCTTTCACTTCCCTTTCCTCTTCCCCGCTCCTCCATCTCCTGCTGTCGCTCCAAACTAATGCCTCTCCTATACCCTCTTGGACCTGATGTGTTTTCCTCTATCAAACTACCCACCCTTATTTTCCCTCCCTCTCCCCCCCTCCCTACCCCTCCCCGCCCATAAGGGCTCCCCCTTGGGGCTTCACCTGTGACCTCACTCCTCACATCTATCCACCTCCACCCACTTATTCTAACACTCATTGACCTCTCAGCCATACTGAGTGGCGAGGACCTCATCTCTACCTCCTCACCCCCATCCCTTCACCCACTCTAGATCCCAATTTCCACAAAAAAAAGAAAAGAAAAAGGAGAAGAAGAAAGAAAAAAAGAGAGCACATATACCGTTCGTAGTTGCTCCTTCCTCCCAGGCATATTGAGAGTATTGACAATTCAACAATATTCATTTTATCGTTAAATAGAAAAACCCTTATATACCGGTTTCACCCTCTCCCTCCCCCTCCCCCCAAAAAAAGAAAAAGAAAAAAAAAAGGGGGAAAAGAGAAAGAAAAGGGGAGAGAGAAAAAAAACACAACAACCCCCCCTACCCCCTCAAACTATTAGTGCATTTAACAATATTCTTATTTTACCATTATTGAGAACCCCCGAGAAAGAAAAAGAAGAAAAGAAAAAAAAATAGTAGTGGATAGTGTCAGTGAATGATTATTAAAAAACTTCAATTGCAAAAAAAGAAAAAAAAAAAAGGAAAAGAGAAAAGAAAAAGAAAAAAGAAAAAAAAAAAAAAGAAAAAAATTCAACAACCCCCCCCCCCCCCTACCCCCTCAAACTATTAGTGCATTTAACAATATTCTTATTTTACCATTATTGAAAACCCCAAAGAGAAAAAAAAAACAGCTAGTGCATTTAACATCAGTGCTCTTATGTTGCAGTTAAATTAGAAAAAAAAAAAAACACCCTCTTTCTTTCCTCTTTCCTTCCCCCTCCCCTACCCCCCCTACCCCCCACCCCACCCCCCCATCTCAGAATAATAATGTGTTTAATGTCGGTGATTAATTATTAGACAAAGTCAATTCCAAACAACAAAAAAAAAAACAAGGAAGGAGGCCCAACAAACAAAGGTAGCCCCCAACCCCGAATAATATTATTCAATGTCCTTTTTGTTCTAGTTCAAGTTCCCAAAAGTTGTGAAATATCAGTGTGGCTTTTGTAATCAATTAGTAAATGGTTAAGTGAAAAAAAAAAAGAAAAAAAAAAAGGGACAGGGGAGGGGGGAGGGAAAAGGGACATAAAGCTATGCTAATGCCTATAAGTCCTTGCTGTTTGCTTTTAGCCATTGTGCTCCCTCTGCCGGTGAATTGCAAAAAAAAGTCCTGCCCAATGCTGTCACCCGTAGGCGAGCCGGATACTGTAAGGCGTGTACCACCTTGTGTTGCTGTAGGGTACGTTTTATTGATGTAAATTCAGCTCGACGTTTTTGTAGGGCAGGAGAAAAGTCAGGATAGAATGAGATTTTGACCCCTTTGTACATAATGTCACCTATACTCCTGGCTTTCTGGAGCAGAGTAATTTTGTCACCGTAATAGAAGAGCTTGAAGATAATTGGTCTAGGGTGCCCTCCCTCATGCGGGGGTTTGAAGGGAACTCGGTGGGCCCTCTCAATTGCAAAGAAAGGGGATTAACTCATCAGTAAGTGAAGATAGATTGTGGAGGATCCTACACCTCTTCCCAGATAACAGGAACACCACAAGTGGGGCACACTCCCCTTCGGGGTACACACTCACCAGAGGGTCTAATAATCAAGGCAACAACAGGTATCTTTCACTCGATCTTCCGTCTCTATAGCTGGGACCAGTGGGTTAATGTTCCACATAAAACAGATAAAGCACAGAGAAACTCCAAATAGTGCAATCTCGTTTATTAAATGTGAATAAAAAACCCTTCATAGGTTATACTGCCCCCGCTCCAAATGCACGTACCAAACAGTAGTTTAAACACAGGCAAAAGTAGTGATCGTAGCAGTGTCTTCCTACCGGTTCCGATTCCCCAGGAGATGGTGTTTAGGCACATCGTGCAAATCACCCGTGGAACGCACGCGTCACTTCCGGGTCGCTGTAAAGTCCCGCCCTGACCGGTTTCATCCAATGACTTCAACAGAGGGCGTGGATAAACTACGTGAACGTCCTCCTTACATACTCCCTCGTTGCTTATTGGACAGAGCGGGCGCACTGAGACGGTGTCATTTGTCAGTGTCCTCAACACGAGTGTAAATAAAGCTAGATCGGGGGTGCAATTATGTGGACGTTCAACATTGTAAATAGATTAATATTGTAAATATTTATCTTTAGCGTGAATAATTATATCCCGTACTTCAGGTTAATTAAAAGGGTTGCTCAAAAAGAGCAGAATATAATCCGCAATGTATAGTACTATTGGGGTCATAGGATACCGGTTAGAGACGCTCCATATATAGTAAATACAAAACAAAAAGATTACAATATATAAATATAGCCTACAATCTATAATAAATACTCTCAAATATACATTAAACCATAATGCAGAGATGAGGTAAGGCTATCGTTTTTTCTTCTTTCTTTCCTTAACGGTAAGGGAAGCAGTCAGATAACAATTTAATATTGTACAGACCTAGCATTAATGTGTATCCCATTACATGTATACTACTCGTAAGGGAGACGGTATAGTAAAATATGTATACATACTATCAAAATAGTCATTCCAAAGATTAAAATCTAATATAAAAACTGTTAATTATTTTATTTTATTTTTTAAATAATTAAGAGTACCAATGACTAGAAAGGTCAGTGTATGTCAATATTTAGCATAGCTAAAATAATCAGTGTGACCATCAAAAATGTATGATCGTCCACCATTTTATCAATCAATATATAGTTAAATAGAGAAGATAAAAATACGTATAAACTCCAGGTAGATAAAAGGACAAAAATATTAGTAAAATAGTATAAAACCATATATGCATAAATAACCATATAGTAAGCATATATGTAAATATAAAATAAATTAAAATATACGAATCAATTAAAATCATGTTAGAAAATTGATGCCATATAATTTGTAGGACACAGTCAAAAGTCACTTATAAAACAGTTGATATCCAACTCGACATTTAACCCTCTCGGGGTTTTATAGCAAAACATGGCCTGATCAGGCAGGGGGTGAACCTTCTGAAGCTTTCATCATATGGTCGTTTTGAACTGCCCAAATTAGTGACAGCTTGCTAGGTGAAAATTCTACACTGGTAGATCAGCTCCTAGAATAATAACATGTATGTTGGTTGGTGGTGAGGTCTTTATTAGCTAAAACATTTTTAAATATCTATTTCATTTGTACAGATAGTTTTAGCTATTCCACATTGCATAAACAATGCAATTGTTTTATATATTTTTGAAAGTATTAAATTACAGATAAAATATTCTATATTATAAAAAGTGCAGATCAAAAGAAAATATTTTTAACCAGACAGCTATTTATTAATTATTAATGCACACCAATATTTTCATAACCCTATGAATTGATTGCAAATTTTGGAGTGCCTACCTTTTTATTTCACTATGAAAAAATCTAACATAAAATCATTAATTCTCTTTGACGGTAAAGACTTTTATGGCTAAAGTAACAAAAGTAAAATATGTGACTCTGGGGAAGGCCAATGTCTTTTTATATTTTTCATTCCTCTTTTCTACATTTTTAATATGCATTTTAAGTGATAGTTTGACCCTTACAGTTGTGGTAAATGATTTCTTAATGTCCCTACTGTCAAAAGCTCTATTATATATTCCAGATGACTACATGAAATCATGTGAGTCACATAAAGAGATTTTAAAGGAGTTGTAAAGGAAAAAAATGTTTTTGCTGAAATTATTGTTTACAGGGTATAGAGACATAATAGTTAACTGATTATTTTTTTAAAATGATTAAAAATAGATAAAATCAATCATATAATGTGTCTGCAGTTTCAGTTTCGTTTTTCATCTAGTTTCATGCTTGTGTGAAGTACAGAGACACGGAGCCAATACAGGGCAGTGTTTGTTTTTAAAATGAAACTGATTGGTTCTGAGGGGTTTTAGACACACAGTAATCACGCCTCCTTGATTAGAGACCACAGAGAGAAGCTCCCAGTACTTTTTTCATAAGGAAACAGACAACCATGAAGTGTGCAGAACAGAGAAGGATTACAGCAAAAAAAACGAACAATGAGGACATGAAACCAGGACTGCATTAGGGTAAAGGAAGCTATTTAGCTAAAAATAGAAAAAAAAATAGAAATAGTGGAAATTACCATTCAATTATGACCCTGTGCTTCACTACAAGTCCAGTAGTACAATATTTAGCTTTTTCCAAACAATGATGGCTGAATGAAGTGTATACAAGCGTAAAGTTACTAAAAGTCACTTGACTTTTGTAATAGTTGGTCAACAATTTACTTTGAAAACTAAATTCTGGTCATTAAAGGGATTGTAAAGCCTTGTGTTATTTCACCTTAATGCATATTATGTATTAAGGTGAAAAAACACTTTGCACTGTCCGGTCGTCCCCCCCCCCCCGTTTTATTTACCTGAGCCCTAATTTTCTATGGGCGTGATCCTGCGTCCCGCTCTCCATTGCTTCTCGGCTTTTCGTTGGATAGACTGATAGCAGCGCAGCCACTGGCTCTCGCTGCTGTCAATCAAACCCAATGACGTGGCCATCATACACTCGGTGGCTATGTACGTTGAGTATACGGCACGGGAGCACACCTGCAAGATAACACGCTTGGGAGAGAACTTCCCAGAGGGGGTTATCTGCTGTGTGAAGGAGCCGTGAGAGCCGCCGTGGGACCCCAGAAGAGGACGATCAGGGCCACTTTGTGCAAAACGAACTGCACAGTGGAGGTAAGTATGACGTGCATTTTTTTTTTTAAACATGAACCCATAGTATCACTTTAACCACTTGCCGACCGCGCTATAGCGAAAATACTGCTACAGCGCGGTCGAGTAGTTTTGACACGACGTCCCTGGGACGTCGTCCTTCACTTCCGCGATTGCGCATCCCCTGCAAAAGTGTCCGTGATCGCCGGGTCTAGAAGCGGCCGTTTACCACGTGAGCGCGCCGTCAAATGACGGCACGATCACTTGTAAACAAACCGGCGTCATTTGATGACGCCGGTTACTCCCTCTCCTCCCTCTGCTCTCTGTACCGTTTGGTACAGTGTGCGAGGAGAGGGCGGGGAGCGGGGTGTCAGCAGCTGTGGCTGGATCTGTGACAAATGCAGTCACAGATCCAGCCACCCCTCAATCCATCCCAGCTCTGCAATCCCCCAGTACTCTGCAATCCCCCAGTACCCTGCAATCCCCCAGTACCCTGCATTACCCCAGTACCCTGCATTACCCCAGTACCCCACAATACCCCAGTACCCCAATACCCCAGTACCCCAGTACTCTGCAATGCCCCAGTACCCCAATACTCTGCAATACCCCAGTACCCCAATACTCTGCAATACCCCAGTACCCCAATACTCTGCAGTACCCCAGTACCCTAATACTCTGCAGTACTCCAGTACCCCAATACTCTGCAGTACCCCAGTACCCCAATACTCTGCAGTACCCCAGTACCCCAATACTCTGCAATACCCCAGTACCCCGATACTCTGCAGTACTCCAGTACCCCAATACTCTGCAGTACTCCAGTACCCCAATACTCTGCAGTACTCCAGTACCCCAATACTCTGCAGTACTCCAGTACACCAATACTCCAGTACCCCAATACTCCAGTACCCCAATACCCCAATACCTCAGTACCGCAATACCCTGTGCGATACCCTGAAATACCCAAATACTCTGCAATACCCAAATACTCTGCAATACCCAAATACTATCGCCTATGGGGATTTTTAGGTAGCGAAGTTTGGCACCATTCCATGAGCGTGCGCAATTTTGAAGTGTGACATGTTGGGTATCTATTTACTCGGTGTAACGTCATCTTTCACATTATGAAAAAAAATTGGGCTAACTTTACTGTTTTTTTTTTTTTTTTTAGCACAAAACAGTTTTTTTTTAAAAACACGCGTTCAAAAAATTTCTACGAAAATACCGTGCGAGATAAAAAGTTGTAACCACCGCCATTGTATTCTCTAGGGTCTTTGCTAAAAAAGCATATATAATGTTTTGGGGTTCTATGTAATTTTCTAGCAAATAAATGATGATTTTTCCATGTAGGAGAGAAATGTCAGAATTGGCCTGGGTGTTCCAGAACGCCTGATGGCGTTCCCTGCATGTTGGGCCTCTGTATGTGGCCACGCTGTGTAAAAGTCTCACACATGGGGTATCGCCATACTCGGGAGGAATAGTAGAATGTGTTTTGGGGTGTAATTTGTGGTATGCATATGCTGTGTGTGAGAAATAACCCGCTAATATGACAGAAACAAGATTTATTTTTATTTTTTTACAGAATTTTCAGTCGTTTTTCTTTTATAGCGCAAAAAATAAAAAACCCAGAGGTGATCAAATACCACCAAAAGAAAGCTCTATTTGTGTGAAAAAAAGGACACAAATTTCAAATGGGTACAATGTTGTATGACTGAGTAATTGTCATTCAAATTGTGAGAGCACCGAAAGCTGAAAATTGGTCTGGTTAGGAAGGGTGTTTAAGTGCCCAGTGGTCAAGTGGTTAAGCAATTGCAGGAAAACAGTTTTTTGATCTTAACAGTTTCTCTTGTAGTTTAATCTTTAGTTTTGTACCAGTTTTAGTTTTGTACCATGGCAGAGTCCTCCTTTCCGCTTGAGGTGTAAGGATTTTATTGGGGTAGTAGTTAGCCCTTCCCACTTGGGTCCTTCATGAATTTCTATGAGGGAAGCACTATACCACACTCTTGCGGATTTTCATCATTGTCTTTAACATGACACCCTTTTCTCTGGTCATTATGTAGATAAAATTAGAGGGAAAGCCTGTGAGGGAGGAAAATAAAAATGGGTTAACTGTCCTCTACAAAAAAAAATCCCCAAATAATAAACCCTTGACCTTCAGTTACATTTCTCCTCTAACTGGCTTCTAGCATAGACCTCTAGCCAATACTTTACAACGTGATTGTATCCATTTCTGATTTTTTTTTCATAGAATGTTGATAGGGACAATTCCCTTTTATTTCTAGATAGAAAAATTGAAACCGCTATATCTGATATAGCCTATGTTTATGGGTTGCAGTGAATTGCACAGGTGACACAGGGTCTCCCAGATCACAGAATTCGTTGGTTTTCATTTGAGTTCCAGATGGTGGGGATTAGAAAGAAACCCTAGTGGTCCCCAGAACTCTGTGCTACAACTGACACCATTTAGTAGAGCTGCACGATTCTGGCCAAAATGATGATCACGATTTCTTTGCTTAGAAGATAGATCATGGGAAGATAGATGGACATAGAACAGGGGGCATGACGTGCTGCACGTGAAGCACGCACGCTGAGGGAGGGACTGGCCGTGCCACGGACCTGGGGAGAGATCAGACCGGACCGCTGGAAGCTGGGAAAGAAGCCTGCAATGGTAGGGATACGGCAGGGTGAGAGGCTGCCGGTGTTCCGAACGCGGGTCTCCTAGAAGACATCTGCTGGCTCCAGTGATCGGAATCTCCTCTGCCTCCCTCCCCCTCTCTCTCCCCGTGCACCTTGTTCGCTTCTACGGGGGGACGCGCTGGCGAAAATAGCAGTAGCGTTCCACGCATAGGAGGCAGTATTGAGACCCACAGACACAGCTCAGCACGGACCAGGCTAATAAATCTGCTCATTCTACCCCCGGTCAGTACAAGGATCAGAAGACCCAGAGCCAAGAAGCTACAAGCGGGGTAAGATCGTTCCTGTAATGTTTGTAGATGATTGTCACCCCATGATAGACAAGGAGGTGAAAGCAAGGAAGTGGGGTAAGGACACACTGGAAATATGAAATGTGGTCATCCTACGGTTGATAACGCTGATACACGGGTTGAAATGTATGCCTAGTATGCAACTTTTTTAATAATACTAAGAAGGAGAGACATTTTGTGCTTTGTTTCACCTCAAAGGCTATTGCTGCCTATGCATTAGGGACATAAATCAATGCCTATTTCATCACATTGCTAACAACTCTGAAATATGGGTGGAAATGCATGACCAGTGTGCAAATTTCTGAACTGCACCAAGCAATAGGGACACTTTGTATGTTTAGTATGCAAATTTCTTAATAATACTAAGAAGGAGAGACATTCGGTGGCTTGTCTCAACCCAAAGGCATTGCTGCCTACGTACTAGGGACATGAGCTAGTGCCTATAATATTATACTGCTGACAACGCTGAAAATACGGGTTGTAATATAGGTCTAGTGTGTAAATTTCCCAATTGGGCCAGTCAGGAGAGACACTCAGGGGCTTGTTATACCCCAAAGGTTATCACTGCTTACATACCAGGGACATAAATGAGTCCCCATAAAGAGGGCGCTACTGGAACCCAGCAGATGCTGCGGAACAGAAGCGGGTTAGAGGCCCTCTGAGTGAGCCCCGGGAGTAGAACTACATTAGCGGGGAACCTTGGTGATAGGGACATCCCAGCATACGCTAGTGATAAAGGGCGTGACTCAAAGGATTGCTTCTAGGGCGGGGCTGGGGAGAGGTTGGGGTGAGGGACACGGGATATGGCCCAGAGGGAAACCCCCCCATCTTCCCCCCTTACTGTATCAGCCCCTTTAAGAGATAAAATAATATTGGGCACTCTCTTATTGATCCCCAGGAGTATAAAAGTAGGGGTTGTAGGCAAGGAGAAGCGAAGGTACCTCCAAGCGTATCAAAACCACAAGGCATTTACTCACAATATTAAGGGGGAGGATAGTAAATAACAGCCAACAATATTTGCGGCCCGGGAAGCTCTTTTGGGGTGTAAAAACACTCTTTACTGAAACTGGGGAAGCGGGAGCTCTCAAAGTCCTGCGAACGAGAAAAAAACTGGGAAAGCTGGATTCACGAAAAAAGCAGGCGGGGGAGTAAATCCACAAGCCATAGATGTGTCCATAGAAGGAGACCAGGAACTAAGCCATGTAGAAGACCCGAAAGCTGATCAACAAAAAATAATGATGCCGGCCCTCGACAGAATGTTAAAAAGAATGGAAAATGCCATCAAGGAGGAAATCAGTAGCCTGAGAGATGAAATAAAATATATTTTGTCCAGAGTAGAAGAGATCGAAAGAAAAATGGAAAAACAACATTCAGAATTAAATCAACTGAAAAATCAAAACTCTGCTCTAAAGCTGAACCAAAGGAACCTACAATATTGTCTTGAAGACCAGGAAAACCGGAACAGAAGACAAAATATAAGAATTCGATCAGTTAAGGAAGAAAGAGGAGAAGACTTAAGACTCATCACAAACAATCTATTCTCCCCTCTCTTAGAGAATAGGGCTGGGAAACCTCTCAAAATAGAGAGGATACACCGCCTAGGTAGATTCAAAGAAAAGATGAGTGAAAGACCAAGAGATATTATAATTAGGTTCAGGCATTATGAGGAGAAGGAGGAGATCTGAGCAAAACTGAGGAGAAAGCCGCCCCTGGTGTATGAAGGCATAGAGCTACAAATGTTCCCAGACTTGGCCTGGGAGACATTAGCTAGGAGGAGACATCTTAAACCCCTCCTAACGCAGCTAAGGGAGCACAATATCAAATATCAGTGGGGATTCCCAGCATGCCTTAATGCTCAGAAAGATGGGATCTCCGCAAAATTAATATTTCCGGAGGATCTTCCAGGTTTCTGTAGTAAATTAGAATTGCAAAGCATAGAAATCCCGGGTTGGGTAGAATGATGACTGCGGGTTAGACGACGACTGCGCAGGGGGGAGGGAGGGAAGATCAAAGACCCCCCAGGTCAGGAGACACAACCCCGCTTGGGGAGGACCAGGCCCCTCTGGGGAGGGATGGGGCCAAGGCGGGGTTGGGAGAGGGTCAGTAACCTCAAAAGGAGAACCGTTGGAAAATGGGGCACGATGACCCCCATGGTTCAGAGGCCGTAGAAAGGCCCGGTAGGGGGGGAGGGGGTGGAAAGGGGGGAGTGGGGGGAAGGGAAGTGGGGGGAAAGGAAAGTGGCTCCTAGGGACTCCTAAAAAAAATCAGAACTTGACAGATGTAAATGGCGGCAATAAAATTCCTATCTTACAATGTAAAAGGTCTAAACTCCAAAGGGAAAAAAAAGAATACAGATTCTTGAGGAAATCAAACAGTATAGAGCAGACGTGGTCCTTATATAGAAATCGCACCTATCATGAACTCCACGTAAAATTGTACTCTCCTACATATCCTACCTGGTATTATGGTGATGCCATTACAAATCGGGCCAGAGGAGTGGCTATTGGTTTCTCCAGAACAGTAGACTTCATCCTCAAAGCGAGGTCTGCGGATTCAGAGGGTAGATATTTATTTCTGAAAGGAGATATCGGAAACACCACTTATACTCTGGCTAATGTATATGCCCCAAATGTGCACCCCATAAAATACCTAGGTGGAATATTGGACAAACTAAAAAGTTTTGCAGAGGGGTACATGATATTGATGGGAGACCTAAATTTTGTTATGAACCTGAAGGAGGACAGTACCTCTGTTGGGAGCGAGACGAACAGTGTACACCTACAAAGAATTAAACGGAAAATGACAAAATGCCAGGTGGTAGATGCCTGGCGGGCCTTCCATCCAAATAAGCGCAATTACACGTTCTTCTCACCTCCCCATGGAAGTTATTCAAGAATTGACTATGCTTTAGTGGACCGTAGGTTGTTAGACTATATCACCGAAACAGAAATTGGCATTATGACCATATCAGACCACGCCCCGATCACTGTGAAAGTTGGCATAACACATAAAGACAATGGTCAGGGGTTATGGCGTCTGAACGATTATTTGATCCAGGATGAGGTGGGAGGAGGGAGGGTCGAGGAAGAGTTAAAACAATTTTTCGAAGTCAATGATACAGAAGAAGTCACCAGGGCAGCGTTGTGGAAATCACATAAGGCATATATTAGGGGAATTCTGATATCGGAGGGGGCACAAAGGAAAAAGGAGAGAAATAGGCAGAGGAACTTACTGGTCAAAGAAATAGCCCACTTAGAGCAAAATCATAAAGATATGGGACAGAAAGAGACATACAGTACCTCAATTTAATAACAAAGAGAAATGAATTAAAAGAGATTATGGAACTAGAAGCCAGGAAAAATGTAAACAATATTACGAGAGAAATATATATATGGGGCAATAAATCGAGTAAACACTTGGCAAAAATGGCACAAAAAAAGAAAGCCAGAAATTACATTGAAAAAATCAAAAGGCAGAATGACGAAATGGCGTCTGCAACCGCAGACAGCAGAAACCTTAAAAAAATATTATAGAGAACTGTATAATATTCAAACCCCAGAACTGCAGTCAGGAAAGAGAGAGGACAGGATCAGGGCCTACCTTGATAGGGCTGGACTAGCAAAGGTAGATGAAGGAGAAAGTTTAAAATTAGACAGACCCATAACGGAAGAGGAAACTAAAAATGCCCTAAAAAATATGGCGGTTGAAAAAAGCCCAGGCCCAGATGGGTTTACGGTTTTGTATTATAAAAGATTTGGCGAAATATTAATACCCAGATTATGTGCTTATTTTAATGACCTGAGGACAAAGTACGAATTGAGCAGAGAAGCCTCAGCGGCGGTGGTCGCAATAATTTTAAAAGATGGGAAAGATAGCTCCCTTTGCTCTGGGTACAGACCCATATCTCTTTTAAATATAGACACAAAGCTATTCTCTAAAGTGTTAGCAGAACGATTAAAAGGGGTAATACAGGGCTTAATTCACCCGGACCAGGTAGGGTTTGTCTCAAATAGGGAGGGCAAAGACAATGTTATCAGGTCATCGCTCTTGATGCAGGTCATCGAGAGAGATGGGGTCCCCAGTCTATTCCTGTCAGTTGATGCCGAGAAAGCCTTTGACAGGGTAGACTGGGGACTCATGTTGTCTACACTGGAGGCGGTAGGCCTTGGAAATAGGTTCATAAATTGGATTAAAACACTTTACCACGTCACGTATTTGCTCATTGGTCCTGGGCTTTGGCTCAGACGGGGGGTCGCGAAGGAGCCCCCCCTGGCACCCCTCGCTCTAGTACTCATTTATATAGGTTAACACAACTGGAGGGAAATTTAATCGCCGGTTTTTGCAGCTATGTTCAAAAAGTCAGGAATATCACCATATAACACTCTCCTCGATACATCTCTCCCATATGATTGATGGCAGGTAGAATCTTATTCACTGACCAAATGTCCTACTGACCACAATTCATACGACCCTTTCCACATGTCACCTTATATCGCCATATGCCACAGCAAAATAATGCTATAGAGTTAAAGTATCTTTATTGTGTGTGTGGTATCTGCTATATACTGTAAATAGATTGGTGGTATTAGTGGTATGGTGGGCTGTATTCACAGCCGGAAAGTAGCGATTTATTTTTATTTTTTATTATGTAATGGAGCAGGTTAATGTATTCTTTTTGAAAGCGTGGAAGTACTTTGACTTGATCTCATATTCAACCATACCACTGCTCTCAGCAGACTCAGCAGACTCTCGTTTTTAATTGTACTATATAGTTCAATATAGAGCTCACAGTAAATAACAAGGGGAAGTAGATTAAATATTTTCTTACTCACAGTCCAGCAGGTCTTCTTCCCCTTATCCTAGTCCGGCATCTTTGTTCTGAGTTTCTTTAAGATTAATACTTACAGCAATGCTTTCAATTTTGTTTGCAGTATTTACTAGTTGGTTATCACTGTGGCTACTTCGTGGAGATTAGTAGGGGCGGCAGAGTTAAATGTTTACGTTATCGGGGTCGCCGGTCCAGTGATTTTCAGATATGGACTGGAGTGGAGTGGTGAGAGAAAAAAAAAAGGGCTTCAGGACTTCATGTCCCCCTCCGTCTCCACCTCCAGTAGTCAGCCCCCCGTCACCGCCCGTCACCTCCCCGGCTTTCCCCCCGCTCCTTCCTGCTCATCCAACCCGCAGATAAGAGCACACGCCTCGCCGCACGGTCCCGTGACCCGGAAACTACACCGCGGCGAGACACAGAGACACAGAGAGCCCCACTGGGACGCCGCCGACACGGGGACCCGCAAACGTCCGGCACCGGCAGCCCTCTCCGCCCACAGCAGAGCTGACCACTATCCCGACAAGGGGAACCGCCGACCCGGCCACAGAGGCGCCCGGAGCCAACTAGACAGGAGACCGACAGCGGGGCCAAGACGAGGACCGAGCCGCACGGTAAGCGTCTAGGGCTATTACCGTCAGCTTCTGAGGGTGCTTGAAAGAATTCGAGAGAGCCCAAGAGGGGGGAGAGCGGAGCGGAACGGGGGTATAGTCAAGCGTAGCGCATTTAGGATCAATAATCAGGCGGCTAGGTGGGCGGCTTGCTGTTCATCCATCCCAGCGTTGCGGGACCTTCTCGGGAGCCCTCTAACCGCCCTGGAGTGAGGCTCGCGCCATCCTAGACTCCTCCCTCCTAACGAATGGGAGGGAGAAGGAAAGAAAAAAAGATAAGATAAAATCTGTTTTAACCAATCCAAATAGCTCAGTAAACCCAGAACCCCAATCAGAGTTAGCGACAGACTGCGACCAAGAAACAGCCACAGTATTGGACGTAGGTGACCAATTAACAGACTTGGCATTACCAACAAAAACTGAAATGAAGGAAATGTTTGCTGCATTAGAAAAAGCGCTGTCATCACAAATGGAGAGAATGGAGAGAAATATGGGATTTATGTTAGAAAGATTGGAGGAAGTTGAAAAAAAAACAGACCACAATTTTAACACCATTAGAAAACTGGAAGTGGAGCTAATTGAAATAAAAAAAAGAGCAAAGAGAACACGCATATAAAGCAGAAGATCAGGAAAACAGAGACAGACGAAAAAACATCAGGATACGTGGTGTCCCTGACTCCTCGCAGCCAGAAAATCTCCCAGAAATTATACGGAAAATATGCAATCCAATACTTGACAGAGAAATATCACTCCCATTAAAAATAGAACGCGCTCACAGGATAAGGAGGCCCCGAGAAATCCCTCAAGATAAACCTCGAGACATTATAATACGATTTGAAAGTTGGGAGGAAAAAAAACAACTATGGAAAAATCTAAGAGGAAAGCCCCCAATCACATTCGAGGATCATAGTATTCAAATATATCAAGACCTGTCACAAGAGACACTTAGAAGAAGAAGGAATCTGAAGCCATTATTACGGGTGTTGCAAGATTTAGAAATACAGTATAACTGGGGGTTTCCGGCATGTTTGATAGCTAGAAAAGAGGGGATCACGGCGAAGTTAAGATTTTTAGACGAAATCCCTGAGTTTTGCCAAAGGTTGGGAATCCCAACCCCAAGTAATTAATAAAGAATAGAAGAATCATAACTGTGGGGGGAGAGAGCGGGTGGGAGGGGAGGCCAACAACTTATAGTCATCAATACATGATATATGTTTAGGGCTACTAGGTACAGCGTTGCGGAGACACCGGGGCCCGGGAGTTTTTGACCGCCGGAGGAATTCCCCTGGGTCCAGGGGATTCGAGGAGGCACTGAATTGCACTCCGCCTCAATACAGAGGGAGCACCCTTGCACATAAAGTGTAAGAGAAGATGCTCCGAAATAAGACCTTAGGGATAAGATTCCACCAGCATGGGAAAGGGGGGTGGGGAGGCCTGGGGAGGGAGATGGGTGGAGGGGTTGGGGGGAGGAGGGGGAGGGTTCAGGGGAGGAGGAGGGGGGAAAAGGGGAGTAAGGAAATGGGGCGTAGGAGAGGAATGGGAGGGAGGGAGGGGGGTGGGAAGGAAACGAGAAGAAGGAATATTAGATCGGGCGATCATCTGATCACAAAGGGAAGACGAAACATCGAGGGAATAGATATAAGAGAACAGAAACAAACACATGTCTAAGGCAAACTTAATTACCTATAATGTAAGGGGCCTTAGCTCTCCGCGCAAAAGACATATGATCCTAAAAGAGATCGAGAGATACTCTGCAGATGTAGTTTTCCTACAGGAGACACACATAACCCTCGATTCAAGGGTGAGGCTTAATTCTCGGGCAGTCCCAACATGGTACTATGGAGACTCACCGCAGGAGTCGCCATAGGGATAGGGAAAAATTTAAGTTTCGTAGTTGAAGATAGGTTAGTGGACCCTGAAGGTCGATATATGTTCCTAAGAGGTCTCCTACATGGAAAGCGATACACGCTGGCCAATGTTTACTGTCCAAATAAACTCTCCCAGAAGTACTTAATAACAACCCTGAATAAACTCACGGAATTCAAACAAGGAAATGTGGTTCTAGCCGGGGACTTTAACTTTACCCTCGATATACAACTTGATAGAATATCGACAGTAAATATAACGAACACAAAGCAACAACAAATAGTGAAAAAAAAACTTTTTCTGAGACAGTTAATCGACCCTTGGAGGGTCTTCAACCCAACAAAAAAGGATTACACATTTTTTTCTACCGTACATAACATGTACTCGAGGCTAGATTACATATTGGTCGATCACGAAATCTTAGAATACGTAGATAGCGCCGCAATAGGGGTTGCGACAATTTCAGATCACGCCCCTGCTACGGTGCGCATACACTTTCCAGAAATTGAAGAGAGAAGGGGATCTTGGAGACTAAATGAGGAGCTATTAGAAGATAAAGACATCTCCGATATAATAAGGATAGACATAGATGAATATTTTAAGCTTAATAACACCCCCGACGTAAGTACAGCAACTATCTGGGAAGCCCATAAGGCAAGTATTCGAGGAAAATTAATCTCCTTAGGGGCAAAAAAAAAAAGGAAAGAGATACAAACAGAAATAGGATTATCAAAGAGCTACAAGACCTAGAAACTAAACACAAAAAACAAATAAACAATAAAAAAGGTTACCAGGAATTGTTATTAAAGAGGACTCAACTAAAAGACCAAATGAATACTGAAACTAGGAATATATTCAAAAATGTGATGAAAGAAAGGTATCTCTGGGGGAATAAACCTGGGAAATACTTGGCCAGGATCTCAAAAGAAAAGAGAAACTTAAATTATATAGAAAAAATAATAGATCAGGAAGGACAGATGCGATACAGGACGTCCGAGATCGCCGAGGCCTTCAGGACGTTCTACTCCTCACTATACTCTATCAGGATAGGAGAGACACAAGAGGAACGGGTAAATAGAGAGGAAAAAATAAGAGAATACCTATCTGAGACTAAATTACCAAAACTATAACAGGAAATAGTAGATACTTTAGAAGAGCCAATAACACAAATAGAAATAAGCCAAGCAATTCAAGGAACCCCAGGGGGGAAAAGCCCAGGCCCCGATGGCCTGCCAATAAAATATTATAAAAAATTTAAAGAGTCACTAATCCCAGAAATGTGCACCTACTTCAACAAATTAGGGGGAATAGAAGAAGTAAGGAACGAATCCCTTCTTGCCAATATCGCTATAATAGCCAAACCAGGAAAAGACAAGACCCTTTGTTCTAATTATCGCCCAATCGCATTGTTAAATGCTGATATCAAAATCTTCGCAAAGATATTGGCAACAAGGATAAAACCGTACATGCCTGACCTAATAAGTCCAGATCAGACGGGATTCGTAAGAGGCAGAGAAGGGAGGGATAATAGTTTAAGAACACTCTTAATGCTACAAGACGACAAAAGGGATGGACCCCCAGCCGTACTCATGTCATTGGATGCTGAAAAAGCGTTTGACAGAGTCGACTGGGGGTTTATGATGGAGACACTAAGAAGCATAGGATTGGGCCCTAGATTCATGAAATGGACAGGAAACCTATATAAATCCCCGACGGCGAAAGTAAAGGTAAATGGGAGGGATTCCAAGGTGATCGACATGATGAATGGAACAAGGCATGGTTGCCCGCTCTCCCCCTCCTTTATGTGATAGCCTTGGAACCATTGTTGTGTAAGATTAGGAACAATCCAGATATAGGTGGGGTGAGAATAGGAGATGAGGAACAGAAGTTGGCAGTATATGCCGATGATGTCCTCTTGTATGTGACTAACCCCAAAATATCAATTCCTAAAATACTGGAGGAAATAGGAAGATATGGTAGACTCTCCAACTTCAAAATAAATCCAGTAAAAACTGTTATCATGAATATAGGGATTGACCAAAAGGAAGAGGAAGATCTACGTAGAACATTTTCCTTTGCGTGGGAACAAAAATCACTCACTTATCTGGGGATTAAAATAACCCCTAGAGTAGCAGGCCTCTTCGAGGCAAACTATATTCCCCTACTCAATGATATAAGACGAGATGTAAAAAACTTCTCCCACAAACAGATTTCCTGGATGGGGAGGATTAATTTATTTAAAATGATAGTCTTACCAAAGATAATTTATAAATTTCAAATGCTCCCAATAAATGTCCCACAAAGTTTTTTTAAGGTAGTAAAAAATATTATTTCAAAATTCATATGGTAAGATAAAAAACCCAGAATAAGCTATGCAACCTTAACCCCGCGAAAAAAAAAGAGGAGGACTGGCTCTCCCAGACATAAAAAGATACTATCAAGCCGTAATTTTAGCGAGACTAGTCGAATGGACAAATAAGAAGTCACCAAAAAAATGGGCTCACTTGGAAAATGTGATAAGTAATCAACACCTAAACACAAACATATGGATCGCACCTAAATATAGAATAACTAACTCAAACACACATAGTATTACAAAACAGGTTTTTAAGACATGGGATTTGGTTCAAAAGAGGGAAAAATGGGAATATAATTCCCCATTAATCCCATTAGTTAACACAAACTTTTTTGCACCGGGGAATAGGACTATACTTGGAAAAAAATTAGGTAGCAAAAGACTTGGGGATATAGTAACACAAGGAAAAATAAAAAATAAAGAAGAGATACACGTAGTAGCAGGGGCACAACAGATAACTGAATGGGAATATTTACAATTAAAGCACTTTGTAATCACACTTTCAGCACCAATAAGGCATGACACAGCACAGAACCCAATAGAAAAACTTTGCACTAAGGGAGAACCAATATCGCACGGAATTGCGAAGATTTACAAAATCCTTACAGATATAGAGACAAAAAACACTCTACAAAGTATAGAAGCCTGGGAGAAAGAAATCGGAGAAAGAATAGAAGAAGCGCATATGACTAGAGCGACATTTACTTACGCAAAAGACATAACAGTAGAAGCTAATTATAAATGCATGCTGAGATGGCACTTGCCACCCGTCAGACTTAATAAAATATCTTTGGCTAATTCCCCCCTTTGTTGGAGGAAATGCAATCAAGAAGGGACCACCCTGCATATATGGTGGGACTGCCCGAGAATCCGGGAATTCTGGACCGAGATCCTTAAATTAATCGAGGATATCTCTGGAGAAAAGATCCCATTAGATCCCCTGTCCTGCCTTTTTCATAGACAAGGCGTGTTAAAAGGGGGGAAAAAATATGCCTCAACATTGGTCCCAGTGCTGTTAAATGCAGCAAAGGGATTGATCCCGAAATTCTGGCTTTACCCATATAAACCACCCCTAAAAGAATTCATATACAGGGTTGATCATATTGCAGAGATGGAACATTTAAGAAGGGTGGATCAGGGCGAGGAGGAGGGCGGAAGTGGTGGAAAGATTTGGGATCAGTGGAGAACATATAAAACCTCTGAAAAATTTTCTTTAACATTACTGGAAATAAATTAGTAAACGTTTTAGACCCGACTAAAAAGGGAAAGGAGGTAAGAACTGGGGGGGGGGGTAAATATTAGGGGGGGGGGATTAAATAAATAAATAAATAAGCATACACAGAGGCCCAGGGGGGTAGGTGTTGAGGCGAGAAATGTGATTGTATATCCTTACAAGAGCTATCCTACAATCCTACAAAAGTACACTCATCCATCTGTAATAATACTGTGGTATTCATAATATCTTATTAAAAAAAAAAAAAAAGAAAGATGAAATAAAAAAGTTATAAAATAATCAAAAATCAAAACACATGGAATTATCCACAAATGATGCAAATCCGAGGTGGAAAGATGAAGGGCGGAACAACGATGAACCCCTGGAACACGTCAAATGCCTGGGTTAAGTCTGATGTGGAAAAAGAAAAAAAAAAACACTTTACCACCAGCCCATGGCAAGAATTAAGGTCAACGGTGCCCTCTCGGAACCCTTTGGGATGAGGAATGGGACTAGACAGGGTTGCCCCCTGTCTCCCCTTTTCTTTATCCTATCCCTTGAACCCCTATTAGCTTTGATACGTAAAGACCCTGATATCAGGGGAATCCTAGTGGGTGGAGAAGAACACAAGCTGTCAGCCTTTGCAGACGATGTTCTGTTCTACCTAGCAGATCCGGTAAAGAGCATCCCCAAATTGCTGCAGATTTTGCAACAATATGGGGCAATCTCTAATTTCAGGATTAACGTGACCAAATCCGAAATCTTAAATATAAATCTAAATAAAATCGAAATGGGACGGTTAAAGAGATATGTGCTTTTCCATGGAGAAAATAATTAAACTACTTGGGGATAAAATTAACTAATACGTTTAAAAGGATTTATAATATCAACATTTTACCATTGTTAAACGATATTAAAAGTGAACTAAAAAGAATTATAAATAAGCCCATCTCATGGATGGGACGTATTAACATCCTAAAAATGATCTATTTCCCAAAAATCTTATACAAATTTCAACTATTACCAATTAGGTTGCCACCCCAATACTTAAATACTTTAAATTCTGTAGTAATGAATTATGTTTGGAAAAACAGAAAACATAGAATATCCCTAGGTACCTTGAAACAAGATAAACAAGACGGTGGTCTGGCGGTCCCGGACATTAAAAACTATTACAAGGCAGCAGTACTCTTTAAGGCGGTGGAATGGGTCAGAGACAACCATGGGAAAAGATGGGTACAAATTGAAAAAGCCCAAGAGATGACACAATTAAGAAAAATTTTATGGATACCGGCACATCACCGATCACTGAAACACAACATTTATGGTTTGACAAGAAGTACCTTGAAAATATGGGACAGGACTCAGGAACTCACAAATAGTAAATATAACTCTCCACTTATTAATTTAAAGGAAAATCCGTATTTTCCACTAGGGGAAAAAGAAATAGGAGGGAATTGGATTAAAAAAGACATTGTTTATTTAGGTGATATTATAAAGGGTGGAGGGTTGGCTACTTATGAGGAGTTGAAATCTAGACAGGCGATCTGGAACTTAGATGGGTGGCGCTATGCGCAGCCAAGTCACTTTATTCGGCAACTCTCCCAACCATTACGGTCAGGAGTAGAGCTGACACCTATGGAAAGGGTATGCACAGCTGAAAACACAAAAGGCACGATTTCTAAATTATATAAAATACTTATTAAGATAGGGGCACGAGGAGCAACACCGTTAGTAGAGAAATGGGAAAGGGAGTTGGGTATAGGTAGGGGAGAAAATTTGGTAAACAAGATAATGAGCCTGACCCACTCCTCCGCAATAGATTTGCAAACAGCGGAGATGAACTATAAGTGTATCACTGGGTGGTACATTACACCGGTGAAAACTAGTAAATATAAACTAGTCTGCTGAATGTTGGAGAAGCTGCCTGGGTAGGGGCACCATGGCACACATATGGTGGTCCTGCCCAAAAATTCAAAAATATTGGGACTCTATACTACGCCTAGTAAAAGAGATCACAGGCACGGAAATTAAGAAAGACCCCTGGGTGGTATTATTCCATTGTAGCGAGGAAGGCATCAAAAGGTATAAACAATCATTACTCCCACATATGCTGAATGCAGCAAAAAAACTGATACCAAAAAAATGGCAAGACACAGAATGTCCACAGATATGGGAGTGGGTGCAGGGATTAGAAGAAACCTACAGGATGGAAGAGTTGAAGGAGAGGGGTTTAGAAACTAATAACAACTTCCGGGCTAAATGGCAGAAATGGAAGGCGTATAAAAATACTTGGAATTATGTAGAGGGTTCAAGGGTGACTCTTTGAACATGACAGAAATAGATATAAGTTATGGCGATTAAATGGAAAATATGACTCCCCGACCTCCATAACACAAGCATAGTGTGTAGATAGGAGAAATATTAACAATAAAATCACACAGAAAGTAAAGTGTCCGGGAGCCCTGGGAGCCACGCGAGGGGGGGGGGAAGAGTGCAGGGAGGGGGATTTAGGGGATATATAAAGAAAGCCTCCGCGCTATCAGTGAACTAGTGTAATCAGATCAAACGTCCACCGTGTAAATATAAATAAATAAATAAATATATAAATATATAAATATATGGAGGGAAGCAGCCAAATCTAAAAGTGTTTACAGTACACAAGTGACAATAGTGTCCTGCAGACGAACAGGAGTGTATCATATACCGGAGATGTCCATGAGTTTGAGATAATGCGAGTATCTTTCTCAGTGAGGTGAGAGGCTTGTGAGACTACTCTCCACGGATTGGCACTTGCAATTTATATGGTGACATTGGATGAATCACAGATCTATTTTGATGTGCACTACAGCTCACTGAATGCATGTGTGGGCTCACTGATGGACTCATATGTTTATCTATACCTATATGTGGATTTTTGCTGATATTTATATTTATATATTTATATTTATGGTTTCACTGATACCTTTATTTATACTTTGATTTATATATATATATTAGTTTCTGATCACGGAGTGTTTGTTTTTGGGTAGCGCGGGATTTAGGGGATGTCTCCGATACGATCATTTTTGTCCCATTCTTTAATAATTCTGTTATGGATACATTTTTGAAATAGGTATATGATAGAGACTTAAAAAAAAAAAAGTTTATATACGCAGAAACAAATACCGCAAAGATTCACAGATGATGCAAAAACCGCTAACAGAGACAACGAAGCCTCAAACATGAGCAGGTCTCAAAACGACAGGTATAAGCTGATGTAAAAAAAAAAAAAAAAAAAAAAAAAAGAAGATAGATCATGATTCTCGTGGCGTAACATCATCTTTAACATTAAAACAAACAAACAAAAAAATTGGGCTAACGTTACTGGGTTTTTTTTTAGTCATTGATATATAATGTTTTGGGGGTTCCAAGTAATTTTCTAGCAAAAAATATTGATTTTAACTTAAACAAGTGTCATAAAAAGATTTGGGGCCAGATTCAGAAAGAATCGTCGGCGGCGTAGCATATGCCATTTACACTACGCCGCCGCAATTTACTGGAGCAAGTGCCATATTCACAAAGCACTTGCTCCGTAATTTGTGGCGGCGTAGTGTAAAGCGGCTTGTATTTAAATGAAACGTGCCCCGTGCCGATCTAACTGCGCATGCACCGGCCGTAAAAATAGCCTAGTGCGCATGCTCCAACTCACGTCGGAAAACGTCGTTGAATCCGACGTGAGCATATTTTACGCAAATACCTATTCGCAAATGACTTAGTAAAACAACGTAAACGACGGAAAAAGACGACGCTGTCCCGATGCCATACTTAACATGGCATACGACGGATCTTCGTAAACTTACCCCTCATATAGCAGGGGTAAGTTTACGCTTATGTAAACGATGACGAGGCGGCACAAAAACGTTTGTGAATCGGCGTATCAGGCTCATTTGCATAGTCAAATGAGAAATCGACGTAAACGCCACCTAGCGGCCGGCGGAACATTACATTTAAGATTCGACGATGTAAGTGACTTACGCCAGTCGGATCTTAGCGTAAATCCGGCGTATAATGTTTTCTGAATAGAAAACAATAATACGCCGGCGGGAAATTTGAATTACGGCGTTGCATCTGTAGATACACCGCCGTAATTCCTTTCTGAATCTGGCCCTTGGACTTTAAGTGGTAAAACTTCCTGCATTTACACACAGAGGTTTGCTCTAAAAAGAAAGTTAGTTACAATGTTTCATGTTGTTAAAAACTTGGCAGACTGCCCAGACCTTTTCTTTACACACACAGAAGTTTATCCCTTTGATCTAAACTTGGCAGACTGCCTGGATATTTTCTTTTGACAGCTGAGAGAGCAGATAAATTCTCTCCACTCCAGTTATATGAAAGAATCGGCAAACTATGCATTGGAGATTGTCAGGGGGGTTGAATTAAGAGCATGATTTTTTAACAGTTAATTGTGCATCTCTACAATTTAGTGATCCCTTGAATTGCTCCAACAGAGGGTAGCAGGTACAGGAGGGCTATAGTGCAAAAAAAAGAGACAAGAACATAGTCAGGATCAGGGCCGGAGTGGGACTCATTTTCAGCCCTGGAGTTTCATGCCTTAGACCAGGGGTAGGCAACCTCGGCTCTCCAGCTGTTTTGAAACTCCTAGAGGCAGAGGCATGATGGGATTTGTAGTTTCACCACAGCTGGAGAGCCAAGGTTGCCTACCTCTGCCTTAGACCAGCCTACTTTTGGTCACGACATTACGTTCAGGAGTGCGTTACGCACAGAGTGCGTGGTTAAGGAGTGCATTACGTACAGAGTGCGTGGTTCAGGAGTGAGTTATGTACAGAGTGCGTTTTTCAGGATTGCCTTACATGCAGAGTGAAGGGTTCAGGTTTGCTTATGTACAGCGTGGAGGTGTGCATAAATCACAGGCCAGTTTATAACTTCCCTGTACCCAGCTCTGTCCCCAAATGTCTGCCCCCCCACCACAGTGCAGAGTGCCCCTCTCTCTTTTTTCCCGACCTTTCTCCTCCTCCCTGTCTAGTGCACAGCAGAAGAGAAGTACTGTACATCACCTTACCCCATGTCAGGCTGCCGGCGCAGGCTTCAGGAGATGCTGGAGTGTGCATACCCCGCCCAGGGGCGTTTCTAGGTGGCAAAAAGACTAGGGGCTTCAGCCCGAAGCCAGCATTGGCGGGGGGGGGGGGTGTTGTGGGCGCAGTGTGACCTACTTGAAAGACATACCCTGACCTAAGTGTGTGTGTGTGTGTGCGTCAGTACACACACACACTGACACTCGTATTTCAGTGTGTGTGTGTGTGTGCGCGTGTGTGTATGTCAGTACACACACTGATGTATGTGTCAGTTACACATTCCATGAGATCAGCATGTAAGGAGGCTCTTATGGACACTAGCATGTCTTTCAGGGTTGTTTCTGACACATGACCTGACCTTACCTATATACACTGACACTGACATGTCCTACATACACATACACTGACATGTCCTACTGACACCGACATGTCCTACTGACACTGACATGTCCTACATACACTGACACTGACATGTCCTACATACACTGACACTGACATGTCTTACATACACTGACACTGACATGTCCTACTGACACTGACATGTCCTACATACACTGACACGTCAGGAGGCTTAGCAGACGAGGAGGAGAGGAGAGAAGGAGAGAAGAGCCGCCGAGCAGGGAGCAGGGATGTGGCGTGGCACAGTGGTGTGCAAAAATAGATGAAATAGATGAAATGTAAAATGATGAGCGCAATAGTGAGGGGTCAAGTCCTGGGGAAAAAAGTGTGGAACTCCAACCCAAGATTCACTCCCCCACCAAAAAAATATATAAAAAAATGATACGCTCATATGCATGTATATTTCACACCCCCTTATATTACACAGCACCCTGCATCCCTGGACCCCTTTACAATACACAGCACCCTGCATCCCTGGACCCCTTTACATTACACAGCACCCTGCATCCCTGGACCCCTTTACAATACACAGCACCCTGCATCCCTGGACCCCTTTACATTACACAGCACCCTGCATCCCTGGACCCCTTTACATTACACAGCACCCTGCATCCCTGCACCCCTTTACATTACACAGCACCCTGCATCCCTGGACCCCTTTACAATACACAGCACCCTGCATCCCTGGACCCCTTTACATTACACAGCACTCTGCATCACTGGACCCCCTTACATTACACAGCACCCTGCATCACTGGACCCCCTGACATTACACAGCACCCTGCATCACTGGACCCCCTTACATTACACAGCACCCTGCACCACTGGACCCCTTTACATTACACGGCACCATGCATCACTGGGCCCCTTTTACATTACACAGCACCCTGTACCACTGGACCCCTTTTACATTACACAGCACCCTGCATCACTGGACCCCCTATATTACAGAGAAAGAGAGGGGGTGTCAGAGAGAGAGAGGCGGGGGAGAGAGAGCTCAGGGGGAGAGAAAGAGAGAGGGGGGACAGAGAGAGAGGGGGCAGAGAGAGAGCTCAGGGGAGAGAGGGGATTAGAGTGAGAGAGGGGGTCAGTGTGAGAGAGGGGGGGTCAGTGTGAGAGAGGGGGGGTCAGAGTGAGAAAGGGGGGTCAGAGTGAGAGAGGGGGTCAGAGTGAGAGAGGGGGGTCAGAGTGAGTGAGAGGGGGGGTCAGAGTGAGAGAGGGGGGTCAGAGTGAGAGAGGGGGGGTCAGAGTGAGAGAGGGGGGTCAGAGTGAGAGAGGGGGGTCAGAGTGAGAGAGGGGGGGTCAGAGTGAGAGAGGGGGGGGTCACAGGCAGAGAGAGGAGAGAAAGAGGGAGCAGGGTCTGGTCAGTGAACATGCTCACTCACTTGGAATGTTTCCCTGGGCTGGCTCACTACTTCATTCAGCAGTCAGTGTGGCTGTTTGTTTTTAATCTTCCCGCCCACCTCCCCTTCTTCACAGAGGAGCACACAGGAGGAACGGGACTCAGGAGAAGTGAAGCACTGAAGCTGTTTGGGACTTGGGAGATTGGATTGGATGGAGCACACGGGAGGGCGGGACTTGGGAGAACGGAGAGTGATTGGTGGACACTGGACAGTGAGTACACATAGCAGAGTGCCCTGCTGGTGGGGGGGCCGGGTGATTTCTGAAGACATACAAGAGCAGAGAGCTGCACGAGGGGGGGCTTTTCTTGTTCTGCACCGCGGTCCCTGCTCGGCACTCAGGGCTCGTAATAGAACACTGCTTCTCTGACGCAATAGAACCTCCTTCTCTGACGCCCGCATTAAACGGCTCCCTCCCCCTGGCCAAGTCCGTGTATGCCCCATGTATGTAGCGTAAGTGCAAACGCTGCAGGCCGCTGCGCCGGGGGCTAAATTTATAAGGGAGCTGTAAGGCGGCCGCAACCCGACCAGCCCACCGGGAATTGTCCCGGTTCTCCCGATTAGCCAATCCGGGCCTGGTCAGGATTAGGAATGAGCCGAACCCCCCCCCCCCCCCCCCCCCCCGTGTCCCATTGAAGTCTATGGGACTCGAACGTTCAAATTCAAAAGTGCTAATTTTAAAAGCTAATTAATATGCAAGTTATTGTCGTAAAATTGGTTTGAGAACCTGGGAACATGTTTGTGCGCATCTGTTCAGAAGATTGCACCTCACTTTCTGTCCAATGACAAATGATTTTTTGAAAATGTGGGTTTTTTAGTGAAACAAGGATTGGTGATAAAGCATCAGTGGATAGTGTTGCTCACGAATATTCGCATTGCGAATATTCGCTACGAATATTGCATATTCGAGTATTCGCGAATAACACGAATATCGCGGCGAATATTCGCTATTTCGAATATTCGAATTTTTTCAATTTTTTTTTAGAACAGATCACATCCTAGAGATCCCCATCGACGTCTAAAAGCATTGCTGGTATGATTAGAAACCTTGGGCCGAGTAGCTGCAGCGCTCATTTTATATTGCCGAGAAATCGCAATGCGATTATTCGGCAATAGCGATATCGCGCGATTATTTTATATTGTAATATATCACGAATATTCTGAGCCAATCAGAGTGCTCCATTCCGCATTTCTCGAAATTTCGCAATTATTTTATATTGTAATATATCACGAATATTCTGAGCCAATCAGAGTGCTCCATTCCGCATTTCTCGAATATTCGCAATTATTTTATATTGTAATATATCACGAATATTCTGAGCCAATCAGAGTGCTCCATTCCGCATTTCTCGAATATTCGCAATTATTTTATATTGTAATATATCACGAATATTCTGAGCCAATCAGAGTGCTCCTTCCGCATTTCTCGAATATTCGCAATTATTGTGTATTGTAATATATCACGAATATTCTGAGCCAATCAGAGTGCTCCTTCCGCATTTGCCGAATATTCACAATTATTGTGTATTGTAATATATCACGAATATTCTGAGCCAATCAGAGTGCTCCTTCCGCATTTCTCGAATATTCGCAATTATTTTATATTGTAATATATCACGAATATTCTGAGCCAATCAGAGTGCTCCTTTCCGCATTTCTCGAAATTTCGCATTCGCAATTCGCAATTCGCATTCGCAATAGCGAAAATTCGCAATAGCGAAAATTCGCAATATTTTCATTTCCAAAAAATATCACGAATATTCGTATTTAGCGAATATATCTCGAATATTCGACTATATATTCGAGATATATCGCGAAATCGAATATGGCATATTCTGCTCAACACTATCAGTGGACAGGAGACACCTCTTACAGAAGATAATTTCCCTTCCTAGGGGTAGATTTCCTCTCACTTCCTGTTCTCTCGTTCCATTTGCAAGTAGGAGTCATAAGTTGGATGTTTGAAAGTAGGGGCCTGCTGTATATACTCTGCAGTAATTTGGGCCCCAGGTGTTGCCACAACACTGTAAGCCCTCAGTTACTCGTGGTGGGCGCAGTGAAAACACTTGCTGATCAGCCACTGCCTGTGATATTAATATGGCAACAACAGCAATTGTATTCACGTGGCTTTAGGTGCACACTGTGGAGGACACAGCACACCACGTGAAAATACTTGCAGAATGATCCCCTGCCTGTGGTATTAATATGAAAAGATCCCTGCCTTTAGGACTTAATATGAGAAACACCAGCAAATCTATTGACGTAGCTTTAGGTGCACACTATGCAGAGGACACAGACAGTACACCACGTGAAAATACTGCAGCTAGCACAACCACCTGCCTGTCAGTATATTAGGAGGAGCGGATCTATCTAAACTCAATACAGTGTATGCGGGTCATAATGCATGCTTGGCCAATCATCAGCCAGCAAAGCATTGCGATGCTGAAGTGAATTATGGGCCGTGACACGCCACTCGAATTTGGCGCGAATGGCCCAAAACGTTCGTAATTTGACAAACGATCGAACATACGATGTTCGAGTCGAATGTGAGTTCGACTTGAACACAAAGCCCATCCCTAGTCAGGATCAAATGAGGGATATTGGCAGGTGGCATCAGGGAGTAGTCAGACAGTCCAGGTCAGCAACAAAAAAACTAGAAGTTTAAGCAGGAGATGAGAGAATGGTCAGACAATCTGGGTCACCGTAACAAAGCAAGAGAACATGATTTCACCGCACAGCAGGAAACATGATTTCTATATTGGGAGCTGGCTCACACAAAGTGTGTTTCACAGCTCTCGCATAATACTAGCTGTAGTGGGGTCATCCCGTCAGAGACTATTGACAGGTCTAAATCCCCACTGGAACTTTATCCACATTTGTAAATATGTATGATATCTTTAAGGAAGATGTGCATTGTGGAACTACGAGTAGCGGGAGATATGTACTCCATTGACTCTGAGGAGAAACAGACTACACTTCCCACAATGTCCAGCAATGTTGGAGCATGTGACACCTCCGCACAGACTTGTGGGAGAGGTTACTTAAGGAAAGGGAGGGGCTGTTCTCGGTCTCTTGGGACCCGCTTCTTCTCCTCTGCGGAGCTGTGGAGAGCAAGATAACCGTGCTGTGAGGCCTGAAGTCAAGGCCTGAATCCGCTGGGAGGCCATCCATCCTGAAGGAAGCAAGATTGCAGTACCCAGCTCGTGTTTCAGGAGACCGGAGAAGCTATCCAGCTGACAACTGAAACAGTGGAGAGCCTGAGACCGGACAACCTTGTGTTGTGGAACAGCGATCTACCAACGCGTACTTTGGAGAAGAATCCAGGCTGGTCAGGCCTGTCGGGTGAGAGAGCACAAGCTCAACTTACAATCCTCCTTCTTCAATCTCTAAATATATATAGTAAACTTAACCTCGTTGGTTTTAATATATTGACTGTGTGGAGTGTATTTTCTCATCTAAAGGAACCACTCAGGAACAGGTAATATTGTTATTGTATTGCCATTATATGCCTGCTATTTTGACCCCGGTCAAGCAGAGGTCACAATACACTCACCAGACCTTCTGATGTGTCAAGGGAGGGTTCGAGCTGGGTAAATAAGGGGTGAGCCGAGTCAAGAGATTGTAGATTCCAAATCAACCAGCGGCCCCTGAGGGGGTATCGCTACATAGCATATAAATAAATAAAAGACAATAATAGATTTTAGTTTTATCACTCTTGCTGAAAAGTAGTTGGTTTGAAGACCTAGCACCAGCCACTTCAAAGACCCTTTTCACCAATGGACTCTTCCAGAGTTCCCTGAAACAATGCTGGAAGTACTAGCAGAGATTATATGAGTACCACTGGATGTCTTGGTAGGGATTTTGTGAGTACCGTTGAAAGTACTTACTGGTGCAGGGGCATAGATAAGGGGGTCAGGGGTATTCAAAACCCCCCAAAGCATCTTGGCAAAATGCCCAGTCAGTGTCCCTGCTGTTTAGCCTCAGCACAGTAGAAGTAATCAGAGTTTCGGAGTGTAGCAGCCAGCCCCCCTTCTATTGTGCCCAATCCCCTCAGTTTAATAAGGGGTCCCCCTGAAAAGCATGAAATTCCTGCGAGGTCTCAGATGCCGGCAATTGACAGTGCGGTTGAGGGAACTCCTAGACTCATCTCAAGGTATCATATGACACAGCGGAAGGGCGACTGGGGATGTAGAAGTTTTCCTGCTGAATCTGAGGTCTGGAAAGTGGGGAGGCATTAATTTTCTGTTTTGGGAAGGTGGAAGTGAGAATTCCAGCCTGGGGGAGTTTCTTTTGGTGGGGGATTAAAGAAAGGGTGGTGGGTTTGCTTTTGTAGGAGGGGGGAGTTTCTTGTAGAGAAGTTTACAGGGGGTGGCTAATGGAAGGCATTTGCTTCTGGGAGGGGAGTTTGATTGGATGACGGGAGATTTTCTTTATAATTAGGAATCTTTGCTGGGGGGAAGGGTGTTGACTGAGGGAGATATTTTTGCTTTGGGGGGTTGGTTTAGAGACCAATTTTTGGGGGGATAGTTGAGGGAGGAATATATTTTACAGTGGGAATCTTTGCTTGGGGAGCGAGGGTTCTAAGGATGGAGAGGGGGATTTTTTTCCTTTTTAACCACTTCCATACCAGGCACTTACGCACCTTCCCGCCCAAGCCAATTTTCAGCTTTCAGCACTGTCGCAATTTGAATGACAATTGCGCGGTCATGCTACACTGCACCCAAACAAAATTGGCGTCCTTTTTTCCCCACAAATAGAGCTTTCTTTTGGTGGTATTTGATCACCTCTGCGTTTTTTTTTTTTTTTGTGCAACAACTAAAAATATAGCGGAGATTTTGAAAAAAAAATAAAGTTTTTATTTTTTTCTGTTAATTTTTTTGTAAATGAGTATGTTTTCTCTTTCAATTATGGGCACTGATATGGTGGCACTGATGGGCACCGATGAGGTGGCACTGATGGGCACCGATGAGGTAGTTCTGATGGGCACTGATTAGGTAGCACTGATGGGCACTGATAGGCGGCGCTGGTATTGGGCACTGATGGGCACTCATGGGCGGCACTGATGGGCACTCATGGGCGGCACTGATGGGCACTCATAGGCGGCACTGATGGGCACTCATAGGCAGCACAGATGGGCACTCATAGGCGGCACAGGTGGGCACTGATAGGCGGCACAGGTGGGCACTCATAGGCGGCACAGGTGGGCACTGATAGGCGGCACAGGTGGGCACTGATAGGCGGCACAGGTGGGCACTGATAGGTGGCACAGGTGGGCACTGGTAGGTGGGCACTGGGCATGGATTGGCACTGTGGGGTGGCACTGACAGACACTGGGGTGGCACTGATGATCACTGAGGGGTGGCACTGATGGATCAATGTTTCCAATCAGTGCCCATGTGTGGGCACTGATTGGCATCATTTTTTTTTACTGCCCCCCCTTTTTTTTTGTCTTTTTTTTTTTTGTCATTTTTTTTTTTTTTTTTTGTCATTTTTTTTTGTATTTTCTTTTGTATTTTTTTTATTTCCCTGGTGGTCCGTGTGGCGATCCGAGGGGGGGCTGCGCTGATAAACAATCAGCGCGAACCCCCCCTGTCAGGAGAGCCGCTGATCGGCTCTCCTGTACTCGCGTCTGTCAGACGCGAGTGAGGAAGAGCCGTCGGCGGCTCTTCCTGTTTACATCGTGATCAGCCGTGATTGGACACGGCTGATCACGTGGTAACGAGGCTCCGCCGGAGACTCGTTACCGAGATCGGAGGTGCAGGGTGTCAGACTGACACCCCGCATCACCGATCGCCGCGCTGCGCGCCCCCACGGGCGCGCGCGGCATTGAGATCGTGCTAGACGTTTGAGAACGTCTAGTCACGATTTCATAACCACTTCCCTGCCGTAAATTGGCTATTGGCCGGGCGGGAAGTGGTTAAAAATAAATGTTTTTTTTATTTTATTATACTTACCTAGGTGGATGGAGCATCGATCCAATGTTGCATGTGTCTCCAGCTGCTTCTAGGACCAACAACAGAACAATCAAAGAACGCTGATCAGTTCTCAGCCTTCAGTGAGCTAAGAGTGGTAACTGTCAGTCCCTGGATCTGCCACCCTTATCCACACTCACTGGAATGCCAGGCTGTGGAGGATCTCAGCGGCTGGCTTAGGGTCTCAGCGGTCTCCAGCACTGCCTTAACCCTCTTGGGCATGGAGTTCATCAGAGCTTCACAGGTTGCCACTGGAGTCCTTTTCCCCACTTGTCTTTGTACTCCTCACCTAGTTGCTGCCACACATACTTGAAACCTTCTGAACCAAATAAATGTATCTTGCTCTCATCAGACCAAAGGACATGGTTCCAGTAATCTATGTCCTTAGTCTGCTTGTCTTCAGCAAACTATTTGTGGGCTTTCTTGTGCATCACCTTTAGAAGAGGCTTCCTTCTAGGATGACAGCCATGCAGACATGGGCGTCCGCTGAACATTTTTCAGGGGGGGGCATAATTTTAAGGTCATCCATGCTCAGTCCCTTTTTGACAATGTCATGAAGGGAAGGGGTTAGTCATCACATAAAGCGCAAGCATGCAAAGGTTTGAGAAACCTGATGCAACTATCAAGCAACTAGGAACTTTTAATAACAATATCAAAAAAATTGAGTCCCCCCCCCCCAAGGAAATAACAACCCCCAGGACCAGTGCCAGTTTCTGCCACAACAATCTCCAGCTTTGCTATCAGTTTCCACAATAAAATCGCCAGCATTGGTGTCAGTAGCAACAATAATAACACCCCATATTGGTGCAGATTTCTAGAATTAAAACTTCAGCATCTGTACCAATGTACATAATAATGACCCTCAGCACTAGTGTCAGTTTCCTCACTCAAATCTCCCAGCATTTGGTGTCATTTTCTGCAATAATTGCCCCCAGCATAGATGGGAGGATATCAGATTATACACTTCCTAATGGCTCAGTGCCTAGGAACAGTAATGGATAATGGCCAACAGGCCCTCTTACCAGACCTGGTGAAACCGCAACAGTGATCCCTCTGGCTGGACGTTCACTCACTCTGGGTTGTCTGGGGTGACTCTAGTCAGTAGTGAAGCATGCCTGTACCCTGCCAGCGGCTCCCTCTCTGGTTAGTGCGGGTACAGTGGGGCTCCCTCTCTGGTTGGTGCAGGTACAGTGGGGCTCCCTCTCTGGTTGGTGCGGGTACAGTGGGGCTCCCTCTCTAGTTGGTGGAGGTACTGCGGGGCTCTCTCTGGCTTCCCCCAGCATGAGCACAGTATTCTTTTTTTCCTTTTATAACCCCCCCCCCCCGAGCAGAGTGCTTGCATGCAGAGGGCTTTGGCATGGTGTCTTTGGACAAGCTAGGGCCACCACTCTTAAGGGACTACATTTTCCATGATGCCCCCAGTCCCCAGAGTCTTCTGATTGTCTAAAGATGTGGATTGAAGGTTAATTGAATCTATTGTTCTAAAGGTCAGAAGTCTCCTGTCAGGAGTATTGAATTAGCATGTCAACTATCCTGTTAAATAGACCGGGCTATTGTGTTCATTGATTACCCCCTGGGGCTTCTGTCTCAATACACATAGTCTTTCTATTCGAGCTATGGGACCAATCCCTGTTGACTATTCCAAGTCCTCATTTGCATGGTTAACCACTTCAATACCCAGCCATAGGCAATTGACGGCCTGAGATGGGATCTACCATCCTAAGTGGCCGTCAATTAACAGCCTGGGCTTTGCGGGTGGATATCTGAATGATGCCTGCAGCCAGAAGCATCATCCAGATATCCTCTTCTTCAGCCGGCGATTATGCACGACGTAAGAATGATCATAGCGGCAGTTCCGATGCTTGATCGTTCTTACAGGCCGCGGGAGGGGACACCCCCCTCCCGCCGCCATCCGGTGCTTCTCCGGGCTCTCCTGTGCCTTCGGGGGCCCAGAGAACGAATCGTCGGCGTCGGCAGGAAGCATAGAGATGACTGGTGACCAGATGGTCACCAGTCATCTCTATGACCGTCGGAGGACCCGGGCGCGATGTGATGATGTCACGCCCGGGTCCCCGTAAGTAAACAAAGCCGCGATTGCGGCTGTAAGCCACCATTCATGAGATCGGTAAAAAAAAATTCACCGATCTCATGGTTTCCAGCCTGGAGGAAAGATGTGAGGTCTTATTGACCACGCATCTCTCCTTAAAGAGGACCTGTCACACACATTTCCTATTACAAGGGATGTTTACATTCCTTGTAATAGGAATAAAAGTGGATTTTTTTTTTTTAAAGTAAAAATAAATAAAAAATATGTAAAAAATAAATAAAATAAAAATAAATTAAAACGCCCCTGTCCCAGATAGCTCGCGTGCAGAAGCGAACGCACACGTCGTATGTAAACGCCGTTTAAACCACATAAGTGAGGTATCGCCGCGAATCTAGCACTAGATCTCCTCTGTAAATCTAAACTGGTAACCTGTAAAAAAAAATAAAGCGTTGCCTATGGAGATTTTTAAGTACCGAACTTTGGCGCCATTCCATGAGTGTGTGCATAAATAAAGCGTGACATGTTGGGTATCTATTTACTTGGTGTAACATAATCTTTCACATAATACAAAAAAATTGGGCAAACTTTATTGTTTTGTTATTTTTTTAATTCATGAAACAATTTTTTTTACAAAAAAAAGGCGTTTGAAAAATGATTGTGTAAATATCGTGTGAGATAAAACGTTGCAATGACCGCCATTTTATTCCCTAGGGTGTCTGCTAAAAAAACATATATATTGTTTGGGGGTACTGTGTAAATTTCTAGCAAAAGAATGATGATTATTACATGTAGGAGAGAAGTGTCAGAATAGGCCCGGTATGGAGGTGGTATAAAAGCCCGGTATTGAAGTGGTTAATAAGGACCTAAGTGAAGACTGCATATACTTTACAATTGACCAATAGGAAAGCAGTTTTTGGGGACAGGATGTTCCAAATTCTGTATAAAAGTGTGCTGTGTACTTACAAATAAATGGTCCTTTTTGAACATACATACAGCCTGCCTGGTGTGTGTTCTAAATGGATCCCGAACGGCACACAGCTGTAGTTCGGATCCCCCGTAACCTTGGATGACTGGACCATCAGACGTTGCAATCGGCAATCAGATCCAATAGAAGCAGAGGAGTGTCGGGAGAGCAAAACCGAGCGAGCAAGGGTCTCGTCACAATACTGAGCATGTGCACTCAACTTCTTTGGTCAACCATGGCGAGGCTTGTTCTGAGTGGAACCTGTCCTGTTAAACCGCTATATGGTCTTTGCCACTGTGCTTCAGCTCAGTTTCAGGGTCTTGGCAATATTCTTATACCCTAGGCCATCTTTATGTAGAGCAACAATTCTTTTTTTTTCAGATCTTGAGAGAGTTTTTTGCCATGAGGTACCATGTTAAACTTCCAGTGACCAGTATGAAAGAGTGAGAGCGATAGCACCTGCCATTGCTACTATCCTGTGGCGTCATTTTATGTTTTAGGCCGGATTCACAATAGTGCGTTGCGTTTTTGAGCTCCGTTGTCTTTGCAAATTTATCTATAAGGTGTTCAGCGGATCCACTGCATTTTATCTGCGGATCAGCTGCGAATTTGAAGAAATTATCTTCGGAGCTGCGTTTTTGGAGAAGGCCAATCATTGTTAGCTGTGTGATGATGTAGCTAATAAAAGGGAGTGACTTTTCTTAGATGACTCCTGGTTGTCAAGCAGTCAGTATTGTGTGGAATTGGATTTGGATTTTTGCAGAAATGTGTGCTGCCCTGCCCATGATCATGCCTACAGTTGTTGCTGCAACAGCAGCAATCTTGCTGGAAGTTGAGAGGAGGAGAAGGAGAAGAAGAAGATAGATATGGTTCCCGGTAAGGGGATAGGGCATGGGACTGTACGAATGCATGTTAGTGATGTCGTATTAGAAGAATAGAGAAAACCTTTTTCCAATATATATCTACTGAGTTGACTCTGAAACTGCAGAGACCATCCACTACAGACACAGTATATGCAAAAAATATACATTTTAATAAATAATCACATGAATTGAATAAACAACATTGTAAAAATATGAATTGATCATATAAAAGAGAAGATTTCACCATATTGGTGTGTATATGAGGTCCGACATGTTTCGCCTGTTCAGGCTTCCTCAGGGACAAATATACATATATACAGTAATCTACGAAAATAGAAAAAACAAAAATATGAATATTCTACTGTATAAACTAAACACAGCAAGCTATTTTCGGAAAGATCTCAAAATCATCATCGCAAAAGTCTGGCATGTCTCTATACGAATCATACATATAATGAAATAGAGTTACAGAAGTTATATACTGTTGCAGAATTAAAGAAAGAAAAGAAAAATATATTACATAAACAAACATGTGCGTCTGTGTTGACTCCAGTCCGTCATCCCTCCCCCCAAGGGAGAAGCCCGTAAAGTAAGTACATAATCGTACCTCAATAGTGAACGTGATCGGGGACCACAAAAGATTCCGTCATGTGCCAACGTGGATGTTATAGCTGGGTATAGATGGATCAGAAAGGAGAGCAGTGCGGGTTATTATGAAAGGATGGTAAAGAAAGGATGGTAAGAAACTATATAAATACAAATAAATAAATACAAGTAATAAATGTATCATGGGGATAAAGAGTTTAACAGTAAATGTTAGTATTGGGGGGGTAGTAATAATGATGTTAGAATAGCCATATGGATATAAAAATGTTGAATAAGGAAGACTTGAATTATAATGAAAAGTGTTAAAGGTTTTGATATGCTTAGAGTAAATAAACAAGATTCATGTAATATGGCTGTTTACTATTGTAGAAAAAGCTTTAAGGAGAAACAGAGAGTGCAAGGGATCAACCCTAATTGTATTACAATAAAAAACAGGTAGCAAATTGAAGGACGAAAACTGGACAGCCGCACTCCGAAATCACTTAAAATAAGTTGTCTTTTATTTTTCAACTGTACATACAGTCACTGCAACCAACAAAATACAGTATGGACGACGCGTTTCGCACTTACAATCAGTGCTTAGTCATGGTTTGCTGACACCGCATTGGGTAATGATGAAATCATTTCTAAAAAGGAATGTATTATGCATTTACTCTTATGTTTGTATTTTCATATGTTATTTTTGTTATTAACTAACATTCGTTGTACTTTGTTACTTATGTGTGTTGTGTTCTTAGTTCTGTCTGTTGCCATCCCGCATGCATAGAGTACACATCTGTACTCTCTTTGGTGTGTACCCAGGGTCCCCACACACATCATACACCATCTTGTTATTCTGTCATAGATGGGTCATGAACAGAGCAGACACATGCGGAATCCTGTACTGTCAATCTGTTCCACCATGTGGGCGCCCAGGGGTGTTCACCAGATGCCTCATCAGCTCTGAAACAAAGCGGAGGCTTTGTTGCTGTGCCCATCCGTGCTCAGTGTAAATATCGCCTGCCGCACACTTGTCACACTGGGATGTTCCATTACTGCTCTATCCCGCCCCTCGGGGCGTGTCAGCTCTCTTGCTTTCCCATGATAGGTGCTGAATGCAGTGCGATATGCAAAGGAGTACCATTCAATCTAACTCCTTTGCCACACAGGATCCGCCCATCCCCACGCTCTGACGTACGTCACGTCAGAACGCTGGGAGTATATTAGGAACTCCCTCAGCACACATCAGCTGTTCGGGTCTCCACAGCGTGTGTGCGATCAGGTTACTCACCAATCCAAGGTAAACCCTCTCTCTTTCATTGAACGATAGCCATGGACACTTCAGCTACACTCTATATTTTGTCAGCCACACTTTGTTGTATGTGCTACTATGCACAGCCTTTTGATTATTCCTCTCTGCTTTTTCCCTATGCAGCTGATGGTTCGCTGCATCATAGCTTTCTTTCTCTGTGCTCCATCCAGGACCTGTGAGCTCTTCACGATCTCCCGGTTAGGAGCCTAATTTGAAGTCACCAATTCAACACCAGCTGTAACTGCTAATCAGTATACCGTTGTGCTTGTTTAATTTTATTGAAGCTTCTGCCTATTATATCCCTGTAAAACAAACAAGCATATGTAAGTATACACATGCTATGTCCTCCTTCTTCATGTAAGGTTAGCTGTATATATGTAAGGCAGTAGAATACCTGGTTTTTATTGTAATACAATTAGGGTTGATCCCTTGCACTCTCTGTTTCTCCTTGAAGCTTTTTCTACAATAGTAAACAGCCATATTACATGAATCTTGTGTATTTACTCTAAGCATATCAAACCCTTTAACACTTCATTACAATTCAAGTCTTCCTTATTCAACATTTTTATATCCATATGGCTATTCTAACATCATTATTACTAGCCCCCCAATACTAACATTTACTGTTATACTCTTTATCCCCATGATACATTTATTATTTTTATTTATTTATTTTTATTTATATAGTTTCTTTACCATCCTTTCATAATCATTTGTGTTATAATCACACATTTTCCCACATACTTTGTGGTGCGACAGATTTGTTTCCTGTGATTCCCGCACTGCTCTCCTTTCTGATCCATCTATACCCAGCTATAACATCCACATTGGCACATGACAGAATCTTTTGTGGTCCCCGGTCATGTTCACCATTGAGGTACGATTATGTACTTACTTTACGGGCTCCTCCCTTGGGGGGAGGGATGACGGACTGGAGTCAACACAGACGCACATGTTTGTTTATGTAATATATTTTTCTTTTCTTTCTTTTATTCTGCAACAGTATATAACTTCTGTAACTCTATTTCATTATATGTATGATTCGTATATAGACACGCCAGACTTTTGCAATGATGATTTTGACATCTTTCCGAAAATAGCTTGCTGTGTTTAGTTTATACAGTAGAATATTCATATTTTTGTTTTTTCTATTTTCGTAGATTACTGTATATATGTATATTTGTCCCTGAGGAAGCCTGAACAGGCGAAAAATGTCGGACCTCATATACAAACCAATATGGTGAAATCTTCTCTTTTATATGATCAATTCATATTTTTACAATGTTGTTTATTCAATTCATGTGATTATTTATTAAAATTTATATTTTTTGCATATACTGTGTCTGTAGTGGATGGTCTCTGCGGTTTCAGAGTCAACTCAGTAGATATATATTGAAAACAAAATTCTCTATTCTTCTAATACGACATCACTAACATGCATTCGTACAGTCCCATGCCCTATCCCCTTACCGGAAACCATATCTATTCTCTATAGGGACGGTAATGCTGTTAGCTATTCTTTTATCTTAATTTGTGCTTGACTTATATATATACTTCTTCTCGAGAAGAAGAAGATACTGGGTTCATCCCATCATTGCAAATAGGGATGAAAAGGGCAGTTCATGATATTGTATGAAGATCTCTTTGGGCATGAAGACAAGTTTTTTGATTATACACGCATGTCAATAAATAGGTAATATTATTTTTGCTATACATTTTGTTCCTCCATTGTTCCATAGTTACATATTTTTTTTTAATTTTTATTTAAGTCCTTTTTTTTTTTTAGTTTTTATGAATTGTTAGGAATAATGTACCCTAGATTGGAGCGACAGAACACATGCTACAGAGCAAGCATCCAGCCTGCTGAAAGATTACTCATCACATTAAGGTACTTTTCACCACCTATGTCCATTGTCATAGTTATTTGTGAGCATGGAATATTAAGTGTGTTGAACTATCCAAATGAATAACCAGACAGAAGATGACCACAAAAATCTTTATCTTTTTTTTTTTTGAAGAAAAAATAATAGCTCAAATAGCCAAGATAATTTTTTTTTTTACAATATACAAAATAGAAACTTTGCTTTAAAGTATACCTCAGTACAATATTTTTTTTAACAAAAATGCACACATGCTCGTTAACTGTGGGCAGAACTCAAACTTTATAGATTATGATATGATATGTCCTTTTGAATAATGCAGCCTCAGTAGAGTATAGACTTGCAGAAGGGTTTTCAGAAATGGCAGTGCTGGAAGCATGGCTAGACTCGCCATGTTGCTGTGGCCCATGTTGCTGGGGCACATACATCCCATGAATTTGAGTGGGTGACCTAATTGAAGGTATTGGGGATGGGATGGGATAGGGAATTTGCCTGTGTTGTAAATCATATATAGAAGTAGCCTCTTGAAAATTGGAAGGATAGGATGGACGAACATAGGGGTAAGGTTTGTGTGTCGCTTCCGGGTACTGGCCTGACATTGGGAAGTGAATGTGAGATTTAGCTTGTGGCACATATGGCCTTTCAGATGTTGGTTTCCTCACTTGGCAGTGAAAGCGACTGCAGAACTTGTTCTATAGTGGTTCTCATTTCCAAATATCGCTCAGGTAGTACTTTTTTATTAATGGGACAAAATTGAGCGCCAGTATCGTAGCCGGACATAAGAAAGCATCCACCTTTTCAGTCATTTTTTGTAACATATCTAGTAGACGCTCACTTATGTCCGTCTGCGATACTGGCGCTTGCTTACGTGCCAATTTGGCAGGCCGAGCAATGCTTGCATGAGCAGAGGAGGGCCTAGGGATCGGCTCTGCCACTACTGATTCCTCTTCTGTGTTATCTAACCATAGATTAGAACCTATTTGGATTTGTGTGAGATCCTCATTTGGTTCCATCACTACTGTATCTACTGGTGCCTCTGTGCCTCAGAATGGCTCTCTGGTTGATCCTCTAACATGTCTTGTTCATCCCAACTAGCTTCGGTCCTGTATTAAAATAAATATTTTAAGTTAATAATGCAAAATAAAAAATATGTAGGTCTGATACATTGATGATGTACAAGGCCGATCCTAGGGTCACGGGTGCCTGGGTGCAGAAATATTTCTGGTGCCCCCATATGGGCCTCGTCATTTTACTAACTCCTCCCCTTTACAAATGTTTCTATGGCAATGACTCAACCACAGAAATACTCCCTCACAAAGTCTTTATTAACCAGGGATCCTTACATGATCTCTTAACAATAAAAAAAAATACAGGAAGAGAAGCAGAGTACTTTATTGGGACCTGGAGAAGGGCTTCTGTGATGGACACAGAGAGGGCTTCTGTTAGAGGGTCTGTTAGATGTTTGGCGCCCCCCAACTCTGCAGGCGCCTGGGTGCAATGCACCCTGTGCACCCTGCCTAGGATCAGCCCTGATGATGTAGATGATAACTTACTCTCTCATCTCTATGAGTGGTTTTAGGAAGTCAGGTCATACAAGCATACATATAGGGTACTCTAGCTGTTGCCCCCGAGCCACTCTTCACTTCTCTGAGGTGTCGATTATATTTTTTGAAGGCATCCCGCATACTTCGCCACCTTCTCTTTATGTATTGCACTGAAAAACAGAGAAAAGAATACTAATGTATTTAAATTTTGTTTAAGGTACCTAGTGTCAGAACCTAATGACAGGCCATCCCCGCTGGAACTTTATTCACGCTTGTAAATATGTAAGATACCTTTATGAAAGTTATGCATTGTGGGACTGCAAGTAGCAGGAGATATGGACTCCATTGACTCTTAGGAGAAACAGACTACACTTCCCACAATGCCCTGTGCTATTGGAACATGTGACGACTCTGCTCAGCCACTCAGAAGGATATGAGAGGCTATTTAAAGAAAGGGAGGGGCTGCTCTCACTCTCTTGGGGGATCTGCATCTTCTCCTGGGCAGAGCTGCTCAGGAGCACAGCCGTGCTGCTGGGCCAGAAGCCTGGGCCTAAATTCACCGAGAGACCAGCCATCCAGAAGGAAGCAAGACTCCAGCATCCAGCCCGAGTTCCTAGAGATCGGAGAGGCAACCCAGCTGACCACTGAAACAGTGGCGAACCCTCATCCAGGATCCTTGTGCTGTGGAGCAGTGATTTATCATCACACCTTCTGAGAAGAACTCAGGCAGATCGGCCTGTCGGGTGAGAGAGCACATGCTCAGCTTGAAACACTCCTTTTAGACAGTTAACCTAGTGCCATCCCACAGGCCGGAGACAGGTGTAGGGCCTCCAGCTGAAGTTTAGAGGCCCCTTTCACTGTTCATAGTTATTATACTGAAGTGACTGACGCTGGCTAGCGATCAGCTCAGCAACATTGCTGTTCAGGATACTCTGTTTAATCAATCTTCCCCTATTATCTACCACTTGTGGATTATAAACTTAACGTACACCAACCGGCCACAACGTGATTTCAGCTGTTCTGCAGAACTGCCCACTAGAGGGCGCTCGCGAGCATAGACTGCTTGTTTAGTTTAGGTGAATGGTACCATTCTTAGGTTTAAATCTTTTTTACTTACATTAATTGCTGATTCTTGCAAGGGCTCTTGCGAATAGGACTGACTCATTACTTGACAGTTGTGTTTGTGTTTAAACCCTATGCCTGTCTTACTTAAGTTTCAATACAGTAAACTTACCCCCCTTATATTTAAATATATTCACTGTGTGGAGTGTATTTTCTCATCTGGAGGGACCATCCATAACAACAGGTAATTCATTGTTATATTGCCACTGCATGCTGTGTGCCAGTTATTGTGACTCCAGCCCAGCAGAGGTCACAATATCTCACTCACCAGACTTCTGATGTGTCAAGGGAGGGTTCCAGCTAGTTAAATAGGGGTGAGCTAAGCCAAAAGAGAGTAGATCCCAAATCAACCAGCGGCTTCTTGGGGGGTAGCGCTACACTACCTACAGGCAATTATTTCGGAAGTCTCCACTATGAATTCAAGGTTGGCAAATCAACAATATGTGGCATTGTTCATGAGACATGCATTGTTTTATGGGAACTAAAGCCTTTGGTGTTCAAAAAGCCTACAAAACAAGAATGGTTGAAGGTATCTGAGGAATTCTGGGACCGATGCAATTTTCCAAACTGTCTGGGAGCCATCCATGGGAAGCACATTCCCATCCTGAAGCCATTTGATAGTGGGAGTCAGTTTTTTAATTATACATTTTTTTCTTTTGTATTAATGGCAGTAGCAGATGCAAATTATACATTCCTTTATATTGATGTCGGTGCTTATGGCAGCAGCTCTGATTCTGGTGTATTTTCCTATTACTCATTTGGGAGAATGCTGAGGGAGAATAGACTGGATTTACCAAACAATTCGTCCTTGCCCAGAACAAATGAGCCTGCCCTTCCATATGTTTTTGTAGGGGATGAAAAGGTTTGCCCGTGGGAAAAATATGCTGAGACCTTTTTCTAGTAGAGCACTGAGTAGACCAAATGAAAAAATGATCTTTAATTATCGGCTCACTAGGACACGCCGAGTAGTGGAGTGTGCATTTGGGATTCTTTGCAATAAATGGAGATTCTTGCACACTGCCATCAACCTCAGTCTGGAGCATGCTGTCACTGCTGTAAAAACTGCCTGTGCACTTAACAACAATGTGCGAGAATAAGATGGTTACATTTTTGAGGATTCCCTGATGCATAACATGGAGGCGGCACAGTGGAATGTGACTAGAGGCACTAACAGTGGGAAATTGATTAGAGATCAATTCCTAAATTACTTTCCTGACGCATTCATGGCAGCACACACTGGGTTGTGACTCCGCCCCCACAACCTGACAGGATTGATTAGCTATAAATTTGAAGGGGAGACGCCCTGCACCATTCTCCTTTTTTATCCTCACCTGACAGATTGGATGAACAAGCAAGCATGCCTCTTACTGAAAATCGCCCCAGCAGGTTCAGCCTCTCCTGTTTGGAAGTCCCTCCTGTACAGTCTCTAAAGGAGCTTCTATGGAGGGAAGCCTGTTCTGGTGGTCTCAGGGGCGCAAACAGCAAGTACTGGCAATGTGTCAAGCTTTAAAGAAGCTTAAATTTTTTTGCAGTGGTCTCCACTTCTATGTCTCTTTGCTCCACAGTGTACCTATATATTACTATTTTGCAAGCAACAAGTACTGGCAATGTGACAGGCTTTAAAAAAGCTTACATGTTTGCAGTGGTCTCCACTTTTATGTCTAATGGCTCATTATGGTCCACATTGTACCTATATTTCCTCCTTACTATTTTGCAAACAGCAAGTACTGGCAATGTGACAAGCTTTAAAAAAAAAAAAAATTTCATTTTTTGCAGTGGTCTCCACTTTTATGTCTACTGTATTGGCTCAATATGGTCCACATTGTACCTATATTTCCTCCTTGCTATTTTGCAAGCAGCACTTGTGACAAGCTGGCAATGTGACAAGCCTTAACCACTTAAGACCCGGACCAATACGCTGGTAAATGACCCAAGGTGTTTTTGCGATTCGGCACTGCGTCGCTTTAACAGACAATTGCGCGGTCGTGCGACGTGGCTCCCAAACAAAATTTGCGTCCTTTTCTTCCCATAAATAGAGCTTTCTTTTGGTGGTATTTGATCACCTCTGCGATTTTTATTTTTTGCGCTATATACAAAAATAGAGCGACATTTTTGAAAAAAAAACACTATTTTTTACTTTTTGTTAAAAAAAAATCAAATAAACTAAATTTTAGTCAAACATTTAGGCCAAAATTTATTTAGCCACATGTCTTTAGTAAAAAAAAAAAATCGCAATAAAAAAAAATAGCTACCTAGCGGGAACAGCGACACTAATACAGCGATCAGAAAAATGATCGCTTAGTGACGCTGGCAATAGGGAGTGAAAGGGTTAACTAGGGCGGTGATCAGGGGGTTAAAACTTTATTAGGGGGGGTGGGGGGGCTATCCTGAACCTAACACTAACAGTTTTTTACACTGCCTGTCACACTGACACTAAATACAGTGATTAGATCACTGCATTCAGTGACACTGTGACAGGGGGGTGGGCGATCACAAGGGGTTAATATGCCTATGTGAGTGTGTGTCAGTGTTGTGTTGGTGCACACTTACTTGTGATGTCTTCTCTCATCAGCAGCGCTGGGAAACAGCGCTGCGATGCGATTACATCATTTCCTCCTTCCTGTGTAAACACAGGAGGAGGAACTGACAGGATGGGAGCGCGCTCCCATTGGCTGGGAGCGATCGCGGGGGGGGCGGGTATTCGCCGACATCCGCCCGCTGATCCCGGATCGCTCCCGGAGCCAGGGGGACCCCCGCACGCCGCGGAGGGGGTCCCGATGGGACCCCCGAACCGCACTTAGGCGGGGACGTAAATTTACGCCCTTGTGCCTGTACGTGCCATTCTGTGTATATGTGCGTGCGGGGGTCCTTAAGTGGTTAAAGAAGCTTTCATGTTTGCAGTGGTGACAAGCCTTAAATAAGCTTTCATGTTTGCAGTGGTCTCCACTTCTATGTCTATTGGCTCATTATGGTCCACAATCCACATTGTACCTATATTTCCTCCTTACTATTTTGCAAACAGCAAGTACTGGCAATGTGACAATAAGCTTTAAAGAAACTTACATTTTTGCATTGGTCTCCACTTCTATGTGTATTGGCTCATTATGGTCCACATTGTACCTATTTCCTCCTTACTGTTTTGCAAACAGCAAGTACTGGCAATCTGATAGGCTTTAAAGAAGCTTAAAATGTTTGCATTGGTCTCCACTTCTACGTCTTTTGGTCCATTATGGTCCACATTGTACCTATATTTCCTCCTTACTATTTTAGACCAAAACTATGATCTTTTCTGAGTGTTTTACTTTTCTCTGTGGGTGTGCGCCGTCGCTCCTGTCCGTCGCTCTGCGCATGCGTGCAACAAGGTGATGACGCCGGCAGCTCCCTCTGCCCTCACCCAAGATGGCGCCGGAACGATCGGACCGCTTCTGTGCATGCGTGTGCGTGTCTTCAGCACCACGATAGCAGCGGCAAATTTAAAAACACAGCACACTCTGCTATAGGGTTACAGGCGGCTGCTCTGCAGAGATTGATTACATTTAAACACAGGTTTTTTCTCCCTGGCAGGATTCTTTGGCTATTTTTTTCTATAGTGCTCCTTTTATTTCTGCCCTATTTTAGTAGTACTGTTTCATCTTCTCTAGACTGTCCTCAAGACTATATCCTCTGCACCCTTCATGGAGACCACTGCCCTCGCAGACCACCATCAGCTAGGTATAGAGGCCATCCGAAAAAGGTAGGTAGAGAAGAGACAAAAAAGAGAGCCTGACCACCAACGCTGCATTCTTTGGCAGCCCTACCAGGTCAAGAGACGCAAGCTCGCGGCATAGAGTGAGATCAAGTCATGCATCCAGTGGAGATCAAGTCATGCATCCAGAAGTTACTCAAGATCACCCTACTGCTATCACCGCTCGCGTCATAGCTGATCCCTTTATAGTCGGTCTCACCGCAGACGATCACCATCGTCTCACCATGATCGGAACTACCATACCCGTCCCGCAGCAAACACTTGCTGGGTATGCGGGGCTCCAGCATTGCCAGGAAAATTGGCTTGCCGTTCTTGCTTCAACGAAGCAACCAAGGAGAAGGAGCCAGATGCCAGAGTAGCGACAGAGTCGCACGAGGGTACATTTTGGGAACTACGGCTCCGCCGATAAACGATCCTACCCCAAGCACTTCACCGGTACCCTGTCACTACATACAAGCTTCAGAAACCCTCTCTGAAAATGAAGAACGCACATCAGCGTCAGGGTTCCACTTCTGCTTAGTCGAACCAATTGCTCGCTCAGTCGAAGAAGCAATTGGCTGGGAGGAAGGTGAGATACAACCGCAGAAGGTTCAGAAGTATTTTCCAGAACTGAAGAGGGATCCTGAATCGTTTCCCTTCATAAAGGAACTGGTGGACCTCAAAAAAGATGAGTGGGAGAGATCGGATAAATGATGCGACTTGACACACGTTACCCTGCCGAGCGCAGACGCAGTTACCTTCCGGGATGTACTTGATTGCAAAATCGATCCTGTTTAAAAAGCTTACTCCATGGCAGGAGGCGCTTGTAGACCGGCTAACACCACTGCCGCAGTAGCCAAAAGCCATCTCTGCATGGACGGCTAACATTGAGAACTCCCTCCTAGATGCTATGGTCCAGGAGAAAATAATTTCCTCCCTACAGGAGATTAAATTAGCAGGCAGCTTCATGGCCGGAGCTTCAGTTGACATTAGATCCTCAGCAAGGTCTATGCTAGCCTTGGTTATGGCCAGAAGGGCTTTATGGCTGAAGCCCTAAATAGCTGATGCGGCATCAGTATCGAATTTGTGCAAAATCTCATATGACGGCTCAAACCTATTTGGCGCAAATCTGGATCCAGCCATCTCCGCAAGGCCATCACAGCTGGGGACCAACAGAAATCCTTTTGAGGATTCGCCCGCCCACCCAGCTCAGGTGAGCGCCAGGCTCAAGAACTTTGCTCAAATATGGTCAAGTCATTTATCAGATCCATGGACATTATCCACTATCAAGATTGGACACAAATGGAAATTCATGGGCACACTGCCAGAAAATATATTTCAGCCTACCAAGATACCGTCTTCCCCAGACAAAGAAAGCTACTTCTGCAATTGTAGAGGTACTGTCGCACCAAAAGGGGAGGGGGTTCCATTCCCCTTTATTTTTGGTGTGAAAGAAAACGGGGGACTTGCGCCCAGCCCTAGACCTAAAGAGGCTCAACAAGAGGATCTAAATAGAAGCCTTTAAAATGGAAAGCCTTCACTCCATCCTATTGGCGGTGAACTGGAGACTGGATGTTATCGGTGGATTTATTGGATGCATACCTTAATGTCCCGATCTATTCCGCCTTCCAAAAGTTTCTTCGGTTCTTAATGAGTCAGTGTCATTTGCAATTCCAGTGCCTTCCATTCATCATCTCATCAGCAACCAGGACATTCACCAAAGTTCCTACCCCTGATCGCACTTCTCAGAGAAAAGGGTATGCAAGTCCATCATTATCTGGACGACATATTGCTCCTGGCAGGGAATCAGGAAACCTTTAACTCATCACCAGTGTTATTGCTCACGACCCAGCAAGACTCCGGGTGGCTAGTCAACTGGAAAAAGAGCAGTCTCCAGCCCACGCAAGTCATGGTGTTTCTAGGGGCAGAGTTGGATACCAGGCTGGAACGTGTACAACTCCCTCAGGAGCAGCTGAAACCCTTAGTCCAGAAGATGCAGAACCTGTTATCATCCAGACGCCTACCGGCCAGAGCCTACCTCAATATCCTGGCATCCATGTCTGTGATCATACCCATGGTACAGTGGTCCCAGTGGCACATGCGAGTTCTACAGAATTATTTTCTCAGACAGTGGAACAGCTGGGTAAAACACTATGGTGGTGGACGCACCCATTCAACCTCAGGAAACTCAGACCGATAGTTCCCCCAGAAGTAGTAACATCGGATGCCAGCCAGAGGGGGTGGGGAACACATTATCGGGACCAAGCAGCTCAAGGCCAGTGGCACTTTCAAGCTCAGGGCATGGTGTCAAATGTATTAGAACTCAGAGCAGCCTTCCAGGCTCTCATGATCTTTGCTCCTCTTCTGAAAGGAAAGAATGTCCTTATCCGAATGGACAACAAGGTGGCAGTGTCATACATCCAGAAACAAGGAGGGACCAGGAGTCTCACGCATCTGGAGGAAGTTCACTCCATATTGGAATGGGCCCAAGTCCACCGGTCAGATCTCAGGGCAGTGTAGGTCACAGCAGCACAACATTTGTTGGCTGACTATCTAACCCGAGAGACACTGTCGAACAACGAATGGTCCCTGAACCACCACGCATTCTCCCTTCTTACGAAGACCTGAGGAGTACCAGAGGTCGACCTAGCAGCTACGCCAACATACACCAAATGTCAGAGTTTCCTGTCCGGAGCCCCCTTTCCATCAGCCGAAGGAACAGACTGCCTAGCCCACCCATGAAACTTCGAGCTGGGGTACATTTTTCCCTCACACTCCTCTGATTGCGAGATTCCTGTCCCGGCTGAGGAAATCCTCAGCCACGGTTATAGAAGTAATACCGTTCTGGCCAAGGAGGCCACGGTTTACGACCCTGGTACAACTCAGTACGCAGCCTCCAATTCAGCTACCAATAACCAGGGATCTCCTATATCAAGGACAATTCTTCCATCCAGCCCACAGAAGCTGCATCTGGCAGCATGGAAGTTGAGAGGATTAGGTTAAGGGAACAAGGATGCTCCCAGGAAGTAATATCGACCCTAATGCAGCTAGAGAAAAAGCTCCTCTAATACCACCTACATTAGAATCTGGGAGAGGTTAGTTTCAATGTCACAACTAAGAGATTGGAATCCTATCTCGCCAGAACCATCTCAAATTCTTGAATGTCTTCAGTCAGGGCTTAACAAGGGCCTGAGCTTGGATACCCTGAAGGTGCAAGTATCCGCTCTTTCTGCCAAGACTGTTACTAGATGGGCTCTTCACCCTCTGGTCACTCAATTTCTGAGGGCCTGCATTAAGATCGGACCACCTAGGAAGCCAGTTTTTCCAACATGGGATCTCTCAATAGTTCTTGAGGCCTTTTCCAATCCACCCATGTTGTTTGTTTGTTTAGTTTAACTTGGTCTCACTGTGTAACCTTACTCTGACGCTGGCTTTCCTTATTGCTATCACCTCAGCTAAAAGGATGTCGGAGATTTAAGCACTATGGCTACGGAACCCTATTTAGTGCTCTCCCCTGACAGAGTGGTACTGAAACCTTTAGCCTGATTTAGACCAAAGGTAGCTTCCTCCTTTCATTATAACCAGGTCATCGTCCTTCCATCTTCCACTAATGGGGGGGGGCCAGCCCCATGCCTTGGATGTCAAGTCAACCATCTCCTGTTACCTCGCAGCTACATCTCACCTGAGGAGGAAGTCGGATTCTCTCTCGATTATCCCACACAGGAGCAGACGAGGCCAAGCAGCTACCTCTCGTACCATCGCCTCCTGGTTACTTAAAGCTATCGAAGAGGCGTATTCCATCTAGCAACTTACAGCTCCTGAGAGCTCCTGAGGGCATCACGACTCATTCGACAAGGGTAGTGGATACCTCATGTGCAGCATATTGCAGGATTTCCCTGGAGACTATATGCAGAGCAGCAACCTGGTCTTCTCGGCACACCTTCATTTCACACTACAGACTTTTGCTCACTTAGCTACTGCCGACTTTGGCAGATCTGTTGTTAGAGCCAATTCCTCAGCGCTATAAAGAATAAATATTACTGTTTTCTTGCACCCTCCCGACTGGCGAGTTATTTCCCAGTGTGTGCTGCCATGAATGCGTCAGGAAAACGGAAAATTGTATACTCACCTTTCCGTAATTTTCCTTTCCTGACGCATCTTCATGGCAGCACACAGATGCCCACCCTACTGTTTAATGATGATATATACAGAGAATGGTGCAGGGCGTCTCCCCTTCAAATTTATAGCTAATCAATCCTGTCAGGTTGTGGGGGCGGAGTCACAACCCAGTGTGTGCTGCCATGAAGATGCGTCAGGAAAGGAAAATTACGGAAAGATGAGTATACAATTTTCCGTTTTATTTCGCCAGCTGGTGAGTTACCTTGGCAGATGCAGTACATTTAAAAAATGACCTTTTTTGTGTTACCCTAAAATTGTATGGTCCTTTACATTTTTTAAAATGACATACTGATTAAAAATGTCATTATGTATAAGTTAAATGCTGAAGAAAAAAAAAATGATCACATTTGTGTCTTGAAATATTTGTGATTCCTAAGCTAATTTCAACCTGAAAATAGAGCTAAATTGATGACCTCATCCTTCGCTGTCTGACACTGTTATGTGTGCTCTGCTGGGGGACATTGTACATAAGAGCAAGAGGGCAGGCCAATTTAAATTGTCACTTGTCTTTATGATGTCTTTGTATGACCAGCATGGGTCACAGTGGCGGCCCATCCATAGGGGGCGCCCGGGCGCTGCCCCCCCTCCTGTAGTAAAAAAGATATTTTTTTCCTTAAAATGCGCCGCCCCTCTGGCTCTCGCAAATAACATCCATTCATGCATTGCATGAATGGATGTTATTGTTGGCAGCTGCCGCTGGTCTATTAAGATGGCCGGACCTTGGGCGCCGGCTACCTGAATAACGGCAGCTGGTTGGCTGTGCGGAAGTGCCTTTCCGAGTACAGCCCTTGTCTCCCATATGTTTATCCAGGGTACGTACGGGGGTGTGTTCCTTGGATAAGACTGACGACCGTCTCAGCCAATCAGGTTCACCGATTCTGGTTATCGGTAACCTGATTGGCTGAAGCGTCATCGAGGGCGGGAGAAGACATCGAGGGACGTGGAAGCAGAAAGGAAAGTACTTTTTACAGGGCACAGAGGCATCAATGGGCACAGTGGCGACAAAGGGCACAGTGGCGAAAAAGGGCACAGTGGTAACAATGGGCACAGTGGCAACAATTAAAGAGCACAGTGACATGCACAGTGGCAACAATGGGCACAGTGGTGACAATGGACACAGTGGCAACAATTAAAGGGCACAGTGACATGCACAGTGGCAACAATTAAAGGGCACAGTGGTGACAATGGGCACAGTGGCAACAATTAAAGGGCACAGTGACGACAATTAAAGGGCACAGTGGTGACAATTGGCACAGTGGCGACAATTGAGGGGCACAGTGGCGGCGTTTGATGGCATGGCACAGTGGTGATAATTGATGGCACAGTGGCTGCGTTTGATGGCATGGCACAGTGACTGCATTTGATGGCATGGCACAGTGGTGGCAATTGATGGCACAGTGGCTGCATTTGGTGGGCACAGTGAGGCTGCAATTTCTATTAATTTTTTTGTTTGCGCCCCCCCAAAAATTTTGAGCACCAGCCTCCATTGATGGGCCATAACATAAAAAGGTCCAGACAAATAAAGATAGCCACTCCCCCAAGGATCTGCAAACAAACTTGTTAACCACTTAAGACCTGGACCTTTAGGCAGCTAAAGGACCCGGCCAGGTTTTGCGATTCGGCACTGCGTCGCTTTAACAGACAATAAAACCCACTATTTATCTTTTAAAAAGTGTTCCCCAGTTCTAAACCTTTCTAAATTGCTGCATTTTTTTAAATATTTTAATTTTTTTGTAGAATTCTTCTTTAACCACTTAACCCCCAAACCATTTGGCTGGCCAAAAGACCAGAGCACTTATTGCGATTTGGCACTGCGGCGCTTCAACGGACAATTGCACTTTTGTGTGACGTGGCTCCCAAACAAAATTGGTGTCCTTTTTTCCCCACAAATAGAGCTTTCTTTTGGTGGTATTTGATCACCTCTGTGGTTTTTATTTTTTGCACTATAAACAAAAATAGAGCGACAATTTAGAAAAAAAATCAATATTTTTGACTTTTTGCTATAATAAATACCCCCCCCCAAAAAAAATAATATATAAAAAATATATATATATATATATATATATATATATATATATATATAATTCCTTAGTTTAGGCCGATACATATTCTTCTACTTATTTTTGGTAAAAAAAAAAAAATCGCAAAATTTATAGCGTTTACAAAATAGGGGATAGTTTTATTGCATTTTTATTTTTTTATTTTTTTACTACTAATGGCGATCATTATGGCGGACACTTCAAACAATTTTGACACATTTTTGGGACCATTGTCATTTTCACAGCAAAAAATGCATTTAAAATGCATTGTTTACTGTGAAAATGACAATTGCAGTTTAGGAGTTAACCACAAGGAGGCGCTAAAGGGGTTATGTGTGACCTAATGTGTGTTTACAACTGTAGGGGGGTGTGGCTGTAGGTGTAATGTCATCGATTTTGTATCCCTATAAAAGGGATCACACGATCGATGACGCCGCCACAGTGAAGAACGGGGAAGCTGTGTTTACACACAGCTCTCCCCATTCTTCAGCTCCGGGGACCGATCGCAGGACTCCAGCGGCGATCGGGTCCCGCAGCTTCGGACTGGGTCGCGGGCGTGTGCCCACGACCCACGGCTGGGCACTAGCAGAGGACGTACCTGTACGTGCATGTGCCCAGCCGTGCCATTCTGCTGACGTAAATATGCAGGAGGCGGTCCTTAACCAATTCATTACTGGGCACTTAAACCCCCTTCGTGCCCAGACCTATTTTCAGCTTTCAGCGCTGACGCATTTTGAATGACAATTGCGCGGTCATACAACACTGTACCCAAATTATATTTTTATCATTTTTTTTCCACAAATAGAGCTTTCTTTTGGTGGTATTTGATCATCTCTGCGAAAAAAAGACAGAACATTTTGAAAAAAAAAACACAATATTTATAACATTTTGTTATAATATCCCATTTATTTATTTTTTATCAAAAATTTCCTCGGTTTAGGCTGATATACGTATTCTTCTACATATTTTTGTTAAAAATCGATATATTGATTGGTTTGCGCAAAAGTTATAGCGTTTACAAAATAGGGGATAGATATATGATTTTTATTTTTTTTTATTTTTTTTACTAGTAATGGCAGCGATCTGCGTTTTTTTTTATTGCGGCGGACGTATTGGTCACTTTTGACACAATTTTGGAACCATTCACATTTATACAGCGATCAGTGCTATAAAAATGCACTAATTACTGTATAAATGAGACTGGCAGTGAAGCGGTTAACACTAGGGGGGCATGGAAGGGGTTAAATGTATTCCCTGGGTGTGTTCTTACTGTGGGGGGGAGGGGGACAGACTGGGGGAGGTGACCGATGCTGTGTCCCTATGTACAAGGGACACAGCATCTGTCTCCTTTTCCTGACAGGACGGGGAGCTCTGTGTTTACACACAGAGCTCCATGTCCCTGCTGTGTCACCGCCGATCGCGAGTACCTGGCGGACACCGCGGCCGCCAGGCACACGCATCCGCTTCCCAGCGATGCGCCGGGCACAGTGTTTTCCCGCTGCGTGCCACCCAGTGGCACGCAGGGGAATGTAAACAACAAGACATCCAAAGACGTCCTCCTGGCACTTGAGAGCCGCGCTGTGGTTGTCTTTTGTCTATAGCGCCGCCCTCTAGTGGTTAAGCGGTTAAAGTGAGTTTGCATATTCTTCACATAGACACAAACGCAGACTCCTACAAACAATGGCCAAGGATGTGGGAATGAGTCCCTTGTCACCATCAACATGGGGACAGGGTGCATTGGTAGGGAGCCTAAAACACCCTGCCCATATTGAAAGCATGTGGCATGGTATGGGTCAGGGGGGAGGGATCCATAGCACACACTTGGTCTGGATTTGTGGGGGACCGCACTCTGGTTATTGGGGGTTTAGTTTAAATATAACTTTTACCATAACTAAATACTAGGCGAACATCTACAGCTAGAGAAGAAAAAAATAACTCTGGCAATAGGTTTCTGGCAATTTCAACCCATGTGCGTTTTTAAGAACGTTGTCCTTATATTTAGGATGCCGGGTGTCATAGAGCAATGGTTCTCCCTGACAAGGCGGATAAGCTCCTCGTAATCCACACCACTTCCATCCAACCATGACAAGCTTATCCGACACACCAACAACCAGGCAGACATGATCCATTCCATTTCCCAGAATAAACGAGACTGCGCTCCATTCTCTTAGTTTCCAAAAAATGTATGAACAACTTTATTGCTTCTTAGCTTGCTTATATCCAGTACAACATAATGCAGTTAATCACAGGACAATGTAATCTCCACCCCCCTATTCACTCACTGAGGATAATTCTTTAATTGGTAGCTAGACATGACGGCACCGTATTATCAATAGGGTTCAATTAACCTTGAATAGTAACACAGACATCTGTTGAATAAGTTCTCTATACAGCTTTGTCACACAATGGCAGTGAGAGTGGGTGTCTTTACATTGAATAGCCAACACCTTAGGATATTTCAATAGCCTATTATACAAAAGGTATGACTCACTGGCTGACCTGGTCATGTCATCATGACTCCTTGTGATATCTCAGTCCTGCAATATGAAGTATTATTAATGTCCCATCTCATGTAATATGAATTATGATTCACTATTAGCCACCCTATACCCAAAAGGGCACAGGGTGGATTTCGACCCAAGAGTTTTTGGTGCTGCTGGCACAAGAGTATCTCTCATCCTTCCAACGTCTCTGGGTGTCACGGGCCATTCTGTTACATCTCTCCCCTTTCGGTGGGAGACGGACACAGGAGGGAACCCCAAACGGGTTGACTCCGAAGTCCGTCAGTAGTTCCCGTCCTCCAATGCTGGTATCCATACTGTACCCCAAATAAACAGCTCCAAACTGAGCATTACTCACCCCGCCAACCTCTGCCTCTCTCAGAGAACACGCCTGCCGCTGGGGAGAAGGCAGGGTAGCTGGGCTCAGTCCATCATGCTGTTGGGGGTCTGGGCCAACTGCCCCCCCTTCCTGGGGTATACCAGTGGAGACTGAAGTCCCATCCACTGGTGCTTGGTGAAAACCCCCCGGTGCTTGCAACGCAAAGCAGACATCCTCCTGTCCCAGTCCTGTACAATTTTCTGGGGTTGTGCCAGTGGAGACTGAAGTCCCATCCACTACCCCAGGAACCCCCTCTTCTGTTCGTGAGGAGCAGAGGCCTATGACACTCTGCTCTGTTGCCAGCTCTTCTGCTGGGTTGCTGTGAGTGGAGACCACAGTCCCATCCACTACCACAGGAACCCCCTCTTCCGTTAGTGAAGAGCAGAGGTCCGTGACCCTCTGTTCTGTTGCCAGCTCTTCCGCTGTGTTGCTGTGAGTGGAGACCACAGTCCCATCCACTACCACAGTGTCCCCCTCTGATACTGGTCCTCTATGCTGTATCCGCATCTCTTGTACCCTTCTTTGGAATTCCTCTTCCATGGAGACTGGTATCTGCACCTCTCCTCTCTCTTTAGTTGGTGCTGCTGTGACTTCAGCTGCTGCAGCACTTCTCCTCTGTAGCAAGGTGGCATTCAGAGCCGCTATAACTCGGTCCCTGATCTCCGGTGAAGGGTTAGGACCATAATGTGCCGGTCTTATGTTAACAGCCCGATCAAAACTTGCTTCTTCGGGCGTCCTGTCTGCTACGGCGGGCCTTTTAGCTCTATCCATTTCGACCAGTTCTGCGATAATGTCCCTTTTCTTACGGTTGCTGGCCGGTCTGCCCTGGCTCTCCAGTAAGTCCATGAGGGAAGAGAGCTTCATCCGTCTCCATTGTCATGTGTCCTTGTAGCCGTCCTTCTGAAGATGGAATCATCCCACTGCTGTGCCACCAATGTAACGGTTACCACCGCTTACAACCTTCCATCCAACCACGACAAGCTTATCCGACACACCAACAACCAGGCAGACATGATCCATTCCATTTCCCAGAATAAACGAGACTGCGCTCCGTTCTCTTAGTTTCCAAAAAATGTATGAACAACTTTATTGCTTCTTAGCTTGCTTATATCCAGTACAACATAATGCAGTTAATCACAGGACAATGTAATCTCCACCCCCCTATCCACTCACTGAGGATAATTCTTTAATTGGTAGCTAGACATGACGGCACCGTATTATCAATAGGGTTCAATTAACCTTGAATAGTAACACAGACATCTGTTGAATAAGTTCTCTATACAGCTTTGTCACACAATGGCAGTGAGAGTGGGTGTCTTTACATTGAATAGCCAACACCTTAGGATATTTCAATAGCCTATTATACAAAAGGTATGACTCACTGGCTGACCTGGTCATGTCATCATGACTCCTTGTGATATCTCAGTCCTGCAATATGAAGTATTATTAATGTCCCATCTCATGTAATATGAATTATGATTCACTATTAGCCACCCTATACCCAAAAGGGCACAGGGTGGATTTCGACCCAAGAGTTTTTGGTGCTGCTGGCACAAGAGTATCTCTCATCCTTCCAACGTCTCTGGGTGTCATGGGCCATTCTGTTACAGGCATGATCACTTTTTTTGGTTGTCACCTTGGTTTGTCGAGGAGAGATTATCCCCACGACCATGTGAATATGGTATGAATTGACAGCAACATCATTGGGGCCTTGGCGTGGCGTTGCTGCTCCCAAGTCCTGTGTAGTGTTGCTCACGAATATTCGCATTGCGAATATTCGTTACGAATATTGCATATTCGCTATTGCGAATTCGAATAAAACAGATCACATCCTAATGATCTCCATCGACGTCTAAAAGCATTGCTGGTATGATTAGAGACCCTGGGCCGAGTAGCTGAGGCGATCCTTTTATGTTGCCGAATATTCGCAATGCGAATATTCGTATTACGAATATTCGCGAATACTTTCTCTGCCCTTCTGTGTTTTGTGTATATAAAAAAAAAAATAGCTTTAGTTTAGTCATATAAGTTTGTGTAAGTAGAGTTAGTGTTTAGTGCATATTAGTTTAGTAATCCAGGAAATGATCTCCGTTTTCACGTGTTGACGAGAATTTCGCAATCAATTTCGCATTTGCATTAGCGAAATTTCGCATTCGCATTAGCGAAATTTCGCATTCGCATTAGCGAAACTTTGCAAAAATTATTTTTTGATAAAATATCACGAATATTCGATATTAACGAATATTTCACGAATATTCTTCTATATATTCGTGAAATATCGCAAAATCGAATATGGCATATTCCGCTCAACACTGGTCCTGTGTGGTGGACTTGGGCTAAACCAATGTGATGTGGATGTGGTGTATGTGAGCTAGGGACCACAGTGGTGTGCATGCGTGCATTGTCTGTGTTCCATGATGAATGTGTGTGTTTAACGTGCAAAGATACATTTCACGAGGCAACTCCTGACTGCTGTTCCTTCAGCAGACGGGGTAGCCTCGGGCAGGGGGGGACTGTGTGGTTTGGGGGTCAGGTCATCACATAAGTCAATCTCCAGGCCCTTTCTCATGGCGTAGTTGGCGTAGTTGTGCAGCACGCAACATGCACCGATGATCTGGCACACAAAGTTTGGGGAATACAACAGGGCCCCCCCGGACTTATCCAGGCATCAGAAACGGGACTTCAGGATGCCAAATGTGCGCTCCACCACTGCACGGGTACGTATGTGTGCCGCATTTTTTCTCTCTCCTCTGGTTTGGGGATTCCTCTGTCAGGAGATGGGGCCCAAGTGCATATGCCGAGTCACCTGGAAGGGAAAAGACAGGAGGATGTTAGCCGTGCATGTGCCCCTCATGATGTCTGCATCATGGGGTCGGACAGTCATGCCTGACTCCCATGTCACTTACCAACCAGCCAGCTGTCCCTGTACACGTTCTGTTCGAATTCTGCTGGGATGGTGGTTTGACGTATATGTAGCTGTCGTGGCTGGCCCCTGGGTGTTTGGCACGGATGTGCCATATGAGGCATTGGGCATCGTTTATCACCTGTACGTTGATGGAATGCCACTGCTTACGATTGCAGTTTATATGTGCTCTGTGGCACGTGGGTGCCGTAGTGCCACATGTGTGCAATCAATGGCCCCGACGGTGAGTGGGAATCCGGCAATACTGTAGAAATCCTGCATTGCCTTCTGCCGCAGATGCTCATGGGTGGGTTTGATGATGTGGTGGGACATGCATGTGAGGATTGCGGGGACAACCTGATGCATGATCTGCTCATGGTGGATTGTGTCATCCCAGACATGACTCCACTTGTACGTTGAAAAGATCCACTGGCAAGGAAATGGAGTGTTGCCAGTGGCTGCACTGCATGTGAGCGTCCCGTCTGGCTGGTGATTTCATCATGCAGGGCTGTGGCTAGTTCCAGGATGGCATCAGAGCTAAAACGGAAGATGTGATACACCTCCCATTCCCCCATGCCAATGACGTTCATGCGCGTTCGGTAGATCCTCTCCTGTGCCCTCCTCCTCCGTGCCTGTGGACGCAGTAGTGCTACGACCATGGCTGCCCCTGGCATGTTGGCATACAGATGTATTGTCCTGCAAGTGTGGTTGCTCAGCTCTTCTGTAACGGTGGTGCTGCAGCTGCTCTCTAGCTGACCTGTGCACGTCTGTTGCTGAGTTACACCTCCTTTATGGGGAATAACTTTGCGCCAGGCGTACACTTACGTGCAGCGCTCGTAGCCTGCATCGGGCGCACATACGTTTGTGAATCGCCGTATTTCCCTCATTTGCATATTTGAATGCCTAATCAATGGGAGGAGCAACATGCGTCCAGACAAAAAATGCGCCCACGTTACGCCAGGGTAAGTAAGATATGTTGGCGTTTGATAGCCAGTTTTTAGGCGTATCTTGGTTTGTGACTCAGGCGCACAGATACTCCGGCGCACATTTGCACTACGTCGGCGTAAAGTGATTTACCCCGGCGCAAATGCTTTGTGAATCCGGGCAATAATGTATATCTACTGCAATAAAAAATGCTGAATGGATTGTGAATCATAAATAAAGTATTTGTATTTTGCATTTTACAATGTCCAACATTCAATAAGTGCAATCCCCACAAGGGAACAATGTGCATGTAAACAAAACAAAACAAAAATTAAGAAAAATTTCCCTTTTTCACCTCCCAAAAAACAGATACTAGGAAGTGGCTCAATACATGTGCAGATAAAGATCGCTGGAATCTTTCAACTGAAAAGTGCACACCTCCTTCCTCAAACTAGCATCGATAGAAATGTACCATAGTCTTCTCCATTTTAGATGATTCAGATGTATGTATAGGGAATGCAAGTGCAATGTAGTGTAAAATCAGACTTCAATTGATTTGGATACACTTACAATGTTGTGCATCATTCTCGACACAAGGGGGAAACAACATGAGTAAAGTGAAGCGAGCATAGTTGGCTCCAGCCGCATTCAAAAGCTGCAGGCCTCCATAGGCTGATGCATGTTTTTTTTTTACCAAAAATATGTAGAAGAAGAATACGTATCGGCCTAAACTGAGGAAATGTTTATTTATATATATATATATTGGGGGGATATTTATTATAGCAAAAAGTAAAAAAAAATATAATTTTTTTCAAAAATGTCACTCTATTTTTGTTTATAGCGCAAAAAAAAAAAACACGCAGAGGTGATCAAATACCACCAAAAGAAAGCTCTATTTGTGAAAAAAAGGACCTCAATTTTGTTTGGGAGCCACGTCACACAAAAGTGCAATTGTCCGTTAAAGCGCCGCAGTGCCAAATCGCAATAAGTGCTCTGGTCTTTTGGCCAGCCAAATGGTTTGGGGGTTAAGTGGTTAAAGAAGAATTCTACAAAAAAATAAAAATATTTAAAAAAATGCAGCAATTTAGAAAGGTTTAGAACTGGGGAACACTTTTTAAAAGATAAATAGTGGGTTTTATCTACAACTATAAAGATCAGACCAAAATGAGGGACAAATGAGGAGGAAAGAGGGACATTGCTCCAAATCAGGAAAAGGCCCTCAAAATCAGGGACAGTTGGGAGCTATGGCTATATAAAACAAATTAATTGTATGTGAGCTTAGGTTATTGACATGGCTTATTAACAGGCGGTTTAGTGCTAAAAATAGCCCCTAAATACCACTTGAAAAACTCCTGCCCTGCAGTCTCAGTGTGAAAGCCTGAGGGCTTTCACACTGAGGCGATGCGCTGGCGGGACCGCTCCAAAAGTCCTGCCAGCAGCATCTTTGGCGTGGTGAGAGGAGGGGTGTGTTTACCATTCCTTCCCATTAAGAACAATGGGACACCACAGAGGCGCATTGCCGGTGGTATTAACCATTTTTCGACAGCTAGCGGGGGTAAAAACCGCACTGCTAGCAGCCGAATACCACGGCAATTCCGACAGTATAGCTCCGTTAAAAAAATCGCTGCACCACCTGCCCCGGTGTGAAAAGGGCCTAAGCAACAACTTATTTGAAGCTTGTTTTTGGTTAATTGTCAGGTGCAAACAGGCCAATCTGAAGACACAGGAATACATTTATATTACTAGGTTTCTCCTTCATTGGGCGTATGTATTTGTTTAGCATGCTAACAATACAACCTATAGTATGTTATATAAATGACTGCAGTCTTAGGTTTCCCTTTGGCTGAAAATAATCTAGGTTGATAATCTATTGTGTTATATTAAGGAGATGATTATCAACCGCCTACAATGTCAGTGGGTTTCTGTTTGTTTTATGTGGTTGTATGTTTCCTACAATTGTATTGTATAATAAAAGTGCAACTTGCTGCTAACCACACGCATACATTTCTATACTTGGGATGATTTTCAGGGTGTATGTTTTACCTTGTTTTTGTTATGCTGCTTATGTTATCAGCAATCACACCCTAAAATAGCTTTGTTTTATATATTTCAAATGTGTTGCCTGGCTGATTCACGTTATCCTTATTTTGTATGTAGCTTGATTCTCTGAAGTTATGTACAATATAAGGTTTCATCCTTATTAGATTGTAAACTGTTATCAGCGGGGTCCTTATAACCCTATTCTATTGTAAATTGTGTTGCTAACTGTAACTACATAAAATGCCATGTAATATGTTGTTAAGTGGTGTGCTGCACCAAATTGTTGTATTGTAAAGATAGGTAACTACCTATGTCTTTGTTAAAATAAATAGACAAATATTAATTTGAATGAGTTTATTTATTTTTTACAATGGCTGCAGTTATAAGGCCCAGTCACATGTGTTTACCATGTAATACTATTAAATTGTCTTTCATTATTAGATACAATTTAATTATACAATAATACAATTATTATTATTTTTGATACAACTATTTCATTATTAGATATACATACACAAGTTTAAAATGTTTGTAAACTCCTATTGATTACTTGTAACTATAAGTGAAAGAAAAAAGCAAAGCAGACACACTGCAAAAAGAGTCCATAAAGTGACAAGGAATCCAGTATATCCCATGGTGCACTAACAATTACACAAATAGGGGTCAATTCACAAAGCTTTATTTTCAGATTGCGGGTGTTATTTTAACGATTTTGCACGTTATTGAAGCTAGTTCAATTCACTAAACGATTTAACGCTTTGAAAAATCATCAAATAACGTTTCACTACACAGAACCGATATTTTAAGGTGTGGATCCTTATTAAAGAGTCAAATCGTTATTTTAAAGAGTCAAATCGTTATTTTAAAGAGTCAAATCGTTAAATATGTACAGAAGTGCAATTCACAAAGATTTATTTGACAGTTATCAATCGTTAAGCAATCGTTAAATTAACACCTCCCTCATGGTGGCGTTATGACATTTCCCAGGCGATATTTTGTTGTTAGAGGAAGCTTTTGACGATTTTTGTAGTGTAGTCAAGTTTTTAATAGTGTTGGGCAAGATAGAACCGTGCTCTATTTGAACTTAAAATTATCCAGAGGCGAAGAAGAACACGTTAGAATGTTGTTCAGATTTATAAACGTGTATTCCGTTCACATACTATTTTGGATGACTTTTCTGAAACCCAGGTGATAGCTAAATTCCGATTATCATCTCCCATGATTTATTCTCTGTATGAGGAAATACAGATGGCTTTAGAAATACACACACTAGAAGTTTTGCACATCACATGCTCAATCTCCATGTGTATTGCTTGTGTCTCTCTCTGCATCTGCTCTTTTCCACATGCAGCTGTTCTCCTCCCCTTCTGCTCACAGAATGCATCTCTCCAGCATTATTTAACGATCTTAAGATTTATTTTAACGTCCCAAATGTTAATATTAACGTCTGAGTAGTTAGCATAACGATTGGATAAAGAGTCAGTTGAAAACCATAACGACTATGTTAAATAACGATTATAGCTTTCGTGAATACCATGTTTGCTAGCGTTAAATAAGGAGTGCTAATTTAACACCTGAAGAAAACCAATAACGTTTCTCTTTGTGAATTGACCCCTAAGTGTGCGATTTCCAGAAAAAGCCTCTATCCTCAAAGGATGGCCTCTTATCAGCTTCTTATGACCTACTATTATGGAAAGTCTTTCCCGCTTCAGGCTATTAAACCCAGCCAAGGCCTTTGTTCATCCAGGGGATCGAGCTACATGCTTAAATAATTATCGTCCAGTTGCCCTCCTGTTATATTTGTCGACGGACCTGAACGGCCACTCCATACTTCTCTATGAAGCTTCGGATGTCAGCGGAGACATGTCCACTGACATCTGACCCAATCCGCTAAAATCATATGGATAGCGATATGTCCATGGCGGATCGCATCGGGTACATGCTGTCTGTTTTCATCAGATCTCTCCATAGAAGAAAACGGCGCTGCACAAGCCCCTCCCCGCTCAGTGAGCAGAGAGGGACTTGTCATCCACCGGCTCAGCGGAGAGATCTCTGGATGAGATGGCGGAGGCGGACTCTGCTGAGACGGAGTCTGCTTAGGATGACCACTTTTCCAAACTACCATTCAGGGACACCCTCCCTTCCCAAAAATCAGATTGTACTCTAGGTATTCCTGGCCAGGACAAGTACTGTCAGTGAGTAAAGGGGTGATGTGGTGGCCTTTTTTGGGGGCATCAGATTGCCCCGGGGGGTGGCTGTGTCAGTTTAATTCCGGGACACTGTATTGTCCTTTGAATAAAGGTGCCCGGGACCTGCAAATCCGGGACATGTGGTGACCCTAAGTCTGCCTAGTGTGAAAGGGACCTAACTCCTATCATCATGAAATGTTTTGAGAGGCTCATATTACATCTTAAGGCAAGCATTCCTGTTGATCTGGATAAGTATCAGTTTGCCTATCGTGCAAATAGAAGTACAGATGATGCAATTGCTATTGCATTGCATGCTGCCTTGACACATCTTGAGCACTCAAACACATATGTTAGGATGTTTTTCATTGATTTTAGCTCTGACAAATTAGTGAAAAAGTTAAAAGCTTTGGGCCTATGTCCATTGCTGCGCTCATGGATTATGGATTTTCTTTACGCACGACTGTATCTAACACTATAGTGAAGTTTGCTGATGACACCACTTTAGTGGGACTCGTACAAGATAATGATGAGACAGCTTATAGGCAGGAAATTAAACATTTGGTTGAGTGGTGTAGATAAAATTAGTTCCAGCCTTTTTATGTTTATTAAAAGTCGGCAGCTACAAAAAGTGTAGTGTAACGTTACGCCGGATACGATTAGAGAATTAGGATCTCAACTGCGGAGACTTCTCAGTTTCGGACCCAGGTTTCACTCTCTTTTGTGCAAAGAGTTTGGGATCCATAGCATCACAGTCTCAGTCAAGAGAAATGGCGCATATTCATTCATAGGCGCCAGTGAAACTCAAAACAAATATAAATATAAAGTCCAGGTAGAACTGATACTATAGTTCAGGCTCACTAGGGTAATACCCTGGGGAGTGAGGTTGCACGAATACTGGATACAAATACAAACCCTAATAGCAGGGTAAATAGTATTAGCGCCGTATGCCTCAAGAGTAATGGACTGATCGCAGTGCAGCAGTGTTGAAGGAATGGCGTGAAAGCAGCATTCCACTAATACTTGGAAACTACAGACCAGGCTCTAGTTAAATGCAGAAGTAGCCGAGCGTGCGTGGCATGTAATAAAACTTAACGGCAAAGTCCTCAAAGTAATAGGCAGTATATGTGCACACAGTAACATTTGAGAAGGAGGTACATAGGCATGAAAGACTTCCGTTTATACTTAGTGACTTTAGAATGTAGACATCATGGCAGAATCCATTTACATAGAGAGACTATGGCTGTAGTAATTCCTGGCATAATTTAGCATACATAACTTAGCAGGCAGGGCAGTTCACAGGACAGTAAGGGTCAGCAGAGACGAGACTCCGCCATGATGGTCGGCAGAGACAAAAATTTTGCCATCAGGGTCAGCAGAGACGAAACTCCGCCATCAGGGTCAGCAGAGACGAAACTCCGCCATCAGGGTCAGCAGAGACGAAACTCCGCCATCAGGGTTAGCAGAGAATACATTGCATTAAACAGGGTACTTGCGATACTGAAGTGCATGATGCAGGCATAAGGTCAGGCTCCAAGGGTCCAGACAGGTAAGGCTGGTGAAGCAGGCAGTGGAGTCTCCTGGTCCAGGTCAGGAAGCTGAAGTTCAGAGCAGGTGCGTCTGGATACCTAACCGACAGAGGTGTTGTGTCAGCAAAAATAAAGGAACCCTTCTTGGTCAGTGCTAGCAGCTTAAATAGGCCGCCCAACCACTTAACAGGAAGTCTCAGGCTAATCAGAAGAAGGAAGTAACTATAGTTGAACTTCGAAGTGAGAGGCTCTTCAGAAAGAAGGAAGTAACGGATAAGAGTTGACTGGGAAAGAAGCATAAATGTATTTAGTGCAAAGTTGTTCGTGAGACGTTACATGTAGCTGCTGACTTTAAAGGGGTGTTCCAGCCAAATATAATTTTTATTAAAAGTCAGCAGCTACAAAAAGTGTAGCTGATGGCTTTTAATAAACATTCACTTACCTTCTCCATTCTCCAGCAACGCACCGGCCGGGGCTCTGCTCCTCTCTCCCCCCCTCCCCGGCCGGTAGGGATGAGCCGAACATACCCGGGTTCGGTTCGCACCAGAACGGTCGAACAGACCGCAGTTTCGCACGAACATTTAGAACCCCATTGAAGTCTATGGGACTCGAACGTTCGAATTCAAAAACGCTAATTTTAAAGACCAATATGCAAGTTATTGATGGAAAACGTCTTTGAGAACCCGAGTCTTGTCCCAGGGAACATGTATCAATGGAAAAAAAAAGTTTTAAAAACTGTAGTTTTTTCTTGAGCAGCGATTTCAATGATGCTTAAAGTGAAAAAAAAAATCCTTTTAAATATGGTACCTGCTGGGTGTCTATAGTAGTGGCAGTAGTGTTTAGAAATGTCCATGCACAACATGAGATTACTCTCAGAAAAAAGTAATTTAATACTGCTTGCGGCTTTAATGTAATGGTTGGTCCCTGCAATATGGATAAAAATCATTGAAAAAAATAGCATGAGTTTCCCCGCCACCACTCCCCCCAGGTCATTACAAGACCCAGTGCCGATCCTGACCTCCCTGGGGCCCTAAGCAAAATGACATGGCACATTAAAAATGAGAAGCGGGGGGCGCTGACGACAGTGACATGTCACATTAAAGAAAGTTGAGAAGCGGAGGGAGGGGCTGTTTTGCTGTCGGAAATGACTCAGCCAGCGAGTTTAGAAGCAGGGTGAGGGGGCGAAAATGACTTCTCACCAGGCGGGGCCTCTAGTAATTTGGGGGGGCCCTTTGCAGCTTTGCGGGACCCTACGCGGCTTGCGTAGTGAGCCTATAGCGAGGATCGGCCCTGACAAGACTGTCTGGCCCTATATACTTTGAACAGCAGTATACAGGCATTACAAACAAGATAAGGACTGTAGGTTTCTTAAGTAGAATCAGAACCATGTCATACTTTGCTCCTGCATATTGCACAATTTCCTAAAGAGACCCTCAACAAACTACATGACACTTGTGCCTGATGAGGCCACTCAGGGCCGTCTTAATAGCATCATGGGCCCCTGGGCAAAGTAATGCTCTGGGGCCCCTACAATGGATACAGTGCATGTAAACAGAAATCAAGTAGGTAGAAGGTAGGGGATATCTAGGGGTGTAGAGGGGTCAGAGTGGTGGGGGATAACTGGGATGTAGAGGGGCAGCCTGGGCTGCCCCAATTTCGGGGCAGCCCGGGCTCAAGGACCAGCTGCTTTGGGGAAAGGGCAGGGGCTCCCCATGCAGCTGGGGCCCCGGGCAGTGCCCAGGTGTGCCCTCTCATTAAGACAGCCCTGAGGCCACTGATGTTTCAGTGGTGGTGGCCCGTGAGACTGTCCATACAGGCTTGGCCCCTCAAAGTGCACGTGCTGTGTGGCAACAATATGTCAATTATTTTAGGGGTGGGGGCATTACAATGCCAGATCTTGGCTCAATAAATTATTTTTTTGGGAAAGTAAAATTCTAGAAAAAATACATATTATACATATTATACAGTAAAAGGAGAGTATGCTCAGCGCAAAAGTTGATTACACATATGGACTCAGTAGCACAATGGTTGGCATGGCCGATCCGCCCTATAGGCTCGCTATGCAAGCCGCTTAGGGCCCCGCAAATCTGGGAAGGGCCCCCCAAATAACTAGAGGCCCCGCCTAGCAAGAAGTCATTTTCGCCCCCTCACCCTGCTTCTCAACTGGGAGAAGAGGCAAGAAGTCAGCACCCCTTGCTTCTCAATGTAATGTAAGATGTCATTTCCGACAGCACAACACCCCCTCCCCCCACTTCTCAACTTTATTTAATGTGACATGTCACTGTTGTCGGTGCCCCCCGCTTCTCATTTTTAATGTGCCATGTCATTTAGAGTGTTGCTCACAACAACAACCTAGTTAGCGTGTCACACAGAGGTGATCCAGTGTATACTTGTTGTTTTTCCAGGTAGGAAACTTGTCCAAAGATAGAGAAATTCAGCAGCTTCGGTAATGGATAAAATCCATTGTTAAGCTTAGAAGGATTGTAAAAGCAGACAATTGTACTACACTTTTTAAAAAGGATGATTGATATTCCACTTTCAGGCCTCTAACCTTTTTGATTCATCTATCCCTTTTTTTACAATCTCATAGGCCGCCATCAAGCTGCAGAAAAGGAGCCGACCAACCCCACACAGTACCAAGCCCCACCCTCGCCAGATGTACAGGAAGTGCACAATGCCACCACATCAGGTCAGTGTTATACAGCACAGCTTCAGTTAATACATGTAGGCCTGCATAATTTTAATATATGTTTTTTCACAAATTTCAGGTGGACGAGCTGTTGGTGGTGGCTTAGACACTTCCAGTGCCCAGGTGCTCATTGGGGAGATAATGTCCTGCAGGGCACGAATAGAGGACACGAACATAGCCCTGGATAAGATCATAAGGGAGAATAAGAAGGTGGACCAAGACCTGAAGAACAATTTTGATGTTCTGGGGAGGGTTTAAAAAAAAAAAAAAATATATATATATATATATATATATATATAGATAGATAGATAGATAGATAGATAGATAGATAGATAGATAGATAGATAGATAGATAGATAGATAGATATTAGATAGATAGATAGATAGATAGATATTAGATAGATAGATAGATAGATATTAGATAGATAGATAGATAGATATTAGATAGATAGATAGATATTAGATAGATAGATAGATATTAGATAGATAGATAGATATTAGATAGATAGATAGATATTCGATAGATAGATAGATATATTTATATATATATATATATATATATATATATATAAAATGACACATTCCTAATTGTGATCCAATAAATATTTTTGGATACTCAAGAATCTCTGGCTTCTTATTATATCAATGCTGCCTAAAAGAACAAATGTAGATTTGTGGTGTTTCCATTGACAATGGTGAGTATGTAGTAAAGGAAAATAAACATGACACTATGAGAACGTAGGAGAAAGCTAGAATGAACTCAAAATAGAAAAGAGGCAAACAAAGAAAATGACTAGAACAGGGGCATAACAATTGGGCCTTAGTCACTGGTGGGCACAACACTGCAAACCCCTCACAGATACTGTAATTGGAGCTCAGCAAAGAGACACATGCTAAGTATTGCATTAAAAATTGTTATTAGACGCCCCTGTTAAACGGGCAGAAACATTGGGCCTTAGGCACTGGTGGCGGAGCCCAGAACCAAAAATGTTCCTAATAGCTATGAGCAAGATCAGTGAGGAAGAAAAGGATATTCAATCAGCAGCATAACAGGACAGTCACTCAGCATCAGTCTTGACCACTGGGCACTTAAACCCCTTTCCTAACCATATCAATTTTCAGCTTTCCGTGCTCTCACAATTTGAATGACAATTACTGAGTCATACAACATTGTACCCGTCTGTAATTTTTGTCTTTTTTTTTCACACCAATAGAGCTTTCTTTTGGTGGTATTTGATCACCTCTGCGGTTTTTATTTTTTGCGCTATAAATGAAAAAAGACTGAAAATTGTGTAAAAATAAAAAAAAAATCTAGTTTAGGTCATATTAGCGGGTTATTTCTCACACACAGCATATGCATACTACAAATGACACCCCAAAACACATTCTGCTATTCCTCCCGAGTATGGTGATACCACACATGTGTTATCTTGCACAGTTTTTTCGCAGCAATTTTTTGAACGCGTGTTTTAAAAAAAAAAAAAAGGTTTGTGCTTAAAAAAAAAAACAAATCAGTAAAGTTAGCCCAATGTTTTTGCATAGTATGAAAGATGAAGTTACGCTGAGTAAATAGATACCTAACATGTCACCCTTCAAACTTGCACACGCACGTGGAATTGCGCCAAACTTCGCTACTTGAAAATCCCCATAGGTGACGTATTGCAAGGTATTGGAGTATTGGGGTATTGTGGAGTATTGGGGTATTGTGGAGTATTGAGGTTATTGCGGATTAAGGGGGGTATTGCACAATATGGGGGGTATTGCAGAGTGTGGGGGGTATTGCAGAGTGTGGGGGGTATTGCAGAGTGTGGGGGGGTATTGCAGAGTGTAGGGGGTATTGCAGACAGTATGGGGGGTATTGCAGAGTGTGGTATTGTAGAGTGTAGGGGGTATTGCAGACAGTATGGGGGGGTATTGCAGAAGGTGGAGGGGTATTGCAGAGTGTGGGGGGTATTGCAGAGTGTAGGGGGTATTGCAGACAGTATGGGGGGTATTGCAGAGTATGGGGGGTAATATTGCAGAGTATGGGGGGTCATTTTGCAGAGTATAGGGGGTCATTTTGCAGAGTATGGGGGGTAATATTGCAGAGTATGGGGGGTAATATTGCAGAGTATTGCGCAGGGAGGGATGGCTGGATCTGTGACTGCATTTGTCACAGATCCAGCCCACAGTGCTGGATCATTACACAAGACCCAGTGGCGATCCTTACCTCCCTGGGGCCCCAAGCAAAATGACATGGCACATTAAAAATGAGACGCGGGGGGGGGGGAAGCTGACGACAGTGACAGGTCACATTAAAGAAAGTTGAAAAGCAGGGGGAGGGGGTGTTCTGCTGTCGGAAATGACTCAGCCCGCGAGTTTAGAAGCGGGGTGAGGGGGCGAAAATGACTTCTTACCAGGCGGGACTCTAGTCTTCACGTCTTTGCGGGGCCCTAAGCGGCTTGCATAGTGAGCCTATAGTGAGGATTGGCCCTGACAAGACCCTTTTTCCCCTATATACTTTGAAGAGCAGTATACAGGCGGTGCAAACAAGATAGGGACTGCAGGTTTCTTAAGTAGAATCAGAACCATGTCATACTTTGTTCCTGCATATTGCACAATTTCCTAAAGAGACCCTGAACAAACTACATGACTCTTGTGCCTGATGAGGCCACTGATGTTGCAGTGGTGGTGGGCCGTGAGACTGTCCATACAGGCTTTGCCCCCCAAAGTGCACGTGCTGTGTGGCAACAATATGTCTATTATTTTAGGGGTGGGGTGGGCCATTACAATGCCAGATCTTGGCACAATAAATTATTTTTTTGGGGAAGTGAAATTACAGAGAAAGGGGGGGTTGCCATCCGTGGCCTCCTTTTAACAAATACTGTGAAGAACTCCTGTTCTATGAAGGCCTCCATTATTTCTGCAAGTCAAAATTTAGCCAAAAACAATAATGTCAGTCAAGCATTAGCTTTCTACCCACATCTAACCCACAAACTCATGCACTGATCATAAAGTCCAAAACTCAATTTTCTTATCGTCTTACTGCACGATCGTTTTCACAACATATTCTACCGACGGCGAACTACGTAACTCACGCAATATCCCTTTATACACTACGCATGCGGGAAGCTCCGCGTGTATCTCCACCTATGACGATCGTTCTAGCAAATGTCACACCCCTTTTCGGTCGGTCACTGCACTTCACTGAAGGCATGATGGAGGAGACTCAGGGAGAGGAAGTTGCAACCTCAAGTGTGGAGGGAGGCCAGGCACACCCCAGGAGGAGCAGTAAACCAGCCACCAGTCTCAGGTTTGCCGAGCTGGTGGAGATGGTTGCGATTCTTGAGGAATATGACTATGATGGCCAACTAGGGCCTTACCCCAAACCGAATAAGCTAAAGGGGAAGATTATGGAGAAGGTGCGGAGGACACTCCATGAGAAATTCGGGGTGCAGAGGTCAAGGTTCCAGTTAAGTAATAAGTGGTCTGACCTGAAAAGGAGAAATCCAGAGGAAATGGAGAGAATTAAAAAAGTCCTCATAAGTCGTAAGTAATTTTCATGTGTACTTGAGTATTTATTTTTATTATTTTGCAGCATTTGTGGTATTTATTTCAGGTTGTGTATATATACGGTTCAAAAATAGATGTTTCAAGGTTCATGTTTGTGGGCATAATATTTGGTTGGTCATTCCATTTAAGTTCTTTTTATGTGACAACAATTTTTTATTGAATGTACAGTTGTATTCAAAATTATTCAACCCCCACTGAAATTGATTGTTTTGCCCAGTTTGACACTGATTTTGATCATCCTGTCATCCTGCTTACAATTAAATCAAAGAGACACGTGTAGGTCAGACAAATATAACATAACATTTATAATGAAATAACCACAAATGTCTTTTTTGTGCTCACATCATTATCAGTTTTATTCAACCCCCAATTGACATTCAATCTTAGTACTTAGTACAACATCCTTTTACAGTTAGAACAGCTTTTAAACTTGAAGCATAGCTTGACACAAGTGTCTTGCATTGATCTACGGGTATCTTCGCCCATTCGTCATGGGCAAAAGCCTCCAGCTCAGTCACATTCTTAGGCTTGCGCACTGCAGCTGCTTTCTTTAAGTCCCACCAGAGTTTCTCAATCGGATTTAAGTCTGGTGACTGCGATGGCCACTCCAAAATATTCCAGCCTTTAATCTGCAACCATGCTCTAGTGGACTTGGAGGTATGCTTGGGATCATTGTCCTGTTTAAAGGTCCAACGTCTCCCAAGCCTCAGGTTTGTGACGGACTGCATCACATTGTTATCCACTATCTCCTGTTACTGAAGGGAATTCATGGTACCTTGCAGACGCTGAAGCTTCCCTCTACCTGCAGAAGCAAAACATCCCCAAAGCATGATTCATTCATGCTTCACAGTAGGCAAGGTGTTCTTTTCATCATAGGCCTTGTTCTTCCTCCTCCAAACATAGCGTTGATCCATGGGCCCAAACACTTCTAATTTTGTTTCATCAGTCCAGAGAACACAATCCCAAAACTTCTGTTGTTTGTCCACATGATTTTTGCATACTGTAGTTGAATCTTCTTATTCTTTGAAGACAGCAAGGGGGTGCGCCTGGGAGTTCTGGCATGGAGGCCTTCATTATGCAGTGCGAGCCGTATTGTCTTAGAAGAAACTTCAGTACCCACATCTGACAAATCTTTTCTCAGTTCCTCAGCAGTCACAAGGGGACTTTTCTCTACTCTACGCTTCAGGTAGCGCACAGCAGTCAAAGTCAGCATCTTCTTTCTGCCACGACCAGGTAGCGTTTCAACAGTGCCCTTTGCCTTTAATTTGCGAATGATGCTTCCTATGGTGTCTCTTGGTATGTTTAACATCTTTGCAATCTTCTTATAGCCATTGCCCTTCCTGTGAAGAGTAATCACCTCTTCTCTTGTCTTCTCGGACCATTCCCTTGACTTCACCCTGTTTGTAACCACACTAGTAAATGTCTATAAGGAGCCGAGTATCAAAGTAATTTGAAAGCTGCCTGATTGGTGCTTATTAGGCTTTATTGCAGCTCCCTGACATCCACAGGTGTTTTCAAGACCTGATTGAAAACACTTCAATGAACCTCTTTTCTTCAGAGAAGTAGTCTTTAAGGGCTTGAATAATTGTGTAAATGAAGAATTCACAAAATAACCATTTACTACTGTATTACAAAACCAATTGATGTCATTTTAGTTGCATATGGTTCTTTAAGAACTCCTTGTAGGATTTCATTCTGAATACAATTACAAATGTACACTAAATTCACTTAAACCCTTTACAGCATTGGGGGGTTGAATCATTTTCAACACAACTGTAGATGTGTTATTAACTAGATTTAAATAATCCAACTCACGTCAATATACAGTATAAGGAGAGTATGCTGAGCACAGAAGTTGATTACACATATGGACTCAGTAGCACAATAGTTGGCATGGCCGATCCGGCCTATAGTCTCACTATGCGAGCCGCTTAGGGCCCCTCAAAGCTGTGAAGGGCCCCCCAAATAACTAGAGGCCCAAACTGGTAAGAAGCCATTTTCGCACCCACTTCTCAACTTGCTGGCTGCATGGGAGAGTCAGCAACCCTTCCTTCGCAATTTCATGTAAGATGTCATTTCCTAAAGCAGAACACCCCCTCCCCCCACTTCTCAACTTTCTTTAATGTGACATGTCGCTGTCGTCAGCGGCCCCCGCTTCTCTTTTTTCATGTGTTATGTCATTTTGCTTCTGGCCCCAGGGAGGTAATGATTGGCACTGAGTGTTGGCCACAAGAAAAAAACAGTTAGGGTGTCACACAGAGGTGATCCAGTGTATACTTGTTGTTTTTCCATGTAGGAAATGGATAAAATCCTGTGTTAAGCATAGAAGGATTGCAAAAACAGACAATTGTACCACACTTTTCAAAAAGAATGATTGATATTCCTCTTTTAGGCCTCTAATCTTTTTGATTTATGTATCCCTTTTTTTTACAATCTCATAGGGCACAAGGAAGCTGCTGAAGTGAACACGCCACAGACAACACCCAGACAAGACCCACCCTCGACGGTTGTGGAGGAATTGCAGAATCCAAGCACATCAGGTCAGTGTCCTACAGCACAGCTGCAGGTAATACATGTAGGCCTACATAATTTTAATACATGTTTTTTTTCCCAAATTTCAGGAGGTGTCGGAGGTGTTGGTGGCACAGTCGACACCAACAGTGCCAATGTCCTTATCGGGGAGATAAGGTCATGTATCTCTGACCTAGAGGAAACAAACCTCATTCTACAAAATGTTTTAAATAAAAAACAACATTTGGAACAAAAAATAAAGAGTCTGGTAGAGGAGCTGGGCAGGGATTTAAATAAAACATAAAAAAGAAAAAAAAAATTCAAGTTTAAAAATCTTAAAAAAATACAAATAATATGCCTTGACCCCCCCCAAAAAATAAAAAAAATAAAAAAAATTAGATTACAATCTAATTTTGAATAAATATAAATAAACACTTTTTAAGTGTGAGATAATACATATTTTTGGATACTGAACAATGTCTGGCTTATTATTATATCTGTTATATCCTCGGTGTTGTGAGGGACACAAGACTCTGGTCTGGAACAATGGATGTTTATTTCAGTACAGGCTGTACACTGTAAAATCCATCTCAGGACATTACAGGGTTTATTCTTCCTACATGTGGTCTCTCTAAGATGGCTACTATGCCCCTTGACCCTTGTCATCACTGCTGGGTGGAGCCAGCCTTAAAGTGCAAGTACATGTGGAACCCTTCAGGTATAACAATATAAATGCTGTCTAAAATAAGAAATCTATGTTTGTGGTGTTTACATTGACAATGATGAGTATTTAGTAAAGGGAAATAAACACGACATGATAACGTAGGAGAAAGCTAGAATGAACTCAAATGATAAAAGAATCCAACCAAGAAAATTACTGGAACAGGGCCATACAATTTTGGCCTTAGGCACAGGTGGCGGTATCACAACACTGCAACCCCGCACAGATACTATAATTGGACCGCAGAAAAGAGCCACATGTAAAGTATTTCATAAAAAATTGTTATTCGATGCCCCTATTACACAGGGGCAGAAAAATTAGGCCTTAGGCACAACACAACACTGCAACCCCTCCCAATAGCTTTAATTTGTGCGCAACAAGGAGCCACGTGCAAAGTATTGCATCAAAAATTTGTATCAGACGCCCCTTTTTTCAAAGGGGCAGAAACATTAGGCCTTAGGCACAACACAACACTGCAACCCCTCCCACTATCTTTAATTGGAGCACAACAAGGAGGGACGTGCAAAGTATTGCATCAAAAATTGTTATTAGGCGCCCCTGTTAAACAGGGGCAGATAAATTAGGCCTTAGGCACTGGTGGCGGAGCCCAGAAATACAACATTTCTTTCTAGATATCAGGAAGAAAAGTGAGGAGGAGAAGGATATTGCATCAGCAGCATAACAGGACAGTCACTCAGCATCAGCATACGCAGTCTCCAAGGGATCTGACATTTCAACAAAAAATGATTATTCAGTAACATCAGCATCAGGTGCTTGGTAGCTGGTGTTGATCCAAGCCTGATTCATTTTAATGAAGGTCAGTCGATCAACAGAGTCGGTGGAGAGGCGCACCCTGTGATCGGTCACAAAGCCTCCAGCAGCACTGAATGTGCATTCTGAAAGAACACTGGATGCAGGGCAAGCCAGTAGCTCAATTGCGTACTGTGCAAGCTCTGGCCAGTGATCCATCCTCAAGATCCAGTAAGTCGGAGGATTTTCGGTGGGGAAGGTGTCCAAGTCGGATCGTGCCCCTAGGCATTCCCGAACCATGTAAACCAGACGCTGGCGATGGTTGCTGGAACCGGTCAGACCTTGGGGCTGCGGACTAAAACATTTTTTGAACGCATCGGTCAGACGGCCACCTTCTCCACCGCTCCTTCTCTGACTCACCGAAGCCTCAGCAAGACGTTGTCCAGGGCCAGGTTTTGGTTATCCCCCGGTTCTGGGAACGCATTGCACAGGGCCTTTTGCAAGGCCTCCCGCAGAAGTTTCATTTTCTGCTCCCTCTGCGATGACAACATAAGGTCCGCTATCTTACTCTTGTAACGTGGATCAAGGAGAGTTGCCAGCCAGTAATGATCCCTCTCCTTGATAGCATATTTCAATATTTATCACATATATGTTTTATATTGAATGATGTGTGTTTTTTTGCGCAAATTCACTTTTTTATTCTGCGCTCAAATGCTATTTAACAGCACACACACAGTGACACCAACTGCGTTCAGGTGGTATTAAACAGCAACCGCACAGTAATAGCGACTGCGCTCAAATGCTATTTAACAGCACACACGCAGTGACACCAACTGCGTTCAGGTGGTATTAAACAGCAACGGCACAGTAATAGCGACTGCGCTCAAATGCTATTTAACAGCACACACGCAGTGACACTAACTGCGTTTAGTTGCTATTAAACAGCACACACGCAGTAAGAATGTCTGTGTTTCTGTGCAATTCAATAGCCCAGTTGCATCAACAGCGACTGCGCTTCTGCGCAAATAAATTGCACACGTGCAGTAACAGGTAATGCGTGCAATTAACTAGTACACATTGAATAACACAGACTAATATTTTAAACCTAATCCCTAATGCAGGCAATACAAAACGGTAGAGCACTGCATGTAGAACAAACTCCTGCCTGACAGATACTAATAGAACATCTAGCTGAGCTATACAGTTTATAAATATATTGACAACTCCTAGGGATGTGAATATATTCTCTACAAACTGTAGATTTAACTATACTGACTAGACTTCCTATCTATCTATCTATCTATCTATATATCTATCTATCTATCTATCTATCTATCTATCTATCTATCTATCTATCTATCTATCTATCTAGTAGAAAAGACACTGTGGGCCAGATTCAGGTACATCTGCGCATTATTGGACCGGCGTAGCGCACCGCCTTTACGTTAGACTTGCGCAATGTAGCCGCGCAATCACCCTATTATCGTCGCTTTTACGCAGAAAATTGCGCATGCGTAACGTTATTTCAGAGGCGTAAGGCGGAGTAATACAAATTGGGAAGGATGTGGGCGTGTTACATTGAAATGAGCCGTGACCCCATGCAAATGAAGGGCCGGCCAGCTCGCGCATGCGCGCTTGAAGCAGACCATATCAGCACCTCTGTGCGCATGCTCACAACTCGGGAACGGCGCAATTAGTGAAATTGGAAATGGACTAGGGAAAATTTGAGAACTACGCAGACAGCATAAATAGACACACACAAATGCACTTCCATTGCAAAAGTACATCCCTTTGTTTCCCTTCCCATATAGCAAAGTGCTTTTGTTCCGTTGTTAGTTGCGTTGTGATTTGTATTTGTCAGATTTGTGTACTGTGTGATCTAGTGTTTGTTAGAAGATATTTGAAAGTGATTTTTGCTAAGTGTTTGTGAGACTTTTTGTTTGATAGTTTTCTGTTTGTTTGTTTTCTTGCTTGATTGGTCGTGCTTGATTTTGTGAGTGATTGTTGTTGACTGGGAGTGATTTTTGGTCAGAGTATGACAGAGAGGAAGAGGAAATAAAAATTTTCTTTGAGGGAGAAACAAATTCTTGCCCGGGCCATTTTCGACTATGGCCGTTTCCTCCATGGCCCGGACAGTGCCAACACCACCCCGGCCAGGAGGAGAGAGATTTTGGACATGATCACTGACCAGGTGAATTTAGCGGGGGAGGGGGAGACACGGAACCGGTCTGAGATTGATAAAAAGATAAATGACCTCCGGCGTCTGGTCAAAAAGAAGCTGGCCAAAATGCTTGCCCATGCCAGGGCCACAGGAGGGGGCCCACCATGCCGTGTTAGGCTGACAGTGGAGGAGCGTGCGGTGGCCCAGACCTTTCATCGGCAAGAAGTGGAGGGCCTGCCCGCCTATGACTCAAGTCATGAAGGCGTGATGCCAGGTAAGGTTTTTTTTTCTATCGGGTGTGTAGCATGTGTGGGGGAGGGGGTGAAAGGGAATATGTGGCAAGTGTGTGGATCCTCCAACCTGTGAATGTTTTGTGTCATCCACAGATGTGCAGGAGGGTGATGGGCCATCTGGGCTGACTGCACCGTCCCCAGGACAGCAGCCTAATGAGTAGTGATGAGCGGAATACGCCATATTCGATTTCGCGATATTTCGCGAACATTTCGAAGAATATCTGCGAAGTTGTGCAGCAGGCAACAGGCACCGATGATATGGCACACGAAGTTTGGGGAATACAACAGGGTCCCCCAGACTTATCCAGGCATCGGAAACGTGACTTCAGGAGGCCAAAGGTGCGCTCCACCACTGCACGTGTTTGGGTGTGGGCTTCATTGTATCTTTCCTCTCCTGGGGTTTGGGGGTTTCCGGATAGGAGTCATGAGATGGGGTCCCAGTGGATATGCAGAGTCACCTGTAAGGGAAAAGACAGGAGGATGTTAGTCATGCATGTGCCCCTTGTGATGTGTGCATCATGGGGGGGGACAGTCATGCCTGCCACCCATGTCACTCACCAACCAGCCAGGTGGCCCCATACACGTTCTGATCAAATTCCATTCGGATGTGGCTTTGATTGTAGATGTAGCTGTCATGGCTGGATCCGGGGTGTTTGGCACAGACGTGCCATATGAGGCCTTGGGCATCGACTATCACCTGTACGTTGATGGAATGCCAATGCTTCCGATTGCGGTACATGTGCTCTGTCTCCTGGGGGGGCTGGAGTGCCACATGTGTGCAATCAATGGCCCCCACGGTGCGTGGGAATCTGGCAATTCTGTAGAAATCTGTCATTGCCTTCAGCCGCAGGTCCTCAGTGGTGGGTTTGATGATTTGGTTGGCCATGCGTCTGAGGATTGCAGGGACAACCTGGTGCACACATCTGCTCACGGAGGATTGTGACATCCCAGCCACCACTCCACTTGTATGCTGAAAAGAGCCACTGGCAAGGAAATGGAGTGTTGCCAGGACCTTGACCAGTGGCTGCACTGCATGTGAGCGTTGTGTTGGGCTGGTGATGTCCTCCTGCAGGGTTGTGGTTAATTCCAGGATGGCATGAGGGCTGAATCTGAAGATGCGATACACCTCACAATCACTCATGCCAAACAGGTCTATGCGTGTGCAGTATATCCTCTCCCGTGCCATCCTCCGTGCCCTCCTCCTTCTTTGCTCATCTAAAGTCAGTAGTATAGCTATGCGCGACGATGCCCCTGGCATGTTGGCATACAGATTGTTGTGCAACACGTGTAACTGCTCAGCTCCTCACTAACAGTGTTGCTTTATCTGACATGTAGACGATTTTTCTCTTTTTAGACCAGCTTTTATATGGTCTAAATTTAGACAGGACATTTTGCTGTTGCGCACACCGAGTAGCCTGCGCTGCACCAACGTTCTTTTGTGGATCCGCCGTAAGTCCCTCATTAGCATATTTGACTAGCAAATCAATGGTGTGTCTAGCGCAGTTTTGCGCGGACGGATGCGCCTGTCTAACGAAATTACGCTGGACAAAAAAAAGTAGATGTCTTGCGTATCTCGTTCTGGGAATGCCGTGCATCGAAACGCACGCGCACATTTAGACTTACGCCGCGCATCTACTGTTACGCAGGCGTAATCGCTCTGTGAATCTGGCCCTGTGTCTCTATCTCTCTATCTCTAACTGTCTGTCTGACTTGCTTTCTTTAACAAAGCCGGAACACACTACACGAGGCCGCCGTGCAGGCTGCCTTTTATAGTGTGGGGCGTGTACTAATCCCCCTGAGCCATAATTGGCCAAAGCCACCCTGGCTTTGGCCAATTATGGCTCTTCGTTTTTGGCGCGCTGTGATTGGCCAAGCATGCTGTATGTCCCGCATGCTTGGCCAATCACAGCGCTCAACGCCGCAGTGAATTATGGGACGTTTTACGTCACTCGAATTTGGCGCAAACGACCCGTTTTGTTCGGGTTTCGTCGAACGATCGAACGATCGAACGACCACTGTTCGAGTCGAACATACGTTCGTATGGAATGCAAAGCTCATCCCTATCGGCCGGCATCTTCATTCTTACTGTGGGCACCCAGCCGTGACAGCCTTCGGCTTCACGGCCGGGCACCCACTGCGAATGCGCTAACCGCACTGTGCATGCGCGCGCTGCGCGGCTCGCCGCTGATTGGACAGGCGATCGCATGGGACCTGTCATGTGTCCCATGCGATCGTCTACAGGGAGGGGCTGCTGTAGGTGATTAAGCTTAATTGCCTAACCAGCCCCTCGGCAGGAGGAAGTGGGACAGGAAGTCCCACTCCTCCTGAAGCCCCCACTCCCCCCCAAAAAAAATTACATGCCAAATGTGGCATGTAAGAGGGTGTGGAGTGGATTAAGCGGAAGTTCCATTTTTGGGTGGAACTCCGCTTTAAGACACTTACCTGCTCCACGGTCCAGTGATGCAGCCGCCCGGAGCATTGCTCCTCTCCCCCCCCCCGGTGCCTCCATTCACACTGTGGGCACCCGACTGCGCATGCGCGAATCACGCTGAGCTCTAGGAATGGACAGGCGATCTCCTGGGACCTGTCACGTGTCCCAGGAGATCTCCTAGAGGGAGGGGCCGCCTAAGGCGAGAGGAGTCGCCGCTTAGGTGGCCCGTAGGTGGAAGTAGGAAGTGGGACAGGAAGTTCCACTCATACCGAAAGCCCCCACCCCCCCAAAAAAAAAAAATGACATGCCAAATGTGGCATGTAAGGGGGTGAGGAGTGCTTAAAGCGGAAGTTCCACTTTTGAGTGGAACTCGGCTTTAATACTCTTAACTTCAAACACAAAAGAAATAATAGTGGATTATAGGCGATCAAGAAAGATCAATCTTTGCCCGGTTTATATAGGTGGTGAGGAGGTGGAAAGGGTGGACACTATTACATTCAAGGGAGTTGTCATGGTCTCAAAATACTTTTTTTCTAGTGAAAAAGAGGGCAGCAGAGACCGTTTTTCCTTCGGAGACTGAAGGAGGCTGGATTGCCCCTAAGGCTTCTGGTCAATTTCTATCATTGTACCATTGAGAGTATTCTTCTCCAATGCACTGTAGTGTGGTATGCCAGCTGCAGTGCGGAGGATAAGACGTGCCTATCTCGTGTGGTGAAAACAGCACAGAGGATCGTAGGAACAGAGCTACCTAATGTGTACACAATATGCCAGCCGAAATAGTGAAAAAGGGTCGCTAGAAAAATATGCACTAATATATCTGAGATACCGTGGTATGCATAAGTGCAGATGAATACAAACAATGAGTTATAGCATGCAATATATATATTAAGTGAACGATTATATCGCTATAAAAAGTCCATGTGCAAATAGGTTGCAAATTTAAATAAATAAATAAATAAATATATAGTCCCAGGAAAGGTTGTATATAACGTGCAAGGTGCTCGATAGTTCTTCAAAGTGCAAACAAGGAAGCAATCCACCTTCACCAATGGGTCACCTTAATAGGAAATAGATGGCTCCTTACCAAAGGTAGTTGACCTAATTACTTACGTAAAAAAAGGTCAAAATAGGCTTGGATGTTAGCAGTCAGCTCAATCATATGGAGGTTCAGAAGTCAGCACCATAGAACATACCGGATACCATAGGAAAAAGAAAATGCTGCCATAGTGTAATATTGTTTATTTTAACACAAAAGATAAAAACACAGTGCCGAGTGGCCGCATACTTGGGATGGTGCCCGTATCCAGCACTGAGGCTGTCCGCGTGTAGAAAATGGAGAGGATATGGTCATAGGCTGGAGAGCTGGCGTGCGTTCCACCGCATACAGCTGAGAAGCCAGGAGGACCGGAAGTGGATAGTTGTGCGTGCCCAGGTACCACCTCGACGTACGTTTCGTCTATAACGTCATCAGGAAGCGATGCCAGCCGAATATGCCAGCCGATTAAAAAAGCAGGCAAAAGCAATTAGTATTGATCCAACCCACCAAGGTTACAGTGTGTTTGTCCCATTGCCATCAGGGAAAATATATAGGATACTTAAAATGCACACTAATCACTTAAAGCATATTTTTTTTCCCTAGGGCTGTATTGTCCATAATCCCATCAGGTATAGTGTTTTAGGAATTTTATGTGGAATTCTAAAAAGTGTTAAATATATTTTTACGGAGTGGCTTGACGCATGGAGCAGTGAGACGTGCTTTCTCCTGGCTCCCTGGACCTCCAGCTTCATGGACTAAACCACCGCTGCAATCCGGCTCGAAACTGCCCCAGACTTGGCACATGGGGAAAGACAGGTCCCGGGCACAGAAGGGTACTGGTGGGGGTTGAAAAGGAGGCGATCTGGAGGACTTTTTTGCCCAAACTCGGGCCGCATCACAGCGCTGTTCTGAAGCCAAGATGGCGCAGGCTCCTCCATCCCCAGCGCGCTCTGAATCATCCCTGCAGTCACAGGTGAGCACACATGGCCCCCTCTCTCTCCTTGGGGAATCTGATTTTGTGCTCACCAGGAGCCACTCCAATGCCTTCCTGGGCTCTGGGGAAGGATGGGACATGGAAGATCAGTTCCGCTCCCTGCACAGTTATATCAGATCCCTGCCTACCAAAGCTGATTTTGAGCACTGTGTCCATAGGAATCAAAAAGGCCTACAAGAAAGAGACCTCTGATCCTAAAAAAGATGTGGGTGCACGTTTTGAGGACTTAGACGCCACCACTGATAGCCTCAGCAATGCAGTGCAGACACATGACAAAATCCTGAACTCCCACATGTTGCAGCAGTTGGCGTATCAGCAAGACGACATCGAGAACCGGAATCGTCGCAATAACATGCGCATCCGCGGAATTCCCATATCTGTGGACGCTAAGGCCCTGCCTGCCGCTGTGACCACCATTTTTAACCAACTGCTGCAACGTCCAAAGGATGACCCTATTGAACTGGACCGGGTTCACAGGACCTCGGGTCCTCGGACCCAGGATCCCTCCTTTATCCGTGACACACTATGCCGGGTCCACTTTTACAAAGTCAAGGAGACCATCATGAGAGCTGCTAGTTCGCAGGACACCATACTATTCAATGACATCCCAGTGATGCTCCTTCCCGACCATTCCCGCCAGACCTTGGCGATGAGAAAAGCCCTGAAGCCGCTCACTCTGCTTTTGCAATCCAAACAGATGAAGTATCAATGGAGATTCCCATTCTACCTACGAGTGCATCACAAAGGCAAAACTGCCATCTTACGCACCGTGGGAGACCTGCCTAACTTCTTCAGCACGCTGGAGCTTCCACAGGTGGCCCTCCCTCCCTGGCCGTTCGCGCCATCTACTCCTGGCTTGCCATTCGCCTCTCCGTGGCAATAGACACAATCCCAAGTCTTAGCATCGCCGGGACTCGGAAGACTGAACTGGTTTGATCTGTCTTATTCACTACACTTATCTTGCCTTCCCAAGGGGCTCTCCCCTAGTATGACACAGGGTTAATGCTACCGTAATCCCAATCCTGTTCTCTTTTTTTTTTTTTGCTTTTTTTTTTCTTGATGTCGCCTTTTTGCGGCCTGCTCATTCCCCGTGTCGGGATTGCTACCCTGGTCATCATGCTGTTTGTGTTACTTCATATTTTTTCTTGTTATTTTTTGCCTTTCCCTGAACCAATGGACTGCCATCTTTCCCAGGGACTGTTTGCGTTTTGGGGTCCCCTCCCACTGGGCCCTGGCCTGCTATAATGTCTTTTCTTTTCTTAACCATAAGGTTCTTTTTCCTCAGGTTGCTCAGTCTCCGTATTCTAGCTCAGAAGTTACCAGGAGACTGTTCCGGAGTGTCCCTTATACGTAACCTCAGACAGTTCGCCTGTTCTTTTGCAGCTTCATCGTTGCTATTTTTTTTTTTTTTTTTGTGTGTCTCGTACCGAATTTACACTTGATTGTAAACTATGCGTATCTGCCCATTTTTACCCTGCATATGTTTGATTCTTTATGCTCTGTTCTCATACCATTTTTTTTTTGTGTTATAGACGTTAAATTTAGGTTTTGTTTCATGTTTGTTTTTGTCTTTCCGTGGAGCTGGGGTCCGGGGATCAACCCTGCCTGGCGGACTTCCACTATACCCCCCCCGGGGTTTTTTGCTTTTTTGTGCAGCATCACCATGGATGCTGTATGCCTTGCTGTGAGTTTTTTTTCCTCTTTCCTTACTGCTTTTTGGAGCCACCTAGTGGCATTTTTTGTTATTGCTCTTTTTTTTTCATTTTTTTCTCTTCTTTTATTTGTTCTTTTTTTTTCCTCTTCCATTGATTGGTTACATTGGCTGCCCTCCCCACCCTTTATTTTTGTGTATTTGTTGCCCTGGCTGCTCTGTGATATGGGTGCTGAGGACGGTGGCCATGCTCAGATCTTGTCCCAATTTATCCTCTGGACCTCTTTGTTCTATACCTCTTCTTGCATTTTCTGTCTCTTTCTACTCTTCTCTTTTCTTTCCTTCTCCCCCCTTTCTCAATTTCTTCCCTCTCTGAATTTGTTCTGGCTGTGTCTCTTTCTATGTGGGTTGCTAACAAGACATAATCCTATCTCATGTACCCCTTCTCTCCTTCCCCTCTTCCCTCACCTACGTGCATCATGGCTTCTGTTTGCCCTTTAACCTTAGTATCTTTCAATTGTAGGGGGTTCAACACACCCGAGAAGCGGAGCCAGATTCTCTACCATTTCCACAAAAAACGTTCTAACATTTTACTCTTGCAGGAAACACACTTCCGGTCTGATTCTGTTCCAACCCCACGTAATAAGCATTATACAAGATGGTTCCACAGTACCAACCTCAGAGCCAAACCAAAGGGAGTATCTGTAGCGTTCCATAAATCTTTTAATCCAAAGGTTCTAGACACCCTTGTTGATGTTAATGGTCGCTTCATTTTTCTCAAACTGAAATTTAACAATTTTCTCTTTACAGTGGCCAACATCTACGTTCCTAACACAGGTCAGGCTCGGTTCCTCTCATCGGTTCTCACCAGACTGTCTTCCTTTGGGGGTCCCTGTTACATCATTGGTGGAGATCTTAATATTGTCATGTCCCCATCTGCTGACACAGCCTCGGGTAAGTCCTCCATACCACACTCCACACTGACACGCATCAAAACTCTCCTTCATTCCTCCCTTCTGGTGGATGTTTGGCATGTCCAGCATCCCACAGATTGGAACTATAGCCATTACTCGGCGGCACATAACTCGTATAGCAGGCTTGACCACTTTCTAATCTCTCAATCTTTGTTAGACACCCCCATTCAGGCTTCCATGGGTCAACTGCTTTGGTCCGACCATGCGCCGGTCTATTTGACCCTTGCACATCCCCCAACGTCACGGGGGGTTCACATTGGAGGTTGAATGATAATTTGCTGCGAGACCCCGTGTGTGTTGCAGATGTCTCCACCGCCATCCAGCACTTTATCTCTGATCATCTGTCAGACACCACCTCGCCTACCACTCAGTGGGAGGTCCTGAAATGTGTCATTAGAGGGGTACTCATTCAACGTGGCTCTCGTCTCAAAAAGATACTATCGAGTGACATCCGTCGTCTCCTTTCCACTATTGCAGAGCTTGAACCCCTGCATAAACGGGATCTGGACCCTGCAGTCTTTGTTTGACTTTCAAATGCCCGTCGAGACCTACTCCAGCTTCTCGACTCGCATTCGCTAGTAGCTCGGGATAGGGCATGCAATTTCCACTACTCATTGGCCAATAAATGCGGTAAACAGCTAGCACGGGTCCTGCACCCTAGATCTTCGCGTTGCACCATCCCCTTTATTTCACGCCCTGACAATACCAAATCGTTTAATACGACGGGTATTATTCTCGGATTTATAATCTCACGCCCACCGACTCGACCGTACGCTCCGCTCCCCCTGGTGGCGATATGTGGGATTATATCGTTGAGACGGCTCTGCCCACCATTGCCGCTTCTGATGTGGCTGAACTAGACAATCCCTTAGGCTCGTTCGAGTTTCTCAGCGCCATCAAGGGCTTGAAGGTAGGCAAGTGTCCCAGCCCAGACGGGTACACCCCTCGTTTCTATAAAACATTTGCTTCACTGTTGGCACGTTTGATGGCTAAGGCTTTCGATGCATGGATGATTCCCTCCCTCCACCCAAGGCGTTGTTAGCTGCTAACATCTCCATTATACCCAAGCCGGGCAAGGACCCCTCCCAATGCAGCAGCTACCAGCCAATATCCCTGCTCAATGTCGATCTGAAATTGTTTGCCAAGGTACTGGCCAACCGTCTATCCCCTCTACTCCCCGGTGTGATTCACAATGACCAAGTGGGATTTGTCCTGGGCCGAGAAGCCAGGAACAATACCACCAGGACGATCCATTTAATTTCCCTTATCCAACGCAAAGGCCTGAAGGCTTGTCTCCTCTCCTTTGAAGCTGAAAAAGTGTTTGATGGCGTAAACTGGAGATTCCTTCGGCACTCGCTTGAACAGTTGGGATTGGGTATGCCCTTTATCTCCAATGTGATGTCCCTTTATTCACATCCTTCGGCCTCAGTCTTGGTTAATGGCTCTACCTCGGACTCCTTTGACATCTCCAACGGCACCTGGCAGGGCTGTCCCCTATCCCCCCTCATATTCGTTATTGTCATAGAACATTTAGCCTGTGCCATTAGAAAAAAAACACTTCCATACATGGAATCCAAACTCCTTCCTCTCATCACAAATTATCTCTTTACAGGGATGACCTCCTGGTGTACATTTAGGACCCCTTTTTCTCACTGCCATCCCTTTTCGCTGAATTCCGTCGCTTTGGCTCGTTCAGCAACTTTAAACTTAACGTTTCCAAGACCGAGGCCCTCAACGTATCCCTCCCTCCTGCCACTATGACTAGGCTTAAAGCCAATTTTTCTTTCCAGTGGCAAACAAGGGGGATTTCATATCTTGGGGTATATATCTTGGGGTATATATCTTCTTCAAACGATTCCTATTATAGTTCCCAAATCCTTCTTCGTTTCCCTACGTTCCCTAGCCATTAGATTCTTGTGGAGCCAAGGGCTGCCTAGGGTGAAAAATAATTTGCTCACCCATTCTAAATTGCAAGGTGGGGTTGGTCTCCCCGATTTTGAATTGTATTACAAATCCACCCATGTGGCGAGAGTCCTGGAATGGTTCCCGTGTTCTTTTTTGAAGTCCTCTGTTGCCATAGAGCAGGACCTGGCACACGTGGAGTCGTTGACCTTAGAGCTCTGTTGTGGGGATATAGGTTCGAGTTTATGCTCATGCCCTTCCCTCCCCACTAACTTTGGCATCTCTCAGGATCTGGTATAACAGGGGGTTATGCTTCCTACTATCCTCTGATCCTTCGCTATTGACCTCTCTGTTTGATAATCCTATCTTCCCTCAGGGTCTTGGGGTACAGTCGTTGGGTCCCTTCTAACGGACCACATGGCCACAGGCGCGCTCCTTTGTACACCCGTTATGGGGGTCGTCTGTGATACCGGAGGGATCACATGATTGGCTAACCACTATTCACCTCTCTACACTCACTAGGCACCTACATTCCTCCTCCCAAATACACCGCCCTTGTACTGAATTTGAACGGCTGTGTTCACTCTCGGAGACCACTAGACACATTTTATCGGCCATATATAGTCTCCTTCAGATGCTCACACATGCAGAGCTACCCCCTTACACCAGAGCGTGGTCAGCAGACTTAGGTGAGGATGTCTCGAATCCTGAATGGCAGACTTTATTCCACTTCACTCATAAGTCCACAATCTCTTGCTACTCTCAGGAAAAGAATTACAAGATTCTCTCAAGATGGTACAGGGTCCCCTATACGTTGCACAAAATATTTCCGTCTACTCCGGCATCCTGTTGGCGATGTTCTACAGCCATTGAGACCTATCTGCATGTCTGGTGGGAATGTGAGAGGATCCGCCCCTTCTGGACCCAGGTATTTGACTGTTTCAATAAGACTTATTGTGAATAGCTGGTCCCCTCCCCTAAGATTGCCCTCCTTTCTGTGCTTCCTGGTTCGATAACATCGCAGAAGTCTCCTCTGTTTCCTTATGTCCTCAGCGAGGCAGCTCATACCTTCCTACTGGAAGTCGACCACCACTCCCCCGCTATATCACTTGGTTTCGATTATGAATATATATACAAAGGACAAAGGCACGCAACAATGTGACATATGTATAGAAAAATATGTGTTTCCACAGCAAACTGCAAATAGTGAAAATAAATACAAATAATATTGTGAAAAAGGAATGTACAACGTCCCAAATAGGATTCCAATTGGATATCCTCAATTAAGCTGAGCATCTGAGCTACATCTTGGAGTGAAACATCTCTTGGAGTGAAAAATCTCTTCAGCCTTTCTGAGTAGTCCTGAGCTGTCAGCAGTGGAGTGATTCCTAGGACCCAGCCGCGGATAAGTGTGTTGAATGCTTTACTGACCCCTGGAAGGGTCCAACATTGCGGTAAGCGGCCATCTATCACTTCCTTACATAGAACAGATGAGGGTCATCATTGGAATTATCTACAACACTACATTGGGAAATTTCCTATGAACTGTGTTTCAGAGGCATTAGGAAACACGTTTTTGAGCACCTAACAATTGGAATCCTATTTGGGACGTTGTACATTCCTTTTTCACAATATTATTTGTATTTATTTTCACTATTTGCAGGTTGCTGTGGAAACACATATTTTTCTATACATATGTCACATTGTTGCGCGCCTTTGTCCTTTGTATATATATGTCTTGTGGAGCCCACACTAATCACTTAAAGCATATTTTTTTTCCCCTAGGGCTGTATTGTCCATAATCCCATCAGGTATAGTGTTTTAGGAATTTTATGTGGAATTCTAAAAAGTGTTAAATATATTTTTACGGCGTGGCTTGACGCATGGAGCAGTGAGACGTGCTTTCTCCTGGCTCCCTGGACCTCCAGCTTCATGGACTAAACCACCGCTGCAATCCGGCTCGAAACTGCCCCAGACTTGGCACATGGGGAAAGACAGGTCCCGGGCACAGAAGGGTACTGGTGGGGGTTGAAAAGGAGGCGATCTGGAGGACTTTTTTGCCCAAACTCGGGCCGCATCACAGCGCTGTTCTGAAGCCAAGATGGCGCAGGCTCCTCCATCCCCAGCGCGCTCTGAATCATCCCTGCAGTCGCAGGTGAGCACACATGGCCCCCTCTCTCTCCTTGGGGAATCTGATTTTGTGCTCACCAGGAGCCACTCCAATGCCTTCCTGGGCTCTGGGGAAGGATGGGACATGGAAGATCAGTTCCGCTCCCTGCACAGTTATATCAGATCCCTGCCTACCAAAGCTGATTTTGAGCACTGTGTCCATAGGAATCAAAAAGGCCTACAAGAAAGAGACCTCTGATCTTAAAAAAGATGTGGGTGCACGTTTTGAGGACTTAGACGCCACCACTGATAGCCTCAGCAATGCAGTGCAGACACATGACAAAATCCTGAACTCCCACATGTTGCAGCAGTTGGCGTATCAGCAAGACGACATCGAGAACCGGAATCGTCGCAATAACATGCGCATCCGCGGAATTCCCATATCTGTGGACGCCAAGGCCCTGCCTGCCGCTGTGACCACCATTTTTAACCAACTGCTGCAACGTCCAAAGGATGACCCTATTGAACTGGACCGGGTTCACAGGACCTCGGGTCCTCGGACCCAGGATCCCTCCTTTATCCGTGACACACTATGCCGGGTCCACTTTTACAAAGTCAAGGAGACCATCATGAGAGCTGCTAGTTCGCAGGACACCATACTATTCAATGACATCCCAGTGATGCTCCTTCCCGACCATTCCCGCCAGACCTTGGCGATGAGAAAAGCCCTGAAGCCGCTCACTCTGCTTTTGCAATCCAAACAGATGAAGTATCAATGGAGATTCCCATTCTACCTACGAGTGCATCACAAAGGCAAAACTGCCATCTTACGCACCGTGGGAGACCTGCCTAACTTCTTCAGCACGCTGGAGCTTCCACAGGTGGCCCTCCCTCCCTGGCCGTTCGCGCCATCTACTCCTGGCTTGCCATTCGCCTCTCCGTGGCAATAGACACAATCCCAAGTCTTAGCATCGCCGGGACTCGGAAGACTGAACTGGTTTGATCTGTCTTATTCACTACACTTATCTTGCCTTCCCAAGGGGCTCTCCCCTAGTATGACACAGGGTTAATGCTACCGTAATCCCAATCCTGTTCTCTTTTTTTTTTTTGCTTTTTTTTTTCTTGATGTCGCCTTTTTGCGGCCTGCTCATTCCCCGTGTCGGGATTGCTACCCTGGTCATCATGCTGTTTGTGTTACTTCATATTTTTTCTTGTTATTTTTTGCCTTTCCCTGAACTAATGGACTGCCATCTTTCCCAGGGACTGTTTGCGTTTTGGGGTCCCCTCCCACTGGGCCCTGGCCTGCTATAATGTCTTTTCTTTTCTTAACCATAAGGTTCTTTTTCCTCAGGTTGCTCAGTCTCCGTATTCTAGCTCAGAAGTTACCAGGAGACTGTTCCGGAGTGTCCCTTATACGTAACCTCAGACAGTTCGCCTGTTCTTTTGCAGCTTCATCGTTGCTATTTTATTTTTTTTTTTTTGTGTGTCTCGTACCGAATTTACACTTGATTGTAAACTATGCGTATCTGCCCATTTTTACCCTGCATATGTTTGATTCTTTATGCTCTGTTCTCATACCATTTTTTTTTTGTGTTATAGACGTTAAATTTAGGTTTTGTTTCATGTTTGTTTTTGTCTTTCCGTGGAGCTGGGGTCCGGGGATCAACCCTGCCTGGCGGACTTCCACTATACCCCCCCCCCCCCCCCGGGGTTTTTTGCTTTTTTGTGCAGCATCACCATGGATGCTGTATGCCTTGCTGTGAGTTTTTTTTCCTCTTTCCTTACTGCTTTTTGGAGCCACCTAGTGGCATTTTTTGTTATTGCTCTTTTTTTTTCTTTTTTTTCTCTTCTTTTATTTGTTCTTTTTTTTTCCTCTTCCATTGATTGGTTACATTGGCTGCCCTCCCCACCCTTTATTTTTGTGTATTTGTTGCCCTGGCTGCTCTGTGATATGGGTGCTGAGGACGGTGGCCATGCTCAGATCTTGTCCCAATTTATCCTCTGGACCTCTTTGTTCTATACCTCTTCTTGCATTTTCTGTCTCTTTCTACTCTTCTCTTTTCTTTCCTTCTCCCCCCTTTCTCAATTTCTTCCCTCTCTGAATTTGTTCTGGCTGTGTCTCTTTCTATGTGGGTTGCTAACAAGACATAATCCTATCTCATGTACCCCTTCTCTCCTTCCCCTCTTCCCTCACCTACGTGCATCATGGCTTCTGTTTGCCCTTTAACCTTAGTATCTTTCAATTGTAGGGGGTTCAACACACCCGAGAAGCGGAGCCAGATTCTCTACCATTTCCACAAAAAACGTTCTAACATTTTACTCTTGCAGGAAACACACTTCCGGTCTGATTCTGTTCCAACCCCACGTAATAAGCATTATACAAGATGGTTCCACAGTACCAACCTCAGAGCCAAACCAAAGGGAGTATCTGTAGCGTTCCATAAATCTTTTAATCCAAAGGTTCTAGACACCCTTGTTGATGTTAATGGTCGCTTCATTTTTCTCAAACTGAAATTTAACAATTTTCTCTTTACAGTGGCCAACATCTACGTTCCTAACACAGGTCAGGCTCGGTTCCTCTCATCGGTTCTCACCAGACTGTCTTCCTTTGGGGGTCCCTGTTACATCATTGGTGGAGATCTTAATATTGTCATGTCCCCATCTGCTGACACAGCCTCGGGTAAGTCCTCCATACCACACTCCACACTGACACGCATCAAAACTCTCCTTCATTCCTCCCTTCTGGTGGATGTTTGGCATGTCCAGCATCCCACAGATTGGAACTATAGCCATTACTCGGCGGCACATAACTCGTATAGCAGGCTTGACCACTTTCTAATCTCTCAATCTTTGTTAGACACCCCCATTCAGGCTTCCATGGGTCAACTGCTTTGGTCCGACCATGCGCCGGTCTATTTGACCCTTGCACATCCCCCAACGTCACGGGGGGTTCACATTGGAGGTTGAATGATAATTTGCTGCGAGACCCCGTGTGTGTTGCAGATGTCTCCACCGCCATCCAGCACTTTATCTCTGATCATCTGTCAGACACCACCTCGCCTACCACTCAGTGGGAGGTCCTGAAATGTGTCATTAGAGGGGTACTCATTCAACGTGGCTCTCGTCTCAAAAAGATACTATCGAGTGACATCCGTCGTCTCCTTTCCACTATTGCAGAGCTTGAACCCCTGCATAAACGGGATCTGGACCCTGCAGTCTTTGTTTGACTTTCAAATGCCCGTCGAGACCTACTCCAGCTTCTCGACTCGCATTCGCTAGTAGCTCGGGATAGGGCATGCAATTTCCACTACTCATTGGCCAATAAATGCGGTAAACAGCTAGCACGGGTCCTGCACCCTAGATCTTCGCGTTGCACCATCCCCTTTATTTCACGCCCTGACAATACCAAATCGTTTAATACGACGGGTATTATTCTCGGATTTATAATCTCACGCCCACCGACTCGACCGTACGCTCCGCTCCCCCTGGTGGCGATATGTGGGATTATATCGTTGAGACGGCTCTGCCCACCATTGCCGCTTCTGATGTGGCTGAACTAGACAATCCCTTAGGCTCGTTCGAGTTTCTCAGCGCCATCAAGGGCTTGAAGGTAGGCAAGTGTCCCAGCCCAGACGGGTACACCCCTCGTTTCTATAAAACATTTGCTTCACTGTTGGCACGTTTGATGGCTAAGGCTTTCGATGCATGGATGATTCCCTCCCTCCACCCAAGGCGTTGTTAGCTGCTAACATCTCCATTATACCCAAGCCGGGCAAGGACCCCTCCCAATGCAGCAGCTACCAGCCAATATCCCTGCTCAATGTCGATCTGAAATTGTTTGCCAAGGTACTGGCCAACCGTCTATCCCCTCTACTCCCCGGTGTGATTCACAATGACCAAGTGGGATTTGTCCTGGGCCGAGAAGCCAGGAATAATACCACCAGGACGATCCATTTAATTTCCCTTATCCAACGCAAAGGCCTGAAGGCTTGTCTCCTCTCCTTTGAAGCTGAAAAAGTGTTTGATGGCGTAAACTGGAGATTCCTTCGGCACTCGCTTAAACAGTTGGGATTGGGTATGCCCTTTATCTCCAATGTGATGTCCCTTTATTCACATCCTTCGGCCTCAGTCTTGGTTAATGGCTCTACCTCGGACTCCTTTGACATCTCCAACGGCACCTGGCAGGGCTGTCCCCTATCCCCCCTCATATTCGTTATTGTCATAGAACATTTAGCCTGTGCCATTAGAAAAAAAACACTTCCATACATGGAATCCAAACTCCTTCCTCTCATCACAAATTATCTCTTTACAGGGATGACCTCCTGGTGTACATTTAGGACCCCTTTTTCTCACTGCCATCCCTTTTCGCTGAATTCCGTCGCTTTGGCTCGTTCAGCAACTTTAAACTTAACGTTTCCAAGACCGAGGCCCTCAACGTATCCCTCCCTCCTGCCACTATGACTAGGCTTAAAGCCAATTTTTCTTTCCAGTGGCAAACAAGGGGGATTTCATATCTTGGGGTATATATCTTGGGGTATATATCTTCTTCAAACGATTCCTATTATAGTTCCCAAATCCTTCTTCGTTTCCCTACGTTCCCTAGCCATTAGATTCTTGTGGAGCCAAGGGCTGCCCAGGGTGAAAAATAATTTGCTCACCCATTCTAAATTGCAAGGTGGGGTTGGTCTCCCCGATTTTGAATTGTATTACAAATCCACCCATGTGGCGAGAGTCCTGGAATGGTTCCCGTGTCCTTTTTTGAAGTCCTCTGTTGCCATAGAGCAGGACCTGGCACACGTGGAGTCGTTGACCTTAGAGCTCTGTTGTGGGGATATAGGTCCGAGTTTATGCTCATGCCCTTCCCTCCCCACTAACTTTGGCATCTCTCAGGATCTGGTATAACAGGGGGTTATGCTCCCTACTATCCTCTTATCCTTCGCTATTGACCTCTCTGTTTGATAATCCTATCTTCCCTCAGGGTCTTGGGGTACAGTCGTTGGGTCCCTTCTAACGGACCACATGGCCACAGGCGCGCTCCTTTGTACACCCGTTATGGGGGTCGTCTGTGATACCGGAGGGATCACATGATTGGCTAACCACTATTCACCTCTCTACACTCACTAGGCACCTACATTCCTCCTCCCAAATACACCGCCCTTGTACTGAATTTGAACGGCTGTGTTCACTCTCGGAGACCACTAGACACATTTTATCGGCCATATATAGTCTCCTTCAGACGCTCACACATGCAGAGCTACCCCCTTACACCAGAGCGTGGTCAGCAGACTTAGGTGAGGATGTCTCGAATCCTGAATGGCAGACTTTATTCCACTTCACTCATAAGTCCACAATCTCTTGCTACTCTCAGGAAAAGAATTACAAGATTCTCTCAAGATGGTACAGGGTCCCCTATACGTTGCACAAAATATTTCCGTCTACTCCGGCATCCTGTTGGCGATGTTCTACAGCCATTGAGACCTATCTGCATGTCTGGTGGGAATGTGAGAGGATCCGCCCCTTCTGGACCCAGGTATTTGACTGTTTCAATAAGACTTATTGTGAATAGCTGGTCCCCTCCCCTAAGATTGCCCTCCTTTCTGTGCTTCCTGGTTCGATAACATCGCAGAAGTCTCCTCTGTTTCCTTATGTCCTCAGCGAGGCAGCTCATACCTTCCTACTGGAAGTCGACCACCACTCCCCCGCTATATCACTTGGTTTCGATTATGAATATATATACAAAGGACAAAGGCACGCAACAATGTGACATATGTATAGAAAAATATGTGTTTCCACAGCAAACTGCAAATAGTGAAAATAAATACAAATAATATTGTGAAAAAGGAATGTACAACGTCCCAAATAGGATTCCAATTGGATATCCTCAATTAAGCTGAGCATCTGAGCTACATCTTGGAGTGAAACATCTCTTGGAGTGAAAAATCTCTTCAGCCTTTCTGAGTAGTCCTGAGCTGTCAGCAGTGGAGTGATTCCGAGGACCCAGCCGCGGATAAGTGTGTTGAATGCTTTACTGACCCCTGGAAGGGTCCAACATTGCGGTAAGCGGCCATCTATCACTTCCTTACATAGAACAGATGAGGGTCATCATTGGAATTATCTACAACACTACATTGGGAAATTTCCTATGAACTGTGTTTCAGAGGCATTAGGAAACAAGTTTTTGAGCACCTAACAATTGGAATCCTATTTGGGACGTTGTACATTCCTTTTTCACAATATTATTTGTATTTATTTTCACTATTTGCAGGTTGCTGTGGAAACACATATTTTTCTATACATATGTCACATTGTTGCGCGCCTTTGTCCTTTGTATATATATGTCTTGTGGAGCCCTATATTGGGCTTCTTTGTATTAAGGTGCAGCATTTTTCACTTTTATTTTCAATTTTTTCACGTTTTTTTACATCTATATATCAATCATTTAAGGGGTGGTAGCGCGGATTGTTTTTGTCTTTAGTTTTTCGATTATGAATGACACTATGAGAATGGAGGAGATGCTGGCTCTTGACAATGATACCTATGATAACTACAGACAGCTGTGGCTCATTTGGCTCCACTTCTCTTCCTCTGATACCTTGGCTAACATGTTGTCCCCTTCGACATGATTGTCCCCACATTTCCTTCTGCTCTGGGGCCGGTTAGACTCACGCTCCTGGGTCTCTCCCCCCACGCCTACCCTACTTTGCCTTTTCCCACCTGTCTTGTCGGCGGCCCACGCCCTCTTTTTATGCTCCCCCTCTCATCCTCCCTAACCTGTTTCCCTTTCCCTTCCTTCCACCCATTCCCTCCTCTTCTTCCCCCCTCTTTTCTCACCTTTCCCTATTCTTGCCCCCTGTTTCCTCGTCTTTTCTTTGTCACTTCTTCTAATTTTGTCTTGCTTTCAGCTTTATAAACAAAAATATTGCGCTAAAAAATGACAGTGGTAGACACAATGTGAATACAAATCAATGTATAAAAGCAATTAAATAATTGGAAAAAGGCAGCCAGCACACCAGTGGATGACAGGTAAAGCAAAAAAGGAAAAAAGTGCAGCGCCAAAATTTTTTTTTTTACAGAAGGAGCTTCACCTGAAGCAGGTGAGTCTCAAAGTGATATAATCTATTGAGTGATAAGCTTGCGTCCATCCACCCAAATGACCAAAAAAATGTGTAAACAAGCTGGATATTAATCCAGCAAACACCTTGTGATAATAAGTCCCCAAAAAAGTGAGTAAAAAATGAATATTCCCAATAGTTTATGGGTGTCCTTAGACTTCACAATCTTTATTTCCTGTTGTCTTTGTTAAGACCTCCCCATCTTCATATTGACAATCCGTAGTATATAGATGAATTAAACACGCTTACCAGCTGTTGTTGACCCGCTGACACCATACGGTGAGTGGGTCATGAAGGCTTATGTGGGCCGACCGCCATCCTTGGAATGGGACGTAGATATAATTCTCACTCCCGACACTCCATAGAAGGTCCAAGGAAGAAGCTGGTGAGGAAAGTCACAGGATTTCCCAATGGGGTAAGGTAAGTCCTGGTAAGCTGCAGGCCAAGCGTCAAGGCACAGGGTGGCCTGCAGCTTACCAGGACTTACCTTACCCCATTGGGTAAGTCCTGGTAAGCTGCAGGCCAAGCGTCAAGGCACAGGGTGCCTATTCATTTATTACTCACTTTTTTTGGGACTTATTATCACAAGGTGTTTGCTGGATTAATATCCAGCTTGTTTACACATTTTTTTTGTCATTTGGGTGGATGGCCGCAAGCTTATCACGCAATAGATTATATCACTTTGAGACTCACCTGCTTCAGGTGAAGCTCCTTCTGTAAAAAAAAAAATTTTGGCGCTGCACTTTTTTCCTTTTTTGCTTTCAGCTTTGCCTGTCCTTATCTCTCCTCTTCTTTTTATTTTTATTTTTTATTTTAGTATTTCTATACCTTAGATTACTGTTACAGTTCTACCAAATGAAAGAGCCCCTAATGTTTGCACATGATTCTTGCTTACAGTTACGGTTGTAGTGGCTCCTTGTTGGTGAGAGTCCTGCTGTGGGTGATAGCCATCAGACTGACTCCCCTACTGATCATATTTTTGACTGTGTGCAGACTGTAACGCCTCATGTTATGTCTTTTTTCTGTTTTGTATTGTTCAAATACCAATAAATATATTTTCAACTCTAAATATATTTTTACCTGCTTAAGGACCGCCACACGATGATAGAGCGGCACACCTGGGCATGAGCACGTACAGGTACGTTGCCTTTAAAAGCCCAGCCGTGGGTCGCACGTGACCCAGTCCTGAGCTCCATGGCCGCTCCCTCGGGACCGATCGCCGCCGGTGTCCCGCGATCTGGTCACAGAGCTGAAGAATGGGGAGGGGCAAGTGTAAACAAACCTTCCCCGTTCATCCAAGTGAGAGTGTCACTGATCGTCTGTTCCCTGTCATAGGGAACGGCAATCAGTGATGTCACATGCCAAGCCACACCCCCTAACAGTTAGAATCACTCACTAGAAAACACTTAACCCCTTCAGCGCTCCCTACAGGTTAACCCCTTCACTGCCAGGGTCATTTTCACAGTAACCAGTGCATTTGTATAGCACTGACCGCTGTAAAAATGACAATGGTCCCAAAAATGTGTCAAATGTGTCTGATGTGTCCGCCATAAAACTATCCCCTATTTTGTACACGCTATAACTTTTGCGCGAACCAATCAATATACACTTATTGTGATTTTTTTTTTTACCAAAATTTGTAGAAGAATACATATCGGCCTAAACTGAAAATAAAATTTATATAAAAAAAAAAAAAGGAGGGGGATATTTATTATAGCAAAAAGTACAAAATGTTGCTTTTTATTTCAAAATTGTCACTCTATTTTTGTTTATGGCGCAAAAAAAAAAAAAACACAGGAAAACAAAGGACGTTAATTATGTTTGGGAGCCACGTTGCACTACTGCGCGATTGTTCGTTTAAAGCGACGCAGTGCCGAATTGCAAAAAGTGCTCTGGCTTAAGCCAAATGGTCCGAGGCTTAAGTTGTTAACATTGCATGCAGCTTTAGGCTCCATTCACAGCAAGGTAGTTTGTATTTGAGCGTTTCTGCAGTGCTTTTTGCAGGTTTTTACCACGATTGTGCCTCGATTTGTGTTTTCTCTGCTTTTTTTGTTGTTGTTGGGCAGATTAAAAACGTAAAATGCAAATTGCAGTAAAAATGCAATAAAACCGCACTATAGGCTTTTCTGCAGCTTCCCCATTGAAGTCTATTGAACCAAAGAAAAGCAATTTTTGCATTTAAAAATCCCAGACCCTTTTTAAAAACAGAGGCACGAAAATGCCTCTGCATCCATAGGAACCCACTTTAAAAATAATGTCCTGCGTTTCTGCAAAAAGCATGAAAAAAACACATTGTTGTGAATTAAGCCTTAAGACATCTCCCAAGCATGTTATCTACAGAATGGGTATATTTTCAATGTTTCTCTTGAATCCGCATGAAAAGACCCTCACTCCACTTGAGTACATAAAAAGTACTAAAAAAAATATAAGTAGTGCAGCGCAAAAATTAAATGTATAACACAAAATATCAACAAGAAAAAATGTCCATAAGTGCATTGAAAATCCAAAGTGAATATAAGGAACCAAATCCAAAGGGTGATTGATGAAGACAGAAGAAACCTCCACCGAGAAAGGTAAGAATGGCCTCTCACCTTATTGCATAGACCAAACAGGTCAAACAGCATATAATAACCAGAACCTCCTTAATCATCCGATCAATCCAGCAGCGGATCACTCATTGCGGCATCAGTGGACACAGCTGGTAAAAGACAAAAGAATTGTAGGGGATGTTGCGCCTCTCCTCCGTGATCTGGGTGTGCTTCTTCGGAATACAGTAAAAGGGAGCAGCAGTATGATCGCTGCTGTAAAGATACAAGCCCACACAGTGATATCATCGACTGAGCCTGGATCCTTTGCTCCTCCTCTATGTGATGCTGCTGCTGCTGCTTCCTTGACGGGTCCAGTTTTCATTACTGTACCCGATGCACATCCAGAAAGCCTGTGACTATCCCTTTCAGGAGTAGTCTAAACAGGCATAGCAGGAAATTCTGATCCGTTGGGGTGTCAGGAACGAATACGCGTCTCTCCACAGATTAGATGGTAGAATCCACAGCTCCTCATGGGGTTAACCACTGCTTCCAAATGAAACTTGCATAGATGTATGTAGAGTTGCCACCTCATCCCTTTAAAACAGAACACATAAAAAGTACAGCTGGTACATGTTCCCCATGACAGTGCCAGTGGACAATTAGGCCAAAAATAAGCTAGCGTTTGACAACATTCACCCCCACCCCCCATAGATTTTAATGGGATTTGCCTGTAAGTTTGGGTTTGCCGTATTTTAGGCAAAATTCAAATGCTTGGCAAATCAAACCTGGAAAGCCATCACTAGTACACATTTGTTGTTTGAAAAGTCAGGTGAAAAAAAACATAGTGACATACACAGAGAGGAAGCTGCCAGTGTCTCCCTCCCTTCTCTGATCCATCGTCACTCTGCACTGGAATAACCCTACAATGTCAAATTATGCAGGAAATGTGCAAAACAGATCTGATTAAAAAATAAATTATACTTTGTATCAGTGGGTGCGAGCAGCTCCGCAAAGGTTATGGCTGGTGTGGCTACTTGGCATCAATGCATTTAATTAATGGCCAAGGCATGATAATTAAACATAAAACTATTTCAGAATGATAAACTTATTCTGCAGGGAGATTATTGATTGCTGCAACCTTAAATGACATTATTTGGTATTTTATGGATGTTATGGATTTTGGTCTGTGAAGTGGATATAAATTAGCATGAATTAGTATATGATGGTGATTCTTCAATTGAAATGTCTCTGAATATCAATTGAATCTTGGTAATAACATTTTGAGTGTTGATGGGTGTCAATATCACTCTGTAAGCAAAAAAAAATCAAACATAGTCATCTACCTTGTCATATTTAATTAACCACTTTAGCCCCGGACCATATTGCTGTCCAAAGACCAGAGCACTTTTTGTGATTCGGCACTGCGTCGCTTTAACTGACAATTGCGCGGTCGTGCGACGTGGCTCCCAAACAAAATTGGCGTCCTTTTTTTCCCACAAATAGAGCTTTCTTTTGGTGGTATTTGATCATCTCTGCGGTTTTTATTTTTTGCGCTATAAACAAAAATAGAGCGACTATTTTGAAAAAAATGCAATATTTTTTACATTTTGCTATAATAAATATCCCCAAAAAAGATATAAAAAAACATTTTTTTCCCTCAGTTTAGGCCGATACGTATTCTTCTACATATTTTTCGTAAAAAAAAATCGCAATTAGCGTTTATTGATTGGTTTGCACAAAATTTATAGCGTTTACAAAAAAGGGGGTAGTTTTATGGCATTTTTATTAATATTTTTTATTTTACTAGTAATGGCGGCGATCAGCGTTTTTTTTCGGTACTGCGATATTATGGCGGACACATCGGACACTTTTGATACATTTTTGGGACCATTGGCATTTTTATAGCGATCAATGCTATAAAAATGCATTGGATTACTATAAAAATGCCATTGGCAATGAAGGGGTTAACACTAGGGGGCGGGGAAGGGGTTAAGTGTGTTCCTATTTGTGTTCTTACTGTGTGGGGGGGTGAACTCACTAGGGGGAATCATTGATCTTCCGTTCATACGCGCCCCCTAGTGGCCGCGAAAGTCCCAAAGTAGGATGACGGGCTCTCGCGCAGGAGAGCCGACCTGCCGCCGTATAACTGCGGCGGCTGGTCGGCTAGTGGTTAAGGTACCTTAATAAATAGTACAAGTGGTTTAACACTTGCACGATTAACGTTGTAAAATATATGATCCATAGATGTAGTTCATATACTGTATAATTAAAAATTATTATGTATTGAAGTTTGATCACACTGTCACTACATGTGGTTCATTTAAAGGGGTGTTCCAACCCAAAAAGTGTAGCTGCTGGCTTTTAATAAACACTCACTTACCTGCTCCTGCGTTCCAGCGACGCGCCGACCGGGGCTCCGCTCCTTTCCCCCCCTCCCCAGCCGGCGTCTCCATCCCGACTGTGGGCACCCGGCCGTGACAGCCTTCAGCTCCACGGCCGGGCACCCACTGCGCATGCGCGAGCCGCACTGCGCATGCGCGCGGCGCGGCTCGCCGCTGATTGGAGAGGTGATCGCATGGGACCTGTCAGTGTCCCATGTGATCACCTACAGGGAGGGTCTGGTGTAGGCGATTAAGGCTTAATTGCCTAACCAGCCCCTCGGCGGAAGCAGGAAGTGGGACAGGAAGTCCCACTCCTATTGAAGCCCCCACTCCCCCCCAAAAAAAATACATGCCAAATGTGGCATGTAAGGGGGAGGGGAGGGGATTAAAGAAAAGTCATTTTTTAGGGTGGAACTCCTCTTTAATGATTGACTACAGAATAAGTAGAAGGGATCCTTATGCTACTGAAGCCATTTTGAGATTATTTGCACACATGTTAAAATGCCTAGTTTAGGCTTGAAGATTATGTAAAATCCCCAAAACCTTGTATATTTTCTAAAAACACAGGCCCAGATTCACAGAGCGATTACGCCTGCGCAACAGGAGATGCGCGTGCGTAAGTCGAAATGTGCGTGTGCGTTTCGATGCACGGCATCCCCAGAACGAGATACGCAAAAAATCTACTTTTTTTTGTCCCGCATAATTTCGTTAGACTGGCGCATCCGTCGGCGCAAAAGTGCGCTAGACAGACCATTGATTTGCTAGTCAAATATGCTAATGAGGGACTTACGGGGATCCACAAAAGAACGTTGGGGCAGCGCAGGCGACGCAGTGTGCGCAACAGCAAAATGTCCTGTCTAAAATTAGAGCATATAAAAGCTGGTCTAAAAAGAGAAAAAAAGTCTACTTGTTAGATAATGCAACACTGTTAGTGAGGAGCTCAGCAGTCACACGTGTTGCACAACAATCTGTATGCCAACATGCCAGGGGCATCGTCGTACATAGCTATACTACTGACTTTAGATGAACAAAGAAGGATGACGGCACGGAGGATGGCACGGAGGATGGCACGGGAGAGGATATACCGCACCCGCATAGACCTGTTTGGCATGAGTGATTCTGAGGTGTATCGCATCTTCAGATTCACCCCTCATGTCATCCTGGAATTAACCACAGGACATCACCAGCCAAACACACCGCTCACATGCAGTGCAGCCACTGGTCAAGGTCATGGCAACACTCCATTTCCTTGCCAGTGGCTCTTTTCAGCGTACAAGTGGAGTGGTGGCTGGGATGTCACAATCCTCCATGAGCAGATGTGTGCACCAGGTTATCCCTGCAATCCTCAGACGCATGGCCAACCAAATCATTAAACCCACCACTGAGGACCTGCGGCTGAAGGCAATGACAGATTTCTACAGAATTGCCAGATTCCCACGCACTGTGGGGGCCATTGATTGCACACATGTGGCACTCCAGCCCCCCCAGAAGACAGAGCACATGTACCGCAATCGGAAGCATTGGCATTCCATCAACGTACAGGTGATAGTCGATGCCCAAGGCCTCATATGGCACATCCGTGCCAAACACCCAGGGTCCATCCATGACAGCTACATATACAATCAATGCCTTATCCGAATGGAATTCGATCAGAATGTGTATGGGGACACCTGGCTGGTTGGTGAGTGACATGGGAATCAGGCATGACTATCCCCTCCCATGATGCACACATCACAAGGGGCACATGCATGCACACCACTGTGGTCCCTAGAACACACACTCCACATCCACATCAAATTGGATTGGCACCAGTCCACCATGCTGGACTTGTGAGCAGCGACGCCACGCCAAGGCTCCAATTATGTCACTGTACATTCATACACCATTCACACGGACCTGGGGATCACTTCTCCCTGGTCCTGGGGAACCCTTCTCCACCACAATTGAGGGTGACACCCCTTTTCTGGCAGGAATGTCACCCCCACATTCAAACAGCATTCACAACCCCAAAAAAAAATAAAAAAAATAAAATTACCAGCAAAATCAAAAATTTTCCAGCAAAAAAAAAAAAAGAGGGGAAAAAAAATGTATTGCCCCTAACGTGAGCCACGCCTGGGGCGCCCCCGGCCACGGCCCCGGCTCCTCAGGGGAGAGGGAAAACCTGGGAAGGAGGAGCAGCCCCTGATCTCTGCCCACCTGGCGGCCTGCCCTCCAAGGCCACGGCTATCTGTCCAGGGCAGCACCAAGTGTTGCCGTGTTGGCCTGGATAGCCTGGGTAAGGGCCCTCACATCCTGCCCAACGCCTGCTGATGTCGTCTGCAGTTCGTTTAGGCAGGTTGTGAAAGCCCGGGAGTGGGAGTCCAGGTTCCCCAGCGTATCCTTGATGGAGGACAGGCTCTCCTCCATCCGCACCAATGTCTGGCTGACCTGTCCCAGATGGCGGGTCTGGAGGAACTGGTCCCTTCTCAGAGTGGCGGGCAGGAGATCGGCCAACCCCCTGGTGTTCTGGGATGAAATCCTGCCTCCAGCTGATGCTTGTGGCCGGGGAGAAGGGGAGGCCCTTGGGAGGGGAGCCATGTTGGGGGAGGAGGGGGGGGGCTCCCCCTTAGGGAGGGCTGCCTGCTGCCAGCCAGAGGGGAAGAGTCCTCAAAAACCAAACGTCCAGTGCCTGACATGGACTCCTCCTCCTCATGATTCTTCTCCTCCTCATGATTCTCCTCCTCCTCTTGAACCTCCTCTGTGGACTCCGGCCTTGTTGGGGGGGCCTCATTAGGCTGCTGTCCTGGGGATGGTGCGGTCAGGCCAGATGGCCCTGCACCCTCCTGCACATCTGTGGATGACACAAAACATTCACAGGTTGGAGGATCCACACACTTGCCACATATTCCCTTTCACCCCCTCCCCCACACATGCTACACACCTGATATTAAAAAAAATACTTACCTGGCACCACGGGCTCCGGACTTGAGTCAAAGCCGGGCAGGCCCCCAACTTCATGCCGATGAAAGGTCAGGGCCACCGCACGCTCCTCCGCTGTCAGCCTAATACGGCATGGTGGGCCCCCTCCTGTGCCCCTGGCATGGGCATGCATTCTGGACAGCTTCTGTTTGACCAGACGCCGGAGGTCATTAATTTTTTTGTCAATCCCAGACCGGGTCCGTGTCTCCCCCTCCCCCGCTGAATTGACCTGCTCAGTGATCATATCCAAAATCTCCCTCCTCCTGGCCGGGGTGGTGTTGGCACTGTCTGGGCCGTGGAGGAAACGCCCATAATCGCTAATGGCCCGGGCAAGAATTATTTTTTCCCACACAGTAAAATTGAGCTTTCTCTTTCTCTCTGTCATACTCATACAAAAACTCACTCCCAGTCAACAAAAATCACTCACAAAAACAAGCACAACCAATCAAGCAAGAACACACACAAAGAGAAAACTAACACCAAAAAGCACTCAGCAAGAAACAGTCACAAAAACAAACAGCAAAAAAACTGCAAGAAAACAAACGAACAGAAATATATCAAACAAACAGTCACTCAAACACTTATCAAAAAACACTTTCAAAGATCTACTAACAAACACTTGATCACACAGAACACTAATCTGACAACTACAAAACACAACGCAACGAACAACGGGACAAAAGCACTTGGTTAAATGGGAAGGGACAAAGGGATGTACTTTTGCAATGCAAGTGCGTTTGTGTCTGTCTATTTATGCTGTTTGCGTAGTTCACAACGTTGCCCTAGTCCATTTCCAATTTCACTGATTGCGCCGCTCCCGAGTTGTGAGCATGCGCACAGCGGAGCTGACCATGGTCTCCTTCAAGCGATCATGCGCGAGCCGGCCGGCCCTTCATTTGCATGGGGTCACGGCTCATTTCAATGTAACACGCTCACGTCCTTCCCAATTTGTATTACTCCGCCTTACGCCTCAGAAAAAACTTTACGCATGCGCAATTTTCTGCGCAAAAGCTACTAGAATAGGGTGATTACGCAGCAAAATTGCGCAAGTCTAACGTAAAGGCGGTGCGCTACGCCTGTCCAATAATGCGCAGATGTACGTGAATCTGGGCCACAGAGTAAAAGTTTACAGTTGTATTTTTTTATGTAGCAAAATATTTGCGCTAATGTTTATTCTATATTTTCGGGAAAAAAAATACAAATTAATTTTAGTGCACACAAATAGAATATAATACCGGATTTTTGGAAAATATAAAAGATGAGGTTCTGGTGAATAAATTGATACTGGCATCGGAAACGTGACTTCAGGAGGCCAAAGGGGCGCTCCACCACTGCACGTGTTTGGGCGTGGGCTTCATTGTATCTTTCCTCTCCTGGGGTTTGGGGGTTCCGGATAGGAGTCATGAGATGGGGTCCCAGTGCATATGCAGAGTCACCTGGAAGGGAAAAGACAGGAGGATGTTAGTAGTGCATGTGCCCCTTGTGATGTGTGCATCATGGGGGGGACAGTCATGCCTGCCACCCATGTCACTCACCAACCAGCCAGGTGTCCCCATACATGTTCTGTTCAAATTCCGTTTGAGTGAAACAAAATGGCCCATAATTCACTGCGGCATTGCGCACTGATGGTCAAGCATGCACCATGACCCTGCATGCTTGGCCAATAACAACGTGCAAAAAACGAAGAACAATATATGGCCAAAGACAGGGTGGCTTTGGCCAATTATGGCTCAGGGGGTTTAGTACACGCCCCACACTATAAAAGGCAGCCTGCAAGGCAGCCTCGTGTTGTGTGTTCCGGCTTTGTTAAAGAGATCAGTCAGACAGTTAGGCCGCGTACACACGACCAAATACATCTGTTCAAATTGGTCTGACAGAACGATTTGATCAGATTTGTCTGCTGGGCTGTTTTGGTTTGATCGCTGTACACACGATCAAACCAAAATCCCCGCCGGCAGACATGTCGGACGGACGGATTCCCAGCAGACAGATTTTAAAGCATGCTTTAAAATCTGTCTGCTGGCAAAATCTGTCTGTCCGCCCGTACACACAATCGAATCTGTCTGCTGAAACAGTCTGTCAGACCGTTTTCAGCAGATAGATTTGAATGTGTGTACGTGGCCTTAGAGAGAGAGAAATAGATAGAGACACAGGGCCAGATTCACGTACATTGGCGCATATTTTGACCGGCGTAGCGCACCTCCTTTACGTTAGACCGGCGCAATGTAGAGGCGCAATCACCGTATCCTCGTAGTATTTGCGCAGAAATTAGCACCGGTGTAATGTAAATTCCGAGGCGTAAGGAGGAGTAATTCAAATTGGGAAGGATGTGGGCGTGTTTCATTGAAATGAGCCGTGACCCCATGCAAATGAAGGGCCGGCCGGATCGCGCATGCGCACATGAAGCAGACCATGGTCAGCACCTCTGTGCGCATGCTCACAACTCGGGAACGGCGCAATCAGTGAAATTGGAAGTGGACCCGGGCAACTTAGTGAACTACGCAGAGAGCTTAAATAGACAGACACAAACGCCCTTCCTTTGCAAAAGTACATCACTTTGTATCCCTTCCTATACAGCAAGGTGCTTTTGTTCTGTTGTTTGTTGTGTTGTGACTTGTCTTTGTGATATTTGTTGACTGTTTGATCTAGTGTTTTGTAGAATCTATTTGATAGTGTCTTTTGGTGACTGGTTGTGAGACTTTTTGGTTGATAGATTTTGTTTGTTTGTTTTGTTGCTTGATTCTTCCTGCTTGTTTTTGTGTGTGATTTTTGGTGATTGTTTGGGAGAGAGTTGTTGTATAAGTATGACTGAGAGGAAGCGCAAGAGCAATTTTTCTTTGGGGGAGAAACAAATTATTGCCCGGGCCCTTACCCAATATGGGCGTTTCCTTCACGGCCCGGAGAGTGCCAACACCACCCCGGCCAGGAAGAAGGAGATTTTGCAGAACATTACCGACCAGGTATATTCATTGGGGGGGGGAGAGACCCAGACACGCGAGGGGATCGTAAAGAAGATCAATGATCTCCGGCGTCTGGTCCGAAAGAAGCTGGCCGAAATGGCAGCCCATGCTAGGGGCACTGGAGGGGGCCCATCATGCCCTGTTAGTCTGACAGCAGAGGAGCGTCCGGTGGCCCACACCTTTAATGGGCAACAAGTGGAGGGCCTGCCTGGCTATGACTCCAGTCAGGAGCCCGTGATGACAGGTAAGGTTTTTTTTTTCCTATCTGGTGTGTAGCATGTGTGGGGGGGAGGGAATATGTGGCAAGTGTGTGGATCCTCCAACCTGTGAATGTTTTGTATCATCCACAGATGTGCAGGAGGGTGCTGGGTCATCTGGCCTGACTGCACCATCCCGGGACACCAGCCTGGTGAGGACCCCCAGACAAGGCCGGAGTCCTCGGAGAAGTTGGAGTAGGAGGAGTTTGAGGAGGAGGAGTTTGAGGAGGAGGAGGAGGTCATGTCAGGCAGTGGCTAGTTGTTTTTGGAGGAGTCTTCCCCTCTGGCTGGCAGCAGCCAGCCCTCCAAAAGGGGTAGCCCCTCCCACTCCTCCCCCAACAGGGCTCCCCTCCCAAGGGCCTCCCCTTCTCCCCGGCCACAAGCATCAGCTGGAGGCAGGAAGTCGTCCCAGAAGACCAGGGGGTGGCCGAGGTTCTGCCCGCCAATCTCAGAAGGGACCAGGCCCTTTAGACCCACCATCTGGGACAGGTCAGCCAGACTTTGGTGCGGATGGAGGAGAGCCTGTCCTCCATGAAGGATACGCTTGGGGACCTGGACTGCCACTCCCTGGCTCATACAAACTGCCTAAACGAACTGCAGACAACTACAGCAGACGTTGGGCAGGATGTGAGGGCCCTCACCCAGGCTATCCAGGCCAATACGGCAACACTAAGTGCTGGCTTGACCAGAATTGCCGTGGCCTTGGAGGGCAGGCCGCAAGGTGGGCAGAGACCAGGGGCTGCTCCTCCTTCCCCGGATTACCCCCCACCCGCCATGAGTCTCCCCTGAGGAGCCGGGCCGTGGCCATGGGCACCCCAGGCGTGGGTCACGCCAGCAGCATTAATTTGGTTTCCCCCCCCCCCCCTTTTTTTTTCTGGACTTTTTTTTTCTGGACTTTTTTTTTCTGGACTTTTTTTTTCTGGACAATTTTTATTTTTGTGTTGTGAATGATTTCGGAATGTGGGGGTGACATTCCTGCCGGAAAAGGGGTGTCACCCTCATTTGTGGTGGAGAAGGGTTCCCCAGGACCAGGGAGAAGTGATCCCCAGGTCCGTGTGAATGGTGTATGAATGTACAGTGACATACTTGGAGCCGTGGCGTGGCGTTGCTGCTCACAAGTCCTGCATGGTGGGCTTGTGCTAATCCAATTTGATGAGGATGTGGGGTGTGTGTGCTAAGGACCACAGTGGTGTGCATGCATGCATTCTCATTGTGCCATGATTAATGTGTGTGTTTAATGTGCAAAGATGCCTAATGTGAGCTGTCTCCTGGCTGCTCTTCCCTCAGAAGACGGGGTAGCCTCGGTTAGGGGGGATTGTCTGGTTCAGGGGTCAGGTCATCACGTATGTCAATCTGCAGGCCCTTTCTTACTGCGAAGTTGTGCAGCAGGCAACATGCACCGATGATCTGGCACACGAAGTTTAGGGAAAACAACAGGGTCCCCCCAGACTTATCCAGGCATCGGAAACGTGACTTCAGGAGGCCAAAGGTGCGCTCCACCACTGCACGTGTTTGGGCGTGGGCTTCATTGTATCTTTCCTCTCCTGGGGTTTGGGGGTTTCGGAAAGGAGTCATGAGATGGGGTCCCAGTGCATATGCAGAGTCACGTGGAAGGGAAAAGACAGGAGGATGTTAGTAGTGCATGTGCCCCTTGTGATGTGTGCATCATGGGGGGGGGGGCAGTCATGCCTGCCACCCATGTCACTCACCAACCAGCCAGGTGTCCCCATACACGTTCTGTTCGAATTCCATTGGGATGGGGCTCTGATTGTATATGTAGCTGTCATGGCTGGATCCGGGGTGTTTGGCACGGACGTGCCATATGAGGCCTTGGGCATCGACTATCACCTGAACGTTGATGGAATGCCAATGCTTCCGATTGCGGTATATGTGCTCTGTCTCATGGAGGGGCTGGAGTGCCACATGTGTGCAATCAATGGCCCCCACGGTGCGTGGGAATTTGGCAAGTCTGTAGAAATCTGTCATTTCCTTCAGCCGCAGGTCCTCAGTGGTTGGTTTGATGATTTGGTTGGCCATGCGTCTGAGGATTGCGAGGACAACCTGGTGCACACATCTGCTCATGCTGGGAGCAGGAATGGCAGGGTGCTGGAAGTGAGGATTGCTGGGAGCAGGAATGGCAGGGTGCTGGAAGTGAGGATTGCTGGGAGCAGGAATGGCAGGGTGCTGGAAGTGAGGATTGGTGTCAGCAGGATGACAGGGTGCTGGAAGTGAGGATTGCTGGGAGCAGGAATGGCAAGGTGCTGGAAGTGAGGATTGCTGGGAGCAGGAATGGCAGGGTGCTGGAAGTGAGGATTGCTGGGAGCAGGAATGGCAGGTTGCTGGAAGTGAGGATTGCTGGGAGCAGGAATGGCAGGGTGCTGGAAGTGAGGATTGCTGGGAGCAGAAATGGCAGGGTGCTGGAAGTGAGGATTTCTGGGAGCAGGAATGGCAGGGTGCTGGAAGTGAGGATTGCTGGGAGCAGGAATGGCAGGGTGCTGGAAGTGAGGATTGCTGGGAGCAGGAATGGCAGGGTGCTTGAAGTGAGGATTGCTGGGAGCAGGATGGCAGGGTGCTGGAAGTGAGGATTGCTGGGAGCAGGAACGGCAGGGTGCTGGAAGTGAGGATTGCTGTGAGCAGGATTGGCAGGGTGCTGGAAGATAGGATTGCTGGGAGCAGGATGGCAGGGTGCTGGGAGTGAGGATTGCAGGACAAGTTTGGTTTGTGGAGAAAGCAGCAACTTTGAGGCTGGGTTCACACTTGTGCAGTGAGAATTTCAGCTCTTTTATCTCTGCAGACAGATAAGAGAAGTGTTCAGCAGATTAGCTCAGTTTTTGCTGCAAATTTGGAGACCTGGGAGAAGTTCTGAGTGAGAGGAGAGTGGGGGAGAAATGTATTGAGCTGAATTAGAGAAATTCCTGAAGAGAACTGAACACATCTGCGAATCAGCTGCGTACCCATAGAAGATAATGGGACTGAATTCGCACCTGAGCCGCACCGCAAGGCCTCCACAACGCATACAGATTTCCGGCAATGCGCAATGCGAATGCATCGCACATATGTAAACCAGCCTCACTGAAAACAATGTATTTAAAAATGTTCTGTGTATTAGATGCGGTTTAAGCCGCAACCAATTCGGTGTGAACCCGGCCTGAAGGTATTTTTTTATTTTGTTTTTGAGCAGCCATTAAAAAGGTCAGGGCAAGCACAAAGGGGGTGGGGTCAGGGGAGGAGCCAAGGGGGCGGCAAAATAAGGTTTCACCTAGAGCAGTGATGGCGAACCTTGGCACCCCAGATGTTTTGGAACTACATTTCCCATGATGCTCCACTACACTGCAGAGTGCATAAGCATCATGGGAAATGTAGTTCCAAAACATCTGGGGTGCCAAGGTTCGCCATCACTGACCTAGAGTGTTAAAAATCCTTGCACCAGCTCTGAACACGTGCCACTACTATAGACACCCAGCAGGTGTGATATTTAAAGGAATCTTTCTTTTTTTTTTTTTCACTTTAAGCATCATTAAAATCGCTGCTCCAGAAAAAACAACAGTTTTTAAAACTTTTTTTCCATTGATACATGTTCCCTGGGGCAAGACCCGGGTTCTGAAAGATGTTTTCCAACATTAAATTGAATATTGGTCTTTAAAATTAGTGTTTTTGAATTCGAACGTTCGAGTCCCGTAGACTTCAATGGGGTTCACACGAACACACGGTCTGTTCGAACGTTCTGGTGTGAACCGAACGCGGGTATGTTCGGCTCATCCCTATTGATAACCAGTATTGCATTGCATAAATCATATCTATACTGATAGACATTTAGTTAACCCCTTGTTCCAGGTGAGGGCTTATGAAGTAAAGTGTGCAATCCACACACTTTAACCCTTTGACGGGCATAACATAACAACTGTAAACACTATTCTAAAGCATAAATCTAAGTTAAGTAAAGAAGTTCATTGGTTCAACAGATTGTGTTATACCATATTTCAACTTAGTGCAGGTAATACATTACTGCACGCGAACAGTCTACATCCAAAAAGGAGTATCCCCTACGCACAGTGGGCCAGATTCAGAAAGATCCGTGGATCTTTCTGCTGGCGTAACGTATCCCCGATACGTTACGCTGCTGTAAATATTTGCGCAAGTTCTTTATTCAGAAAGAACTTGCGCCATTATTTACGGCGGCGTAACGTATGTGTGGCGGCGTAAGGCCGCGCATTTCAAATGAATGATGTGGGGCGTGATTCATGTAAATGTTTCCAGTGCGCATGCGTGAAATCACGTCGCTTTTCCTCAATGTAAACAACGTAACGTCGAGTCCCATTCCCAAACGATTTAAGCAAACGATGTAACCGACGTACAATTCGACGCTGTCCCGGCGTCTATACTTAACATTGGCTACGCTTCCTATAGCAGGGGTAACCTTACGCCGCTCTAACGCTTACGCAAACGACTTAAACTACGATGCGCCGCTGCAAGTACGTTCGGGATTCGGCGTAAATAGCTCATTTGCATATATTATGCGAAAACCGCCGTAGCGGCCAGCGTAATAATGCAACTAAGATACGACAGTGTAACAGAATTACGCCGCTCGTATCTTAGAAGAAAGCTGGCGTATCTTCTTTTCTGAAGAGCAAAAAAAGATACGCCGGCTATTTTTAGTATTTACGCAGCGTATCTCTTGATACGCTGCGTAAATAGCTTTCTAAAACTGGCCCAGTATCTGCATATCCGCAGAAACTGTACATCTGATACAGATTTTAAAAAACAATCTGATGCTCTACGCATGAGACTTTTGGCTCGGGGCTACTCCAAAACTCTTTTGAGACAAGCATTTAATAGAGCTGGGGGAAAAACAAGAGGTGCGTTATTATATGATCCTCCTCAAAGACACACACATACAACCGTGGGAATTGTAACTAAATTCTCTTCACATGAATTGCAGTTACAGTCTTATTGCAAAAAATTGTCACTTCCCCACAGAAGATCATATTGTTGCAAAATATGTTCAACCTACTCCGGAGCTAATTTTTAGAAGGGCAACTACTCTTCGATCACTTTTTGTGATGAAAAAAATCTACGTTTTAAGAAACGTCATTTAAAATGATCGTGTGTGGGCAAAACGTTGTTTTATGTCTTAAAAAAAACAACCAAAAAAAAATTTGAACATGCTTGAATTGTTTGTATCGTTTTTCAAAATGTCATTTTTTGTGTCATAAAAAATGATCGTGTGTGGGCAAAACGTTTAAAACAACGTTTTTAAACCCGCGCATTGCTAGAGCTTTTTGGAAAAACGATGGTGTGTATGTAACGTCGTTTTGGAAAATGAAGTTTGAAAAACTTTGTTTTGTTTCGTGAGATAAAATGAAGTTTTTTTTCATCACAAAAAGTGATCGTGTGTACGCGGCATTAGACAAAAATGTACTTCAAGTCACTACTTACCTTGTAAGGATAACAACCCCCTTCTACGAGGAACATACCAATGTGGAGAGTGTCCACAATGCCCATTGATAAAGGAAGGTAAGGGAACTTTGCTACCAAATAGTGTGTGGCACAAATCTAGAACATATGCCGACTGCTCCACAAGGGGGGTTCTTTACCTAATGACCTGCCTTTTGTGGTGCATTTTATGTCTGCAAGACAATACGTGAACTAAGGAAAATAATTGGTGATCATATCTACCTCTCGGAAGGAAAACAAAGAAAAAAATGTGTCTCTAGAGTCTAATAGGTAGGAATCCCTACTAGTGTGGTTGATTACACTAGTAACCACACTAGTAGGGATTCCTACCTATTAGTCCCTAGAGACACATTTTTTTTCTTTGTTTTATATGGTTTAGGGTGCATCGGTCACAACTGGCATCCTTATAGCAGCATAGGATCATTTTACTTTAGCAATCTTTGGGCCTGCTGGCCTGCACAGGCTCCTGACCTAATTAATCCACCTTTACTCAATTTCACTGAAATTAGTGGAAGCTGAGGAACCAACATCTACCCTCCTATTAACACAGGGTATCTCTCCAATTGCACCCTAATTTCAGCCAAAAGGGGGGCCTATTACCATTGGGCTCACCCCACGGATATACCCAACAAAGGTATTAATTTAGCAGCGCCATTTCCCTTTTTACTATTCATATTTATATTAGCTCCCCACATAGGGATCCTACTGGGAGGCAACAGCTACTTTATTCACCATACCGCGGACTCCCCTGTTCTTACACGGGAGAGGATCTGCCAACCGCCACTGGGCAAGGTACTGGCAACACTCCATTTCCTTGCCAGTGGCTTTTTTCACCCTAATGGGTAAATATGTATTTTATATACATTTTTTTCTGTTTAGTATATATTTTATAATAATTAATATAATATATATATATATATATATATATTTTTTTTTAACTAATATAAATGTACTAATTTTAATATTATTATAATTATCTTATTTAATAGTTTATATATATATATATATATATATATATATATATATATATATATATATATACACACCGACACGACACAAACCTCCAAACAGCAACAGACAACGGAATAAAAGCACCTTGCTTCAGGAAGGGAAAAAAATTGGATGTACTTTTGCAATGGAAGGGCATTTCTCTCGGTCTATTTAAGCACTGTGCATAGCTCACTAAGTCTGACGGGCCTAGTTCCTATCTAACTGATTGCGCCATGCCGAGTTCTGAGCATTCTCAGAGAGGTACTGACCATAGTCTGCTTCATGTGCACATGCCCAGTCTGGCCGGTCCTTCATTTGCATGGGGTCACGGCTCATTTCAATGGAACACGCCCACGTCCTTCCCACTTTGAATTACACCGCCTTACGCCTCGGAATTTACATTGCACCGGTGCAAATTTGGCCGAAAATACTACGAGGATACGGGTACTTGCGCCTCGAAATTAAGCCGGTCTAACTTAAAGGAGTTGCACTACGCCGGTCCAAAAATGCGCCGATGTACGTGAATCTGGCCCACAGTCTTTTATGCCAATAATATTCTTTATAAGAAAGGATGTTGGGGTCGATTTAAAAAAACTCCAGGATCTTTTTCACTTGGAGTCCCCCTCAAGGTTTTGTACTCACCAGATTGCCATGGTGTTAATTGCCTTCAGGTATTGGAGTCTCCCTCCTGTTAGATTCAGCTCAGCTCAGCGGCAGTGTTTCTCCTCCCAATGGATGTGGATAGGGTTGAGTGCGTGTGTGCAGCATGAGCGGTCATGAGAAAATAAATATAGAGGGAGAGGACATAGTGTAATCCTGTCTTTATTATAAAAAACACCCCCGCTCCAAAATTATGCTTACAAGTATAACAAAAATGATTTGCACATCGGTAGCAGTGTTACAGCTCACTCAGTAAGCTTGGCGTCTCCGCTCCGTCTCTAGCTGATGTGTCCCGGGTGTAGTTTGCTCCGTCCGTACTATTCGTTGTGTAGCCACGCTCTGACGCGTTTCGTGATTGGCTTTGCGTCTTCAGAGGGCGCGGCTACACGGCACGACTGATCGTATTTATAGGTGGATGCGGACCCCTCGGCTCTTCCCTTCTCCCATTGTCAGCAGCTTACAGGGCAGGATAGTACACTCCCTTCTGCCTGAAATCTAGCCCTGCTGCCAATAGGACTCGGAGTGTCCGGGTCGCCCCTCCTCTATAGTTTAGATCTGCTGCTTTGCAGAGCCCAAGGCGCCCTCCATGTTATCGCAGCGCAGGACAATATCAATGCCCTATGCGCTACTCTACATTGTTAGTCTATTCAAATGTCTATTATTGTCAGCATGTGAGGTTCACCGCACGCACAACTCAGAGAACCTTCACTGCTGACAACTGCACTTAAAGAGGGCTTAGACTAATGATCAGCAGCAGTATCTATTTGTACTAAAAATGGGAATAATAATACTCGTACCTAATTATGGATTACATCCTATAACGTTTCATTACGAATATATGATTATTAACATATAATCAATTAAAAATGTCAATATGACAAAATCACTCCGCCATAATTCTATCTGATGCAAATCACACGGACATATCCTAAAAGTTTAACATACAAGATATTCTATAATTTTTCATATAATATCCGTCCCATATATTAAACTATTAAAATTGGCACATAAATTAATACTAAAAAATGTGCTTCAATTAATATGCATATAACTATTTGATCAGCCTTAATCCTTTGTACCCAATAGGACTAGACAGAAAAAAAATAGTTATTATATATTTTTCTAAGTATCACAGCTTGTAAACGCTTTTTGTAGCCAGCCAAGAGTCTTTCAATTCTTGTTTGAGGTATCTTTGCCCATTCTTCCTTACAAAAGTCTTCCAGCTCTTTGAGATTTCTCGGCTGTCTGTCACGCACTGCTCTTTTAAGGTCTATCCATAGATTTCCAATTATGTTGAGGTCAGGAGATTGTGAAGGCCATGGCAAAACCTTCAGTTTACGTCTCTTGATGTAATCCCCCATGGATTTTGAGGTGTGTTTAGGATCATTATCCATTTGTAGAAGCCATCCTCTCTTTAACTTCAGCTTTTTTACAGATGGCATTAAGTTACAGTACCATCCAAAATTTGCTGAAATTTTATTCAATTTTTCCTTCTACTCGTGAAATGTTCCCTGTGCCACTGGCTACAATACAACCCCAAAGCATGATTGATCCACTCCCATGCTTAACAGTTGGACAGAGGTTCTTTTCTTTAAATTCTGTGCCCTTTCTTCTCCAAACGTACCTTTGCTCATTCTGGCCAAAAAATGTATATATTTTTTTTTTCTTTTTTTTTTTTCCCACATCAGGCTTAACCCAGGGTTATGAGGTGTTAGAGGGGTTCATCTTTATTCCGCCCTTCATATTTCCACCTCGGATTTGCATCATTTGTGGGTGATTCTATATGTTTTAGTTATTTTATCTCATTTTTTTTTTTTTCCTTTATTCTTTCTTTTCTTTTTTTTTTTTTCTTCCTTCTTTCCCTTTGTTTTTTTTTGTTTTATTATTATTTTTTTTTTTTCAATATATTATATATTATATAAACAAAAGTATAATTACAGATGTCTACACATGCTCTTAATAGTTGGCACAACCATTTCTCCCCTCAGCACCCACCTCCCTAGGTCTCTATGTATTTATTTATCCCCCCCCCCCCCTATTATTAAACCCCCCCCACTTCTTCCCTCTTTTCCCTATTGGATCGGGTCGAAACATTTACTGATTTATTTCTAGTAATATTGCAGTGACTTTTTCCAATGTTTTATAGGTTCTCCACTGATCCCAAATCTTTCCATCTCTTCCTCCCGCCTCCTCCCCCAGGTCAACCCTTCTTAAATACTCCATCTCTGCGATATGGTCAACCCTGTGTATAAATTCTTTTAGAGGAGGTTTATGTGGGTGGAGCCAGAATTTCGGAATCAGTCCCTTTGCTGCGTTTAACAGCACTGGGACCAATGTTGAGGCGTATTTTTTTTTCCCTTTTAATAGACCTTGTCTGTGGAAAAGACAGGTCAAAAAATCTAATGGGATCTTTTCTCCTGAGATTTCCTCAATCATTTTGAGGATCTCAATCCAGAATTCCCGAATTCTCGGGCAATCCCACCATATATGCAGAGCAGTTCCTGCTTGATTACAGTTCCTCCAGCAAAGGGGGGAGTTAGCTGATGATATTTTATTGAGTCTAACAGGTGTCAAGTGCCATCGCATCATGCATTTGTAATTAGCTTCTACTGTTGTTATGTCTTTTGCATAGGTGAATGTCGCTCTGATCATTTGCGTTTCTTCTATTCTTTCTCCGATTTCTTTCTCCCAGGCATCTATGCTTTGTAATGTATCTTTTGTCCCTATTTCTGTAAGGATTTTGTAGGTCGTCGCGATTCCATGTTGTAATGGTTCTCCCCTGGTGCAAAGTTTTTCTATTGGGTTTTGTGCTATATTATCTCTTATTGGTGCTGGGAGTGTGATTACAAAGTGCTTTAGTTGTAAGTATTCCCAATCCGTTATCTGTTGTGTCCCTTCTACTACGTGGATCTCATCTTTATTTTTTATTTTTCCTTGTGCTACTATGTCCCCAAGTCTTTTACTACCTAATTTTTTACCTAATTTAGTCCTATTTCCCGGTGCAAATAAATTTGTGTTTACTAATAGGATTAATGGGGAATTATATTCCCATTTTTCCCGCTTATGTACCAGATCCCATATCTTATAAACCTGTTTTGTTATACTATGTGGATTTGGGTTAATTATTCTAAATTTGGGTGGAATCCATATGTTTGTGTTTAGGTGCTGTTTGCTTATCTCATTTTCAATGTGAGCCCATTTTTTTAGTGAATTCTTATTTGTCCATTCAACTAGTCTCGCTAGAATTACAGCTTGATAGTATCTTTTTATATCTGGGAGCGCCAGTCCCCCTCTTTTTTTCGCTCGAGTTAGGGTTGCATAGCTTATTCTAGGTTTTTTATCTTGCCATATAAAGTTTGAAATTATATTTTTTATTACCTTAAAGAAACTTTGTGGGACATTTATTGGAAGCATTTGAAATTTATAAATAATCTTTGGTAGGACTGTCATTTTAAATAAATTAATCCTCCCCATCCAGGAGATCTGTTTATGGGAGAAGTTTTTAACATCTCGTCTTATTTCGTTAAGTAAGGGGATGTAGTTTGCCTCAAAGAGGCCCGCCACTTTGGGGGTTATTTTTATTCCCAGGTAAGTAAGTGATTTTTGTTCCCACGTAAAGGGGAATGCACTACGTAGGGCCGCCTCTTCCTTTTGTTCAATCCCTATATTCATAATTACAGTTTTTACTGGATTTATTTTAAAATTAGAGAGTCTACCATATCTTCCTATTTCCACTAATATGTTAGGGATTGATGTTTTGGGCTTGGTCATGTACAGGAGGACATCGTCAGCATATGCTGCCAGCTTCTGTTCCTCTTCTCCAACTCTCACCCCCCCTATCTCTGGATTATTCCTAATCATGCACAGCAGTGGTTCCAAAGCTAATACATATAGAAGGGGGGAGAGCGGGCATCCCTGCCTTGTTCCGTTCATCATGTCAATCACCTGAGATTCCCTCCCATTTACCTTTACTTTTGCAGAAGGGGACTTATATAGATTTCCTACCCATTTCATAAATCTGGGACCCAATCCTATAATTCTTAAAGTCTCCATCATGAACCCCCAGTCGACTCTGTCAAACGCTTTTTCAGCATCTAATGACATGAGTACGGCTGGGGGTCCATCTCTTTTATCATCTTGTAGCAATAAGAGTGTTCTTAAACTATTGTCCCTCCCTTCTCTGCCTCTTACAAATCCCGTCTGGTCTGGACTTATCAGGTCAGGCATATACGGTTTTATCCTTGTTGCCAATATCTTTGCAAAGATTTTTATATCAGCATTTAACAATGCGATTGGACGATAATTAGAGCAGAGCGTCTTATCTTTTTCTGGTTTGGCAATGATAGCGATATTAGCCAGAAGGGATTCTTTCCTCACATCTTCTGTACCCCCTAGTTTATTAAAATAAGTACACATTTCTGGAATTAATAACTCATTAAATTTTTTATAGTATTTTATTGGCAGACCATCTGGGCCTGGGCTTTTCCCCCCTGGGGTTCCTTGGATCGCTTGACTGATTTCTACTTGAGTGATTGGCTCTTCTAGGGTTTCTACTATTTCGTGCGTTAGTTTAGGTAAATTGGCATCCCTTAGATCAGGGGTGTCAAACTGGCGGCCCTCCAGCTGTTCCGAAACTACAAGTCCCATCATGCCTCTGCCTGTGGGAGTCATGCTTGTAACTGTTAGCCTTGCAATGCCTCATGGGACTTGTAGTTTTGCAACAGCTGGAGGGCCGCCTGTTTGACACCCCTGCCTTAGATAATCTCGTATTTTTTCTTCTCTGTTTGCCTTTTCCTCATGTATCTCGCCTTTTCTTATTGAGTATAGTGAGGCATAGAACGTCCGAAAAGCTTCCGCAATCTCAGACGTCCTAAACCGCATATGTCCTGTCTGATCTTTTATTTTTTCTACATAGTTTAAGTTTCTTTTTTCTTTTGAAATCCTGGCCAAGTACTTTCCTGGTTTATTCCCCCAGAGATACCTTTCTTTCATAACATTTTTAAATGTATTTCTAGATTCAATCTCCATTAGGTCTCTTAGATGAATCCTCTTTATTAACATTTCCTGGTAAACTTTTTTGTTATTTTTTTGATTTTTATGTTTAGTTTCTAGGTCTTGTAGCTCTTTGATTATCTTGTTTCTGTTTGCATCTCTTTCCTTTTTTTTTTTGCTCCTAAGGAAATTAATTTTCCTCGGATACTAGCCTTATGGGCTTCCCAAATGGTGGCTATATTTACATTAGGGGTATGATTTAACTTAAAATATTCGTCTATGTCTATTCTTATTATGTCTACGACTTCCATATCTTCTATTAACTCCTCATTTAATCTCCAGGATCCCCTTCTCTCTTCAATTTCTGGGAAATATATGTTCACCATAGCCGGGGCATGATCTGAAATTGTCGCTACCCCTATTGCGGCATTATCCACAAATTCTAAGGTTTCGTGATCGACCATTATGTAATCTAGCCTCGAATACATATTGTGAACTGTAGAGTAAAATGTGTAATCCTTTTTAGTTGGGTTATGAACCCTCCAGGGATCTATTAATTGGCACGAAAAAAGTTTATTTTTCACTATTTGTTGTTGCTTCGTGTTTCCTATGTTAACTGTTGATATTCTATCCAGTTGTAAGTCTAGGGTGAAATTAAAATCTCCGGCTAGGACCACGTTTCCTTGTTTAAATTCCATAAGTTTGTTCAGAATCGTTGTTAAGTACCTCTGAGGGAGTTTATTTGGGCAGTAAACATTGGCCAGCGTATATCGTTTACCATGTAAAAGACCTCTTAAGAACATATATCGGCCTTCAGGGTCCACTATCCTGTCTTCTACTAAAAAACTTAATTTTTTCCCTATCCCAATAGTGACTCCTCTTGATCCTCTCTGCGGAGAGTCTCCGTAGTACCATGTTGGGACTGCCCGAGAATTAAGCCTCACTCTTGAGTCAAGGGTTATGTGTGTCTCCTGGAGGAAAACTACGTCAGCGGAAAGTCTCTCGATTTCTTTTAGGATCATGTGTCTTTTACGCGGAGAACTAAGGCCCCTTACATTATAGGTAACTAAGGTTACCTTAGACATATGGGTATTTCTGTTCGCTTACAATCTTTCCCTCACTCTTTCGTCTTCTCATTATGTTCTGGTTATCGCCCGAACCAATAAACCTTTGTCTCATTTCCCTACCACCCCCTTCCCCCCCATCCTCCCCCCCCCCTATCCCAGGTATCCCTCCGCCCCCTCTCCCCCTCTTCCTCACCTGAACCCTCCCCCTCCTCCCCCCACCCTCACTACCTCTACCCACTCCCATTCCTCCCCTCCCCCCTTTCCCTTGATGGACTATTGACCCTAAGGTCATAATTCGGAGCATCTTCTCTAGCACTTCTTTGTGCAGGAGTGCTCCCTCTAATATTGAGGCGGAGTACAATTCAGCGACTCCTCTATTCCCCTGGACTCAGGGGGATTTTCTAAGGCGGTCAAGTGCTCCTGGGCCCCGGAGTCCCCGCAGCGCTGTATCTAGCGGCCCTAAGACATATTTCATATTTAATTATCTGTAATTATTACCCTCCCCTCCCTCCCTCTCCCTCCCCCTACAGTTAAAGCTCTTCTCTTCATTATTAATTACTTGGAATTGGAATTCCCAATCTTTGGCAAAACTCAGGTATTTCATCTAAGAATCGTAACTTTGCGGTAACCGCCTCTTTTCTGGCTATCAAACAAGCCGGGAATCCCCAATTATACTGTATTTCTAGATCTTGTAACACCCGTAATAATGGCTTCAGATTCCTTCGTCTTCTGAGTGTCTCTTGTAACAAATCTTGATATATTTGGATAGTGTGATCCTCAAATTTAATTGGGGGCTTCCCTCGCAGGTTTTTCCATAGTTGTTTTTTTTCCTCCCAACTTTCGAATCTTATTATAATATCTCGAGGTTTATCTTGAGGAATTTCCCAGGGCCTCCTTATCCTGTGAGCGCGTTCTATTTTTAACGGGAATGTTATTTCTCTGTCAAGTATTGGGTTACATATTTTCCGAATAATTTCTGGTAGATTTTCTGCCAGCGAGGAATCGGGGACTCCACGTACCCTAATATTTTTTCGTCTATCTCTGTTTTCCTGGTCTTCTGCTTTGTATGCGTGTTCCCTTTGCTCTTTTTTTATTTCTGTTAGTTCCGCTTCCAATTTTCTGATGGTATTAAAATTGTGGTCGGTTTTCTTTTCAACTTCCTCCAGTCTTTCTAACATAAATCCCATATTTCTCTCCATTCTCTCCATTTGTGTTGACAGCACTTTTTCTAATGTGGCAAACATTTCCTGCATTTCAGTTTTTGTTGGTAATGCCAAAACTGTTAATTGGTCTTCTACGTCCAGTATTGTAGCTGTTTCATAATCGTAGTCAGCCGCTGTCTCTAGTTGAGATTCTGGGTTTGCCGAGCTGTTTATATTGATTAAGGCAGGTTTTGTCTTATCTTTTTTTTTTTCCCTGTCCCTCCCGTTCGTTCCCTGCGTAACATATTTGCTCATTGGCCCTGGGCTTTGGCTCAGACGGGGGGTCGAGGAGGAACCACCCCTAGCACCCCTCGCCCTAGTACTCATATCTATAAGATTTGTCTCAACTGGATACAGAATTGGAGAAAAAATTAGTTTGATACTAACTGCCTTCCGGCGGAGAGGGTTGTTATATAGTTAGGGAGGGTTAGGGAGGGTCTTTAGAATGTGTTAGAATTTGTGGGAGAAAATTTAATTTTAAGGTTTTTTTTTTTCTCCTTTCTCCCCCTTTTTCATAGAAGACCATCAATTCTTCTCTAGTTGAAAGACCATGAAAATCCGAGAAAAATAAAAAAAACTTTTTTTTTTTTGGCGAAAGAGGGGGCTGAAGGATAATCCCGTGTTCTGCTGTGTATTACACTAAGTAACAGCACCTTAGTTCTCTGCTTATCACAATATCGCAATGTGAGTTGGATCACAATATGTTGTAGTTGTAGTTGTAGTTCTCTCTTTCCTCTCAGACTTATATTTACCGCCAATTATATCCAGTTATATCAGCCTGTGCCAATCTTCGTGTGGCACTCCCATCTATGTATGTGACACCTTATGGCGCTCACAACAATGAATCACGCCAGTATGAATTTTTAGCAGGTGGTACCTTGCTCGCAGGGCATGTGTCCTACAACCAGAGTTCTAACAATCCAATCCTCTTGTCACCTTATAACACCAGTTGTCCCAATAAAATGATGATGTTTAATTAAGGTGTATTAACTGAGAACATAAAATCTGCTATGTAGTTTAATTAGTATGAATTCATAGTGGGTTATAGTGGAACTTATTTGCCACCGCAAAGTAGCGGGGTTTATTTTTTTTAACTCAGCGCAGCACAGTTTCATCCGGATTAATTAGAATAAATAACAGTCTTATCTGAGCCATAAAATAGCAGAGAAAAAAAGGTAAGACAAGTAAGATGGATTTTTACTCACAGTCCCAATCAGGAGGTCCCATTCGCATTTTCCAGGTCTATATCATATTTGCATACTTACAAACTTAGTAGAAAAGCCACTTCATGCTTTACAGTATACCTCTATATAGCACTCCGGGCTCTGCGATTCTACCTGGGACACCTAATCCTGGGGTTTATTTCTTTCCGTCCAGCTTCTTCTGTTCTTCCCTCCCTGATCCACTCTCCCTGCCTCCAGCCTGCAGCGGCCCCCAGCAGTGTAAACCCGGAAGCCGGGCAGCCGAAGCCGACAGCCTCCTCCTCTCCCCCAGCGTGACCCCGCCGCGAACGAGCCGGGAAGAGACGCCGCTTGAACACGCGCACGGATCAGAAACGGCTCCGCACGGCGGCAGCCCGCAGCGTTCCAGAGGGAACGAAAGCGGGTGAGACCGGGGAGAGGATGGTGACCCGAGCAGCGCTTCACAGAAGACCAGCCAGGCGGAAGGTTGGGACGACACTCAGGCGAAAGGTAGGAGCAATGTTGCCGCTCGGTAGGGGTACAGGGGTACAGGGAGCTCGGGGACAGGTAGCTAGGTGGCCAGGTAACTAGATGGCAGCTGTTGTTGTCCAGCCATCTTCACAGCATTGCGGAGACCTCTCCTGGAGCACCCTCCTAACCGCCCAGGTGAGGATCACGCCATCTTAGACTCCTCCCTCCTCCTGCCCGGCTTTGAAAAAAAAAAAAATTATATTTTAACCTCATCGGTCCACAGAACTTGTTTCCAAAATGCATCAGGCTTGTCTATATGTTCATTTGCAAAGTTCAAATGCTGATTTTTGTGGTGAGGACATAGAAGAGGTTTTCTTCTGATGACTCTTCCATGAAGACCATATTTGTACAGGTATATTTTTATAGTGGAATAGTGTACCACAACTCCAGTGTCTGCCAGATCTTTCTGGAGGTATCGTGCAGTCATACGTGGGTTTTGAATTGCTTTTCTCACAATCCTGCGAGCTGTTCTGTCTGATATTTTTCTTGGTCTTCCAGATCTTGCTTTAACTTCCACTGTTCCTGATGACTGCTATTTCTTAATTACATTCCGAACAGAGGATATTGACATCTGAAAACGCTTTGCTATCTTCTTATAGCCTTCCCCAGCTTTGTCAACTATTTTCAGTTTCAGTTTTCTAGACAACTGCTTAGAAGAACCCATGGTGCTGATTTTTGGGGCAAGGCCAGATGAGTCTGGGCATATAAAACCTTTGAGATTGGCATCACCTGGTCTTCTCAGACGATGATTGAGAACAATCCATGACACTGGCAGGTCTCAGCTTTGCAAAGGGGGCAGTGCATGCTATAAATTCTGCAGGGTGGCCAAACTTTTACAGACGCCATTTTTTTGTTTTTCTGTAATTTTGAAAGTGTAAATGATGGAAATAAAATCTAACTTTTTTTGACATATAAGAATGTCTAATCTGTAATTTGATGCCTTTTGGAGATTTTTCCATCTTTCCTTGGCTTCGTTATGCACATTAATACAAATTTTTACCTGGGGTGCCCAAACTTTTGATCCCCACTATATATATATATATATATATATATATATATATATATATATATATATATAGTTTATTTTTATCACAATTTTTTTGATTTAAAAAAATTATGTTTGTATCTATGTTAGAAATTCTGTAAACAAATTTTATGTATTTACAGATCTGCATCTGTTTAAAGCCTTGCCCCAGGATGACATGGCAACTGGCATGGTGGTAGTGCAGTTTGGCTGTCTCACCACTGGGGGACCCTATGCCTCCATTGGTACCATGGACCAGGATTTTTGGTCGTTTTTGCCCCCCGGGTGTACACATTGCTCCGGTGGGGGGTGCCCCAGTGGAAATCGCCATGCTGGGGCGCCCACTGTCCTCACGGTGGAGCACTTTATTGTGCGTCTGCAAATTTGGGACTAGTGCTTATGCGCCCTATGATGCATGCACACCACGGGAGCGGACCCAGTGATGTCAGACGCTTGGTGTCATGGGCGCCGCCGAGTGGGAACTCCACCAGACACAATATAAGCAGACACAGCGGCTGACACATCAGCTGTGTGCTGCTTACTAGACGCATCTCTACATCCCTTTATGGCATCAATAGTAAGTGTGAATCCTGGTCTTGACTTTTTACTAGAGGGTGGGCTTAGTTAACCCTTCCATATACAACTAAAATAATGTTATTATCATTTACAGAACTTCAATCCTTCCTGGGAAATCTGCCAGATCTAGTTAGTTGGGAGCAACCTTTGAGTCTGTATGGTGTTCAATACACCACTTATGAATTACTTAATTTAAGGTAAAAATAGGTTTGATAGTCACATTTAATATATCACACTATTACTTTTTACCACTTTTTTTCACATTATTTTATGTTTATTTTTACACACACATATATATTATATTATATTGGTCTCACATAATACATATATATTTATTTTTATATATATTTTTAATACACACAGGTGAACAACCACAAATGCCATCAACGGTCCCAAATTAATTCCATTTAAGTTAATACCTAAATTCATTTAAATCTGATTGCAGTTTATATTTTTAAATATTCAGGTAAATATCTATACATATTCACCATTTCTGTCAGGACCTTAATAAGGGATATTAAGAATCATATAGCACAGCTGATATCTAATATAACTGTCATTTGATATTTCTTTTTATAGACCTCCCTGTATCCAGAGGGGTCAACGATCACTATTATACATTGCCACTTTTTGATGCCTTTGGGGATGAAACAGATGTGTCTCTACAGGAGGTATATAATTATTCATATTCATATTCCATCACTTGGCTATTATATTAGCCATGACTATGGTATCCCAGATATAACCTTTACTGCTAATGACCCACTGTTTATACTCCCCCTTAAACCTTTAATAATAATGAGACCAACACTGTAACTTGGAGTAAAAACTGGCCGTAGCAGCCTCCTTTATTTTAGATAACTTCCAATAATAAATAACATATATAAACCATATAATTCCTGAGAAAAACAGTTCTTCTCATACTAGTGCTGCACTTTGCAGGCACCACTAACACTGACTTGTAAAACCTTTTAACATTATAACATTTTTGGCACTGCGGTACCTCACCTCTGGTCATAGGCCTGAGAGCCGACAAGCTGGCTCAGAGACGACCACTGACCGCAGTGCCCCCATTAACCAACATTCCAGCTACACCTTGGTAGACTGCCAAATAACACCCCTTCAGAACCCATACCACCTCTGGGTAATGGCATCCATATTTGGGGTAATTTCTTCTCCTGCAAAGTCCAAACACCCACCACTGCCACGACAGCATGAACCTCGTACCTGCATAAGGAGAAACAAAACACAAGGAAAGCACCCAAAACAAAACTTCTCTCAACCATTATCACCACTATCAGCAAGCCCATAACAAAAAGGGAGGGTGGGTGGGAACTTTTCTCCCCACGCTGTGTTACCCGGGAAAGGAGGGAGGAGGAATTTATAGCCTCTCCTCCCCTCCCCACTGTCCTCTTCCCTAACCACTCCCCCCTGGCTTGTAAGGGTTTACTGTTAACCCTGTCATGCCGGCCCTGCACCTATTTCTTGTTATTCTTTTGCTCCAGGCCTTTCTAGAGGAATGTAATAATTTACTGATATATATATATATATATATATATATATATATATATATATATATATATATATACACACACACACACATGCATATACATATATAAAAATTACTCTGTTTAGAATCCATCATTGGAATTGTGCGAGTTCCTGTGTCCTCTGGGGTGGGCCACTCTCCTGATCCGGCTTTCGGTTTTTATGGTGCAGTGCCCATGGTAAGATCATGGGGTAGCTTGGGTTTGGTTCACGGCAGGGGTGTCAAACTGGTGGCCCTCCAGCTGTTGCAAAACTACAAGTCCCATGAGGCATTGCAAGGCTAACAGTTACAAACATGACTCCCGCAGGCAGAGGCATGATGGGACTTGTAGTTTCGGAACAGCTGGAGGGCCGCCAGTTTGACACCCCTGGTTCACGGGATGAATGCATATATTTTTTACACACAACTGTAATTTTATATATCCACAATAATACTAATAATGTTTTTTCTATTTATAGTTATGTGACAAAACCCATGTATATCTTCTGACAAATATATGTCTGTATCTAGCTCCTGAGGAAGTGGATTCTACGGAATAAACCGCGAAAAATGTAGAGCCTCTATACTATGTATTGTCAATGATTGGATATTTCATTAGTAACAATAGAATGTCTATAACAAGTTATTTCATGATTGTCACAATCAATATTTTGTATTCTATAAATACGTACATGAATACTTTGTAATAAAAATCTTTTTTAAACTATACCCCTGACTGATTATCAGTTTCACATATAGTGCCATCAAAGTCCACTCAAGCCTCTTTTTCCTATACAATATTTTGATGGGAATGAAGGCACCAATTTAAACCATCTCTCTATATTTATGGCACTTTTACATAACTATTTCATTGTTATCACTCACTGAAGTAAAACAATGTCTGAACTCAGTCAGAGGTAGCAGAGGACTTGCAGGGTCGGGGCAACCAGTGGGGTACTGATTCTATCAACGGCCCTCACGAGGGTAGCACCACATTAGTCATCAATTTTAGGCTACTTGCATTTGTTAAAGCGTGTTCCAGGCAAAAACAAATTAAATAAAAAATCAGCAGGTACACATACTGCAGCTGCTGGCTTTTAATAAATGCACACTTACCTGTCCTGGAGTCCAGCAATGTCGGCACCGGCAGCTGATGTTTCCATCAGCTACCGGGTGCTGCCGCCACCATTGCAGGTAAGGCCCCTTTCACACTGGGGCAGTATGTGCAGTGACGGTATAGCGCCGATATTTTTAGCGGCGCTATACTGTCAGAATTCCCGCAGAATTGTGGTGGTATTCGGCTGCTAGTGGTGCGGTATTAACTCCCGCTAGCGGCCGAAAAAGGGTTATTACCACCCACAATGCGCCTTTGCAGATTTTTTTCCCCCGCCAGTGCATCCCCTCAGTGTGAAAGCCCTCAGGCTTTCACATTGAGAATACTGGGACAGGAGTATTTCAGGTGGTATTTATGCGCTATTTTTAGTGCTAAAACGCCTGAAATACTCTTCAGTGTGAAAGGGGCCTAAGGGTGCCCGGCAGTGTAGCCTTTTCGGCTTCATGCCGGGAACCCTACTGCGTATGCACAAGGCCACTCCTCTCTCCTATTGGCCCAGTGGTCGGGGGAGGAGGAGGAGGGAACCCCCATGCTGACGTCATAGGCCGTGACCTGGAGCCCCCGAAGTGGGAAAGTACACCTGGTGGAAGTGATTTGATTATTTCTACACCCAGTGGCAAAGCTAGATATTACCCCCCCCCCAGGACTTCGTTTATTTTTTACAATTTAATTTATTTATTACAATATAATTTTTACAATTTTTAGGAGCGCTGTTGGAGGGCTTTTTTTTTTAAATATCAGCAGTCTAAACAGACCCCTTGATATCTTACTTTTGAGACCAAGAAAAGGATTAAGAAAAGATATTCCCCAGTCCCTTGCTCTGCAGCCTCAGCTGCACTGGACAATGAATGAATAGTGCTTTGTTCTGAGCAGCTTCCTTGTTCGTTCACAAACTGAAGCATAGAAAAACCACAATTCCTGCAGACAAGCCCTTTCAACCTGTGCATCAAATATGGACTGATTGTTTACAAGCTGCAGGGCTTGTGAGAGAACCATCAGAAAGCTCATCAGTACCCTTGAGGTTATTTCAGAACTACAAGCCATCAGCCACACATTATTGTAAATGATTGATGTGGCTGGGTGGGAGCAGAGCCAGGCATAGCTATCCTATTTAAAAAATTGTCAGCAAGTGAGGAGAGAAGATACCCCCACCCACTGTCACAGGGAGGGGAGGGCTCAGAAGTTGTGGGTGTAACATGCTTTAAAGGTGAACTTTTAAAAAGACAATCATGACTGTTCACAAACCAATCCAGGTAAAACTTAAAAACGTATGTAGCGGCAGTGCGCATGCGCGAGGGATCCAAGATGGCCGCGTGATCCGGAGCTCCGCCGTACACTGCTCCCGCGGCACCGACTGCAGCCTTCAGAAGGATCATTCCCGCACACCAACGAGAGCCCCAGACTCCCGCCGACCCGGTCTATCCCCCTATGTGACGAGCGCCCCGGTTCGTCGGGATCTCGAGCCGCTATTCGATTAGGCCCAGCCGTCCAGGGGATCCAAGATGGCCACCGCAGCACAGCTTCCCGCAGCACACGTGGAGGGACACTCTGAGCCGAGGCAGGTAATCGCTCCAGCAACCCTGTCTTTTACTCCAGCTCACCAGAGTGCGGTTCCTTCTCTAATGACTCCCTCCCCAGCCTCCACCGAGTCCCTGCTGAACAGGACTTTTGGTGATGCAGGTCACATATCAACAGGCATGTCTATGCATATGCAGCAGGAGAGTCCCTTTCTTAATGTGCTATCCCCAGAACCCTTTTCGGATGATTTATTCCATAAATTGTCAGCTCTCCTGGACAGGGGTCTGGCTTCTACGGCTGCTAAAATAACCGCTGATATCAAGGCTGATTTCCAGAATTTGGGCTCAAGGATGGAAGCAATCGAACACAAGCTAGACCTCACAGTTTCCGCCACTAACCAGAATTTTGGTCATATACAAACGCTACAGGACAGATTAGATTCAGCTCTCCTTAGGATTGATGAACTCGAAAACAGATCCAGGAGGGACAATTTCAGGATTAGGGGTCTCCCAGAGGCTGTAACGGATGTTGTGCAAGCTACCCATGAGTTGATATCATCACTGATCCCGAATATCACGCAACATCGCCTGGAACTTGATAGGGCTCACAGAGCTCTGGGACCCCCCAGAAAGGATGGCACTCCTAGGGATGTTATCGTAAAGCCTCATTTTTTTCTGGTTAAAGAAGAAATAATGAAACAAGCTAGAGCATCGAATCAAATCCTGTGTCAGGGTCATCCTGTTCAAATTTTCGCCGATCTGTCCCAATCCACAATCCAGAGACGCCGTTCTCTGAAACCTATGCTAACGGTCCTGTCTCAAAAGGCTATAAAATATTGGTGGTCATTTCCGTTCGCTGTTAAATTTTCTCTTGCTGGGAAGTACTATTCCTTTTTCTCCCTTCAAGAGGGAGAGAAGATCCTCCTTTCATTGAAGCTGATTTCCCTGGAAGCTGACATGGACACATCAAACCAATCGCACAACCCAGCCAAACGCCCATCTCCGAACAGTCCGCTTACCCCGCTTTGGAACAAACCGAAGCCAAAGAAACAGAAAGATGTCCTCCAAACCTGAAAGCCCTATGATGGAAAAAGACTTTGGTCATTTTTTTTTTGTTCTATATGGGTGGAGCGTTATGGCATTCCTCTCTATGAGGGTCTGGTTCCCTTTTGTTGGCCTTAGGCATCTGACAATAAGTACTCTCTAATTGTTTAGTTTTTTTTTTTTTTTTATATATTCTCGTTGTTTTCTACTAGGTGCCCGGGAGCTGAGTACCTTGCATGCGCCTCCACCTATCTCTCGGTTTCTTCGGAGTCCGTGGGATGGGTTGTCTGCAGTTTTTTTTGCAGACTTTTTTGGAAGGATCTGGCTCTGGGGGATCTCTGTACCCCCTGGAGTCTGACCCGCCTCTCCCAGAGGGATTGCCTGTGATCTCTCTGTCTTTTTATTCTCTCTCTCTCTCTCTTTTCTCTTCTCCATCTTCTCCCCTTTCCCCCCCTCTTTTACCTTACACCTCGGGAACATTGTCATCTTTGTCTCTTTTTATTGTTTTTTGTCAGGCAAAAGTTGGGAGTTCCGTCTGCATCTCGTTCTTGGATGGATGTCTTATCTGCTTGCTGATGGGGGTCTGGTTCTGGTCAAGGTAAGTGGCGCAGGGATTTTTGGCATTCCTTTTCCTCCCCTCGATGGCTGACAAACCCATACCGGTCCTTAAAATAGCCTCCCACAATACTCAGGGCCTTAATTCCCCCATCAAACGGAGAAAGCTTTTTGACAGCTATAAATCGCTTAAATGCGATGTTATTTTATTACAGGAGACCCACTTTCCCAGGCGATACAGTCCCACTTTTCTTCACCATAATTACCCTACGTTTTATCTAGCGAACGCAGAGGATAAAACTAAAGGGGTGGCGATAATATTTTCCAAAGCCTCTAATTTTTCCTGGCGTGCAGAATATAGAGACCCGGATGGTAGGTTCCTATTAGTTAAAGGCCTGATCGATAACCATATGTTCTCTTTTATTTCGTACTATGCTCCGAATAAAGGTCAATTACCGTTCTTTCATTCTATGCTTTCTAACTTGAGCCCGCTGATTGAAGGGACCCCCATCTTCGGGGGTGACTCCAATCTGGTGCTGAACCAGGGGCTTGATAAATCTAAGACCAATCTAAAACGTCCCACTAGAGCTAGCTTGAAATTTGCTCATCTTCTTCATGTGCACGGCTTAGCTGATGTCTGGCGTGAGCAAAATCCAACAACTAGGGACTTTACCCATTTCTCTTGCCCATATCAATCTTACGCCAGGATTGATCATATCCTGATGTCCACTTCCCATTTACCTACTGTATCTAGTTCCAAGATTCTGGATTTGTCTCTCTCTGATCACTCCATAGTTGTAGCTGTTATTTATAATCTCTCTCGCAATCCTAAACCTTTTCAATGGAGACTCAATGAATCCCTCTTATCCGACCCCGTAGTCCTAGCTGAAGTTAATCAGGCTCTCTCTGAATATTTTATCTTAAATAACACTGGGGATGTCTTGGCTGAGGTTCTTTGGGCGGCCCATAAAGCTACCATTAGAGGAAAATTTATCCAATTAGCTTCTAAAATGAAAAGGGAACGGAAAGTTGACATTGAAAGACTTGAAAAATTGTACACTTCCCTTAAAACCCAACACAAGGCAAGCCCTTCTAGCGTCCTATTGTCCCAAATAGAAGCTGCTAGGCTGGAGCTTAATCTTGCCCTTACCACACGGGCTGAAAAAGCGCTTAGATGGAGTGGTGCTAAATTTTATTCTCAAAAGGACAAATTGGGAAGAATGCTTGCTACCAAACTGTCCCCTAGAGCGAAACTTCTTACTCTTCCCAGGATTAGGACCCATCAACAGTACACAACCTCTGACCCCTCTAAAAATCCTTACTGTGTTCAGGGATTTCTATGGTAAATTATATGGCTCTAGTCGACAGGCTTCTGAGAGCTCTATTTCTCAGTTTCTAGACACCCTCCCTATCCCTAAACTTTCAGCGGAACACATTGCCGTTATGGAGGATCCGATCTCTGTGGCTGAAACGTTGGAAGTTATTAAAAGCCTGAAAAGGGGTTCGGCACCTGGCCCGGATGGCTTCTCAGTGCCATATTATAAATCATTCTCAGAGCCTCTAGCCCCCTTTATGACAAAGTTTTTTTAATGAAAAGGTTTCTGGAAGCCCCCTTGGTGCGGAGTTGAACTCCACCTTCATAACTGTCATACCCAAACCCGATAAGAACCCGGAAGACGTTGGGAACTATAGACCGATTTCGCTGATAAACAACGACGTTAAAATCCTCACCAAGATCCTTGCTAATAGATTGAATTCCTTCATCAGTTTATACGTTCATAAAGATCAGGTGGGCTTTATCCCAGGAAGGCAGGGGCCTGACCAGACTAGAAGAGTCATCGACATTATGTCGATTCTCCAATCTAACTGGCCAGGAGGGCTGAAGCAGCAGGGTATGCTCTTATCGCTAGATATTCAAAAAGCTTTCGATACAGTCTCATGGCCTTATGTCTTTACACTTTTAGATAGATGGGGTTTTGGTTGTCGTTTTTTGGGTATTTTGAAGGCTTTATCTTCCTCCCCCACGGCGCGTATTCGTCTACAGGGGTATTACTCCTCTCCGGTTCAAATAGCAAGAGGCACGAGGCAGGGATGCCCTATTTCCCCTATTATTTTTGCTATGGCCATGGAAACGCTTGCGATTGCGATTCGAGAGAACCCTGACGTGTTGGGGGTCTTCTGTGGTCCCAAGATGCACAAATGTGGCCTATTTGCCGACGATTTGATTCTATTTGTTACGTCCCCCTTGATATCTCTTACCAATCTAAATAAGATTCTTGACATCTTTGGGGCTATCTCGGGTCTGCTAGTCAATTTCTCTAAATCTCTTGCTCTTAATGTTTCACTTGATCCCGAGATGGTATCCCTGTTGAAACGAGACTTCCGGTTTGAATGGAGTGACTCTGCCATCAAATACCTCGGCATCTTCCTCACACCTAAATTTGAAACTCTATACACCCGAAATTACCCCCTATGTATCGTAAACTGGAACAGGACCTGAAATCTTGGTCTAGACTTAATTTGTCATGGCTAGGTAGAATAAATGCTGTAAAAATGACCCTGCTTCCTAGGCTTCTCTACCTTTTTCGAGCCCTCCCGATCCCTTTGAGGAAGGATCACTTGAATTCCTTCCAGAGCAAAGTTTTGAAATTTGTCTGGGGAAGTTCGGGTTATAGGATTAAACAGCAATCTCTCTTCCATTCGAGGAAACAGGGTGGTTTAGGGCTGCCCCACTTATATAAATACTACTTGGCATCGAGATTGGCTCAATTCTCCATAATTTTCACAAAATGGGATAAACCTGACTGGGTTCAGATTGAACGACAGGCAGTTCCTCTACACACCCTGGATTTCCTCGCATGGATGGTCCCCAAGTCGAGACCCCCTATCCTTGCCCCTACCCTCTCTCACTCGTATGCGTTATGGGATAAATTGAAATTGAATTCCAACCTCACATCTGATGTTAAACCGTTGTCTCACCTCTTTCGTAATCCAAATTTTCCCCCTGGATTGGATATACTAGCTTTTCGATGGTGGATTGATAAGGGACTGTATCGCCTGGGCCAGTTTTTCACCCCCAACGGTCCTGTTTCCCTAGCTTATTGTGTACGTAAACTAGAACTCCCGCCTTCTGAGAGATTCCGTTTTTTTCAAATTAATCATTTTTTACATAGCATTTGGTCCTCCAAGCCCTACCCTCCTAAATTCACAGATTTTTAATTATTCTGTAGTCAGTCTATTGAGGGGAGGGGAGGCATATTGATTATTTATGCGTCGCTTTCCTCTCCATCAGCCTAATCCTCCTTCATGCTTGCATGGGAGGAGGAATTTCAGTTTAAGTGGAACCTGGAGACCTGGCAAGCAGCTGTTTCTTCTGCTTTTAAAAGTATCATTAACATTTCTCTCATGGAAGCCAGTTTGAAGGTCATAACTAGATGGTACTTGACTCCCTCTAAGTTGGCTAGGATTTTACCCTCAGCTGACCCTTTGTGTTTTAGGGGTTGTCAGTTGTTGGGCTCTTTTGCACATATTTGGTGGGAGTGCCCTAGAATCAGGCCGTTTTGGAGAAAGATTCTTTTAACTATAAGGAAGGTTACTGGCTACGAGATTGTAGGACACCCAGAGTCCTTCTTGTTGAACGCTCACCTTCCTGGAACTTCTAAACAGACGCGCAGACTGATTCATTTTATTTTACTCGGTGCAAAGATTACTTTGGCCAAAGCATGGAAACTGGAGAGTGTCTCTAGTAAGGCGGCGTTCAGGAAGATCTCCTGGATCATGTGGCAGGAAAAGGTGGCCGCCATGTTGAATGACTCAATGCCTGGTTTTGAATTGATCTGGAGTCCTTGGGCTCAGTTTTTGGGTATATCGCTCATCCCGGGAACCTAGGTCAATTTTTTGTTAGGATTATTTTTAGCTTGTCCGGATGATATCTTCCCGTCGTGCTTCCCCCCCCCCTCATTCCCCTACTCCCACTTTCTCTTTCTATCTTCTTACTCTTTTTCCCTTTATTCCCTTCTTTTTTTGAGCTCTCCCTTTCTTTTCTCCCTCTCTTTTTATTTGTTTTCTCCTTTAGTGCTAATGTTTAATGTGGCTTTCATTCCTGCACCATTATGTTTGGATATGTTTTATGTATTTGTGGTTCCTTTCCGGTGTGGGGTTGTCCGGGGTGTCCTCACCCACTTGCATAGTGAGTTCCCTTTGGGGTGCTGGTGGTTGAGGGTCCTTCGGTGATCCTACTCTTCTGGGCCTATAGTGACAGAATTGGGATCTCTTATGAGGCATTCTTAGCCAGGGGGGTGGTCGGAAGGCCTCCTTTCCTTTGAATCTAAAGGGTTGATCCTTGGGGCTTTTGTATTTTTATGGTTTGTATTCTTTACGCATCCCTTTCTTCTCTGAATCAGATCTGCCTTTGTTTATATCGTGGGTCTCACCCAGTAGTCAACCATGAGCCCATATCTCTAATGCTCTGTTTCTTTTATTTCTGATGTTTGCAGGAATGGTGGTTTTATGTATTGTTTCTTATTTTTTTTTTCTCTTATGACAATAAACGTATGTAGCACTACCCCCGAAGGAGCTGCTGGTTTGATTTGGGTCTACGCTATGGTTATCAATCCCTGAAACTGTTTCGAACCCTCCCTTGGCACAACTGGTATCAGTAAGGATTGTGGACCCCAATGGTTGTTGGGGAGCACAATATTTTATCACACTACAGTAAATATGTAAACAAATTGTTACCTTATGTTGCACTCGTCCCCCAGTAAGACAGATGGACTGCACACACATTTACCTTAACCAATGGAACTTTGCTGGGTAAGCATAAAAAAAATCAAAGGAACAAAGGTAAGACAATAGTGGACTGCTTACAGGGCCCTGTAAGAGTCAAAAATATTAATAGAAACTAAATGCAAGTGAAATTATAATTACAAGTACCTGTGTAAGTGCACCGCAAATAGATTCCTTCAGCACGATGTTCACACTGAAGCACCTCTCAGCCAGACCTCACCAAGTTCTCTTCTGATAACAATGCTGTTCAGCTCAATATAATCAATTGCTTAACTAAAGAGTAAATAAATAGATTTTAACAGTCTACTTTACCTATTAGGCAGTCTTTAAATAATATACATCACTAAGGTAGTTTGGTTGATCAGACCAAGCGTTAATATGATCGTTCTTAATTGTTCACACGTGTTTTAGTTGCATGCTTTGGTGCACTATGGTTAATTTGTAATCCAAAACAGGGAACCAATAACTGATGAAAGAAACCAGATGGTCAAACCGTAATGGCAAGTCTAAGGATCCATCTTCCTGAAATACAGTCAGTATGTTAGGGCAGGTGACCGTCTCACCCAACCAGATTAGACCTTGTCCTTCCGGATTACTCTGAAAACTCTGATCAACAGTCCTTCCGGTACTGACAGTCTTCAGACCTCAACAGGTCACTGTTGCACTGGGACACCGTCCGAGATTCTCTCTCCAATGATGGCGATTCGCACAGGAGTGGATAGGCCTCAAGGCTCTGGCCTAGATTTCTGGAGAGACACCTCACACAGACGTCCTTCTGGGTTGAATAGTCGGTCCAGGGAGAGCGCGCCAAACACGTCGTCCTTCCTAAGTTACCTCCCCCAGCAGGCTGTGCGGAGTGCAAAGCATTCTGGGATTGCACAGTTGCTCTCTGGGTATAGTAGTTTATTAACTAACCACGGCAATGGAGTATTTTTCTCCCTGTACTGTGTTTCCCAACATCCCTTACTATACCAGTACAAAACTGAATAGAAGGTGGCTATCCAACAATTGGCCACAGGTGGGAGCCGAGTTCCTTCAATATCTGCAAATGGTAGTCCTTGAATCAAATAGGAAGTAAAACCTTGCTACAAGAACATAACAATGCACATAACAAATTTAATTTAGAGCGACCCGAATATTGCTACATTTTATGGTAGGCATAATATTGCACTGTGCTGCTGTACAGTGACATAAATAAAAGTTTGTACAAAAAAAAGGAGCTGTGTGATGCAGAAAAATTCACATCACACGGCCTCCTACCCCCAGTTTACTGGAATGGAGCACTTCCCCACACACTAAACCGCTGCAGTTTAGTGTGCGGACAGTGTGAACTGGCCCTATCACACCTAGCAGGGGTGTGCTAGCATGAGCACCTAGAGGCTTGGGCACATGTCCTGGGGTTGCAGATGCTGCAATTGCCCCCACCCCCCCATGGCTGCTGGGTTCCTCTAAGATGGGGGGGGGGTCTCTACTTTTAGAGTATCTACTTTCAGGAATGTATAGAAAGTTTGGGGAATTTAATTAATCCTCAGTCTTAAAATGTACTTTTTACTTTTTAATGTGAGCAAAAATGGCTCTAGCAAGGAAAGGGTTAAAAACCTTAATAGGTCATCATCTTGGGGTAAACAGTGAATGATGGTCCTAAAATTTTGCTCTCACTTTAGCATGTACAGCGATACCTCATATGTGTGCACAATCATATTTTTTTTATGTGTGCACTCGACACGCATGTTAGTATATGTTTGTACGGGAGGTTAGGACTGTCATTTTTTGTGGGAGGTTTCTTTATTGTTTTAAACTTTCATTTTTTTAAATATCATTTTTTTTTTGGGGGGGTGGGGGGGTTGCACAGACTGAGCTACTTCTTTCCAAGTTATAGTTACCAGGGTTTTTAAAGGCTCTGAACCCACAAGTGCTGAGCTCATACTAACCATGGGCGATCAGTGAATACCTTGTCATGGTGATCTCTGGCACCTAGAAAGGACAGGTAGGCCTGGGACACATGGCTGGTGGTCAGGAGAGAAGGCAAGTGGCATCATGGTAATGGGGAGAAAACAATGTAAACAAACCAGATAGTATAAATATGGGACCCTTATGAAAGTATCAGGATTTGAGGTTCTTATGGGGATGTTCTTTTTTAAGGCCATTGTGCCCAAATAAGACACATGCTTTCCCAAAATGGTGTATGAGAAGATACAGTAGTCCTCTGAAGGGTAAAGTTGTCAATATCAGATGATGTGTCCCATCTTTGTGGTTTTTTCTGCTAGTGCTGTTTACTGCATTTATGTTATTAACGTTCTGATCTATACTGTCATCTAGAAGTCGATTTTCACCCTAATAACTTGCTTATTTCAGTGTTTAGTATGTTCCTTCAGTTCCCCCTGTTTAGTACAAGGTACTATAGGCATAGTTCGTCTCTGTCCTTCTTTTTCTCTGTTACATACTGTATTTAATGGCGTATAACACTCACCTTTTTACCCTGAAAATAGAGGGTAAACTCTGCCTGAGTGTTATATGCAGGGGGCTGTAGAACTTTTTTTTCCTGAAACGTCCCTCTTAAAGTAGGGGTGCGTGTTATACGCCTGTGCGTGTTATACGCCGATAAATATGGTAGTTACATAGTTAGTCAGGTTGAAAAAAGAGTCCATCTAGTTCAACCATAAAAAAATGAATACAAAAAAATAATAATATCCTACAATCCCATACCCATAGTTGATCCAGAGGAAGGCGAAAAACCCCAGCAAAGCATGATCCAATTTATTCCAGTAGGAGAATAAATTCCTTCCTGATCCCCCGAGAGGCAATCATATTTTCCCTGGATTAACTTTACCTATAAATGTTAGTACCCACTACCCAGTTATATTTTGTGCATTTAGGAAAGAACCCATGCCTTTTTAAAAAGCAATCTACTGAGCTTGCCAGAACCACCTCTGGAGGGAGTCTATTCCACGTTTTTACAGTTTTTACCGTGAAGAAACCTCTCCGTATTTGGAGCTAAAATCCTATTTTCCTCTAGGTGTAAAGAGTCCCCCTTATTCTCTGTGTTGACCATAAAGTGAATAACTCAACACCAAGTTCACTATATGGACCCCTTATATATTTGTACATGTTGATCCTATCCCCCTTAATCTCCTCTTCTCAAGAGTGAATACATTCAGTTCCTCTAATCTTTCCTCATAGATGAGTTCCTCTATACCTCGTATCAGTTTGATTGCCCTTCTCTGCACTTTCTCCAGTTCAAGGAACAGAAAGACCATCCTTGAAATTCTATAGAAGGTATATAGATGACATACTGATAGTATGGGGAGGCACAGAAACAGAGCTACAGATGTTTTTTGATGAGATCAACAACAACATTTATGGAATTACTTTTTTGGGTATTTGGATTCTAGACTCTATTGATTATTTAGATCTACAACTGTTCAAAGCAGGTAACAGAATCCATACCAGAATGTTTTTCAAAAAAACTGACAGAAACAGCTACATCCCGGTAACTACAGTAGTTGTCATTATAAACAATGGATTCAAAATATCCCCAAAGGACAACTTATGAGATTATTTAGCAATTGCAGCAACAATGCAGATTTTGAAATACAAGCCACACAAATTATAAATACATTTGTGGAGAAAGGATACCAGCTAAAAAACCTTGAATTTTTGAAAAATAAGGTCAAGGAAATGAATAGAGATTACATCATAGCAGGAACGCAGAATAAGAAAAAGAAAAGGAAAACCACAGATGTAGCTTTTTTGACCGGATATAACATACAACATAAGGACGTAGAAAAAATATTCAAAAAATACTGGCCCATTTTACAATCTGACAAAGGCCTGAAACACGTGTTACCGAACCGACCGAGTTTCATATACCGTAGAGCCCCCAACCTGAGGAACCGATTGGTCCATAATGCAATTGACCCCCCAAAACAGATCCAAATTTTCAAAAATCTTAAGGGCTTCCACAAATGTGGTAAATGCTTACCCTGCCAAGTCAGCAAGAAGACAAATAAGAAAATAACCGATTTTACCTCAACAACTAACGGATCCACACACAAAATAAGGGAACTTATCACATGTAGTAGTACACATGTTACATACGTCCTGGAATGCCCATGTCATAAACAATATGTAGGTAGAACAACAAGAGAACTACATATCAGGATTAGAGAGCACATAGCTAATATTAAAAAAAGGATTCCATAAACATAGCGTGTCTAGGCATTTTAGAGATTACCACCACAAAGACCCGGGATGTATGACTTTTTATTGAATCGATAAGTTAAAAGAACATTGGAGGGGGGAGAATAAAACCATAAAAGTATGCCAAAACAAAACCCGGTGGATCTATACGTTAGATACCCTCCAACCGGCCGGTATGAACATTGATGTAGATTTAAATTGTTTTTTAACACATTTTTTAAGTATATATTTTTTTATATATTTTTTTTTATATATTTTTTAGATTTTTTATATATATTTTTATATACTTTTATATATTCCATCTTTTACACATATTAATTTCTCCTTTTATTATGTTCTCCGAATACAATAATGAGAAGCATATATTTACTGTCCTTACACCATAATATTAGAATTCTATGATATATTTTAATGATACATATATTTATAATCTCCATTCTAATTGAAAATTAATGTACTTCTCCTCATATAAATTATACCTCCTCACATAGTCATTTAAACTCCACTCTTATCTATATTATATTTTTATCTTATTTTATTTAAATGTTGCATCTATGCATGAAAATCTGTGGAAGATTTGATGCCATTAATGTATATGGTTGTATGGTACATTGTGTCTGAATAAGCTAAGATTTATATATATAATGCCTCATACTAATTCTAACTCTGAAATTTGACGGATTGTCATACAGAAACTTCAAAAGTCAGATGCAATTTCCACTAAACCCGAGCTTCCGGGTTTCTGCTATGGCAAATACGTTTTCTCTAATATAGATTTTGTATTATAGAGCCTCTAGCGTCGGGACTTCGGTCTGCAATAATCTCCAACATGGAGGACGCTTGGAGGACGTTTCAGACGCAATGTCCATTCTTTTTTTTTAACCATATAGATTTTATTAAGAAATAGGAAAATACATAGACATTTATGTCACAGCAGCATCGGCAGATATAACAGTAAGATCAGAAGGAGTTACAAAGCGGTATTACATATGAGATACAGGTATAAATTAAGCATGTACCATATGATCGAGGCAATGGACCTAATAACCCAAGACATATCTTCCAAATGCAAACCCTTCGGAGGGAAACAGGTCACAGAGTGGAAGGGAGGGAAAGCGTCAGGGAATACCTATTGATAAGCATAAGGAGTTTCCAAGACCTGACGCTTACAACTAGCTCTGGTACCTTGCCCGTCTATATATGCCCAGCATCTACCGCTCAGGTTCACCTCTATACAGGACATGGGTGGGCTAGACAGCCGAAGACCATCCCGCCCTCCCAACCCCGCAAACCGAGGGTACAAAATAAGGGGGAAAGGGAAGTAAGAAAGACCTCCAGACGAGGGAGAGGGGGGAAAAAAACAAGGAGGGGAGGGGGAGAGGGGAGACCAGTGGGAAGAAGCGAGATGCAGAAATGCAAGCCTGAGAGGGCAGGAGAGTAAGCTCACTGCCCCCCTCGTCCACCAGACACCGGAAGGAGTACACCTCAAAGAAAACCGGGACCATGCGTCCTTTAGGTCAGAATTATTGGTCATCGGTCAATGCACGAAACTCCGCTGAATGACGGAATTCGAACCACCCGTTCCAGACACAAGTGAAAGCGAGAATCCTGTCTTGTGTAATGCTTATCAGCTCCTCCATCGCGGCCAAATGGTCAATGCGCGTCAGCCATTCTTTGATAGAAGGAGGCACAGCAGATCTCCAGTGAACAGGGACACAAAGTCTAGCAGCATTGATCATGTGTATCGCTATTGAGTTACGAAACGTTTTCTTGGGAAGTTCAGAAAGATGAAATAGATATTGTGCTGGTGAAAACTCCAGGGGGAGTTCAGACACTACTGTCGTCACCTCATGAACCTTCTGCCAATATGACAGGATCAGTGGGCATTCCCACCAGATGTGGAGGAAAGAGCCCAATGGCTGTCCACATCTCCAGCACCTGTCTGACACCGAAGGGGCGAATTTGTGCACAACATCTGGTGTCCTATACCATCGAGTCCTGATCTTGTAACCGTTCTCCTGAATGTGCACACTTGGCGAACCCTTAAGGATAAGCCAGTTTATCCTCTCCCAGGCCTTCGGCTCAATCAACCTTCCCAACCGGGCCTCCCAGAAAGCTCTTTCGGTTTGCAGAGCCTCGAAGGGAGTGTCAGGGCATTAGAGCTGCCCGTTCGCGGCCATTTACCGCAAGCGCGCGCATGTGCGGCTCGGGCGCGCGCGTGCACGTATTAGGCGCGCACGTGCGCGGTATAGGCGCGCGGGGCGCGCGCACGGGCGCGCACGGACACGCTCTCCATCCGGCCAATCAGTGGCTTAGGCGGGCTATTTAAGCCAGCCTCTTCCTCCTGTCTGGTTGCTGGCTTGTCACAGCTTCTAAGTGAATCTGATACCTACGACCTTTTGATCCTGATCCTTTGACCTTTGGCTATTGTTACCGGACTGCTGCTGTCTCCTGCTCTTGACCTTTGGCTTGAACTATCGGACTTCCTGATCTCTCCAACCCTCCTGACCACGGCCTGTTTCCCGGATTAATCTTCTGCTTGTTCCCAGCTTCAGCTATCTGGACTTCCGGACTATCTCTGTGTGCTTCCTCGGCTGACCCCAGTGACCTGCTTCCGGATCAGTCTCTGCTCCACGGACCCAGTCTTCGTCCACCTGTCGGTACCGGTGCCTCCCGGTGCGTCCGTCCCCCTGTACCCACTCCAGGGGGCGGATCGCGCTAGGTCGCAAAGGGAGCCGCCCTCAGCATCTTGGCCTTGGTGAGTTTATCTTTAACTACCGTGATAGTACAAGCCAGCCAGATGTCCGAGGCCGACAGGGCGCGCTCTCCCTTTGAGACTCTTTGCCTACAAGTCTCAGCACTAACCGACGCGGTACAGAAGTTGCAGGACGGATACGTACAAATGGATGGTCGCCTCCAACAAATGGCTGTCACGCCTGGACCCACGGCCCCTCCCGCGGCTCCAGCTATGGGAGCATCCACCTCCCAGTCTTCTCCAGGACCAGCAATGGTTGTTACTCACCCAGAACCTCGCGTCCCAACACCTGAGCGATTCTCTGGCGACCGCAAGAAATTCCGGGCGTTCAAAAATGCCTGCTCACTGTACCTGGCCCTGCAACCTAGAACTTTCTGTTCGGAAGCCGTGAAAGTAGGCTTTGTGATTTCTTTGCTCGCGGACGAGCCACAGGCTTGGGCACACAGCCTACTGGAACAGAAGAGCCCAATACTGGACACTCTAGACACCTTCTTTAAAAACATGTCTGAACTGTATGATGACCCCCTACGTTCGGCCACGGCCGAAGCTACTCTCCACCAGCTGAATCAAGGGAGGAGACCAGTGGAGGACTTTATTGCGGAATTCCGAAAGTGGTCTGCTGACACAGGGTGGAATGAGGCCGCCCTAAAATATCAATTCCGCCAAGGTCTCTCAGAGTCCCTCAAGGACGAACTAGCTAGAATTGATCCACCTGCCACTTTGGAAGCATTGATTCAATCAGCTACCCAACTTGACAGACGCCTACGTGAGCGACGTTCAGAACGCTGTCAAGCCACTCGCCCCAGCTGGACCCCACCAAGGTTCCCTCCAGCTCCTCCGCCTCTCCCGGTTCCACCCGCTTTCTCGCTTCAGGATCCTGAGCCCATGCAACTCGGGATGGTCCGGGCTCCCCTCACGCCTGAAGAAAGGCAGCGTAGACGCCAGTCAAATCTGTGCCTGTACTGCGGTGGAGCAGGCCACTTCCTCCGCACTTGTCCCATTAGACCCAGTAAGTCTAGACCATCATCCACCTTCAATTACCACATTACCAACTTACCTCAGACTTATGTTATCCTCTTTCTCTCCCTACAGCTCCCGGAGGGGGCGACCCGGCTACCGGCCATCGTTGACTCTGGGGCCTGCAGCTGCTTTGTGGACTCCGCCCTGGCCCAGAAGCTGCAGATCCCCTGTTGTCCTAAGGACCTCCCCTTACAGATCCATCTGGCAGACGGCTCACTCCCCCGCTCAGGACTTGTTACCCACGAAACCCTACCTATTCCTGCCGTCTCGGATACCGGACACCAAGAGTACCTGTGCCTAGACCTTATCCCGTCTCCTCTGGCCCCCATCATCTTGGGGCTTCCATGGCTACAAGTGCACCAACCCAGTATAGACTGGTGCGAAAAGGAGATCAAATTCCCCTCAGTCTATTGTGCCCAACATTGCCTCATACCTACTAAACCCGCTTGTGCTACCTTGATGACAGCGTCAGAAGACCTCCAACACGTTCCCGCAGTTTACTCAGAATATAGAGACGTGTTTGACAAACAGCAGGCAGACCGCCTTCCTCCGCACCGGTCATACGACTGCCCTATTGACCTGTTGCCTGGTTCTAAGATCCCTTTCGGGAGAATTTTTCCTTTATCAGAGACTGAATTAGTAGCCCTTAAGGCTTACATCGACGAAAACTTAGAAAAGAAATTCATTCGTCCTTCCTCTTCCCCAGCCGGGGCAGGAATCTTCTTCGTCGAAAAAAAAAGATGGCTCCCTCAGGCCGTGCATCGATTATCGGGAGTTGAATAAAATAACCATCAAGAACCGGTATCCGGGGGCGTGGCCGGCCGGAGAGGGACATGGACGCCTGATAGCTCAGCTCCTAAGCCAGGGGAATAGAAACAGCGACAACGGCCACTATCTAACCACACTCCTGCTCCAGACACTGTGGTGATCCTCCCCAGCATGTCCAGGAAGAGATACCCGGAGTACCAGCCGCAAAAACTTACAGAATTTGCCTACAAGCCGGCGATGCGGACCGGAGCTATCCAAGATGGCGCCGGCCAGGAAGGACCACGAGACTCCTACACGGACCTCCCGGACGAATCCTCAGGGGAATCGCCCCAGTCAGGTACCGATCCCGCCTTCTCTCACCCCCAGGAGAGTGACCCCCTCCTCCGCAGCCCAGCTAAAGCTAAGATGCGGCTCGATACGCCGCCGCGAGCGCTCCACCCGCAAATCGAGGCCCAGGCTTTCAACCCCCTCCTTTCTAACAAGGCCTTACACTCCTCCATGGCGTCCTTCCCCACCTCAGGTCAGCCAGTCATGGACACCACCCTGAAGGACATGCTCCTTTCACTGCAGACATCCCTCATGACAGACCTCTCCTCCCTGTTTGCCAAGGTCACCTCAGACATTCATTCCCTAGATGACAGGGTTTCTAATGTGGAAAGAGGATTGTCTGACTGCACATCCACAGTAAACGGCATGATAGACACCTATGAGGAGATGAGGGAGGATCAGGCATGGATGCGCGCCAAGCTGGCCGATTTAGAGGACAGGTCCCGCAGGAATAACGTCAAGCTAAGGGGGGTCCCAGAATCCATCCTCCCCACGGACCTGCCTCGCTATGCCAAGGAATTACTCCACCTTGTCGTCCCTGATGCAGCCCCCCGTGATTTGATAATAGACAGGATCCACAGAATCCCAAAACCTTCCCACCTGGCAGCCTCGGTCCCCAGAGACGTCCTAATGAGGGTCCACTTCTATCAAGTAAAAGAAAAATTTATGATGGGAGTCAAAACCAAATCGCCACTACCAGCTCCTTACACCGGCATTCAACTGTTCCCTGACCTATCCAAGTTCACACTGCAACAACGGCGCCATTTGAGCCCGATTACTAAAGGTCTCCAGAACCACAAGGTACCATACAAGTGGCGATACCCTGCCACCCTCCTCATCGTGAGAAATGGCCAGACCCACAGCATCAACACTCTAGATGACGGCATGCGTCTGCTTCATGCTTGGGGAATCCTGCCAGAACCTCCCAAACCCACCACATCTAAGGGGGGGCCGAATCCCCCGAACAAACGTATGGATCGCAACCTCAACTGAACTGCCATTATATGCCTTGGCCACACAACGTTCACATAGTTCCCCTGAGCTCTGGCTTGTTGTATTCCCCAAACACCAGTCTCCTCGAGTTAATAACTGTTTGATACCCCCACCTAGAGGCTTCAGTGGTGGCTTACACCCCCTCTAAAGAACTTTTCTCTGTTGATGTTGCTAGCTTTGCGACCCACCTGGGTTTTCATTATACCGGATCGCACTAATCAATTCTTTGCTTTATTTTATAGTTTAAGTTTTTCATCTCATGGTTAGATAACTTGTTGCTCTATCTGCAGCTTTCTCACATTCATTGCTTCCAGGACGGCTACATACCACTCTTCTTTCGTTTGGTCTCCAGTCCAAGGCTTAAAAACCGGCTCTACAGCGACGACTCCTTTTGGGATCTCACGCCCCGGGCCTGCTGCACGCCTACACCGGGACACCCTCCCTAACCCACGCCAGGACTGGTCGGCGTCAACTATCTGTAAGTGTTATCCACACACACTGGGCCGCAGCCCTCAAGATGCCGCTCACAATTCTCTCACTGAACGTGAACAGTCTTAATCACCCTGCCAAACGCCACTCACTGTGGAAGACCGCTACGGCCCTCCACAGCGACATTGGGCCAGATTCAGGTAGTCCAGAGCATCTTTGCTCTGGAGTAACGCTTCTCATTTGCGTTGCGCTGCAGAAATTTTAGGAGCAAGTGCTGTCATTCACGAAGCACTTGCTCCTAAAGTTGCGGCAGCGCATCGCAAATGAGCCGGCGGAATTCAAATTGGGCGGGTACGGGGCGTGTAGTATGCTAACTAAGCGCGATCCCGCCGCCAACGTACTGCGCATGCGTCGAGTGTCAAAACATCCCCGTGCGCATGCTCCAAAATCTGTGAATGAACGTCAATGACGTCACATTCCCATTCATGACCGTTTTACGCAAGCGACGTTTTTTTTTTTTTCCCCGACGCGATGACGACGCCTATACCTAACATAGGATACTCCAACCCCATGTAGGTATATCTATGCGCCGCGTATCCCGTCCGGAAACGTCGTATCGTCATTGCGTCGCGCCGGAATTCGATCGTGAATTGCCGATTTCCGCTCATTAACATATTTTTTGAGCGTAAATCGGCGGGAACGCCCCCGGCGCCATTTTTAAGTTGAAGTAACGATGCGATGGCGAAACTCAGTTACGCTGCTCGCATCGGAACTTCAACCCGGCGTTTCTTGTTTTCTGGTTACAGAAAACAGAAACGCCGGCTCAAAGTCACAGTTAGGCTGGCGGATCACTCGATCCGCCAGCCTAACTGTTCGTGAATCTGGCCCATTGTGTGTATCCAAGAAACACACCTGCTCCCGGCAGATACGGCCCTATGCTCCAATCGGCAGTTCCCACATGTTTTTCACGCCAGCCACTCTACCAAAACTAAAGGTGTCATGACAGCGTTCAAAGACACAATAGACTTCCAACTCATAGACTCCGTAGCAGACACTGAAGGTCGTTTTTTAATAACAGTATGCAACATAAACCGGGTCACATATACCCTTGTAAACCTCTATGCCCCGAACACCCATCAAATGAAGTTCCTGCGCAAAGTACTCGCTTCCATCAAGCCTATCCGGAAAGGACATCTCATAGTGTGCGGGGACTTCAATATAGTCCCGGATGTTGTCTTAGACTCCACCTCGGCCACAAAGAGGCGTGAATCTCCTCTGAAAAACGTTATTCTCCGACAAGACCTATATGATACGTGGAGGTGTCTCCACAGTTCGGAACAGGACTATACCTTTTTCTCCCACAGGCACTCCTCATACTCCAGAATTGATCTATTCTTAACTGACAAATGGATCTTACAAAATGTATGCATGTCTGAGATCCACACTACAACATGGTCAGACCACGCCCCGATATCAATAACGATAAATGATTCCAACTCACATAGACCCACGTTTGTTTGGCGGGCAAATAACTACCTTATTCAAAATGACAACTACAAACTAGATATCTCTGAACAGATTGATGACTTTTTTTATGCTGAATAGGGGCTCTGTGTCTGACCCTGCGGTGGTGTGGAGCGCACACAAGGCGTATGTTAGAGGAATGTTGATTAGATTGGGTTCCCACCATAAGAAAAAGAAAATGCAGCGCCTAGACGACCTGACTTCCCAAATAGCTTCCTTAGAATCAGCACACAAAACTAACGCCACTGACCCCCAGACGACCCTCCTACTATCCCTAAGACAGGAACTTAAGACGCTACTCCTACACTCCTATGAATTTCTCCAGAGGAAATTCAAAGCGACTTTATATTCCACCTCCAACAAAGCAGGGAAAAAACTTGCCCAACGCCTTAAGGGCAGGCGCGCAAAAGCTAAAATTCCCTACTTACTCCACCCCCACTCAAACCTCACTTTGACGAACCCGCAGGACATAGCTGATGCGTTCAGTGCCTATTATAGTGATCTGTACAATTTGAAACGGGATCCTGATACCCCACAACCCACACAGGACGAAATTGACAACTTCCTACATAAGATAAACCTGCCATCCCTGACCGAACAACAACTGGAGGCGCTTAACGCCCCATTCACAGAACAGGAAATTACTAAAACTATTGCCACCCTTCCTAGTGGTAAGGCACCTGGCCCCGACGGTCTGACAGGAGAATACTACAAGCAGTTCTCCTCCTCTCTATCCCCGTATCTCACCGAATTGTTTAATAACGCTGCCTTTTCTTCTACTTTTTCGAAAGAATATTTATCAGCTTTGATTATAACTCTACCGAAGCCAGGGAAGGAGCCCAACATCCCCCAGAATTTTCGCCCCATATCCCTTCTAAATCTTGATCTCAAAATCTACGCCAAAACCATTGCCTCAAGGCTGCTTGGAATTATGCCCACTTTAATTCATAAGGACCAAACGGGATTCACAAGGGGCAGGCAGGCTTCAGACGCCACCAGGAGAATGCTCAATCTAATACACCACGCAGAATCCACCGGAACGCCTTCTCTGCTGCTATCATTAGATGCAGAGAAGGCGTTCAATAGGGTTAACTGGACTTACCTTAAGGCAGTTCTCCAAAAATTTGGCTTCAAAGGCTTCATCCTAAGCGCCATACTAGCGCTCTACACCAACCCTGTGGCCCAAGTTTTCACGGAAGGAATGCTTTCCTGCCCCTTCTCCATTACAAATGGCACGCGCCAGGGGTGCCCACTATCTCCACTCATTTTTAACATGCTGATGGAACCCCTGGCGGAACATATACGCTCCCACACTGCCATTACAGGCCTCCAAATTGGTCCACAGTCCCATAAGATCAGCCTCTTTGCTGACGACGTCATTCTCATCCTCACCAACCCAACATCCTCCCTGGCAGAGGTACATAAATTACTGAATTGGTTTAGCTCGTTATCGTACTATAAAGTGAACACGACTAAGTCGTACATTCTTGACCTCAACATTGACGCCACAACCAGAAACCTCATACAACTACAGTACCCATTTAAATGGGCACAAAACAACATCTCTTACCTAGGCATCCAGTTGCCGAGATCTCTTAAAAATCTCTACTCCTGTAACTTTCCACCACTCCTCCACACCATCCAGGCCACCACACAACAATTGGCGAAACACAAAATCTCCTGGTCAGGGAGACTCGCAGCCTTCAAAATGATTTGCTTGCCCCAAGTCCTGTATTTCTTCAGAACCCTCCCCATCCCTTTACCTGCCTCCTTTTTCAGGTCCCTAGAAACGATCTACAACAAATATCTCTGGAACGGCAAGAAACCTAGATGCGCTCATGCGACACTGTCCAAACACAAACTAGCTGGGGGTACTGGCTCAATAGACTTTAAAGATTACCACACAACGGCCATTCTGGCCCAGTTGCCCTCCTGTTTTCAACCCCTCCTCGCCTCCCCGTGGGGACAAATAGAGAGCCTGACACTCATCCAACCTGCCCTAGGTAGTTGGCTATTGAGCACCCCACTAGGTGCGCATGTCCCAACACCCATCCCTCCGACCATGAGAGCGTCGGTCCAGGCGTGGGGGAAATTGGTCTCCATGCTCGGACCAGCTCCTGCCACAACTCACTTCAAAATTCCTCTGGAATCCCTACGGTTCCTCTCACCGGACCTCTCACTGGCAAGGTGGTCCACTAATGGGATCCACCATATTCAAGATTTGGTTCAGGACGATCGTCCCAAGACCTTCTCACAACTACAAGCTGAATTCAAACTCCCAGACGCTGAACAGTTTACCTTCCTACGAGTTAGTCACTGCTTGCGCGTCATTCCCCTCCCCCTCTACACTCTCCCCCCTGCGACGTGGTGTTACCTTACCGACCCCGCTTCCACCATCAAAGGTATCTCCCACTTTTACAACAACCTTCGCCAAAAACGCACCTTCTCCAAACTACCACCTCATCACAAATGGGAATCTGACCTCGCATGCACCTTCACTGAGGCCCAATGGCAGCGTGCTTTTAGATCAGTGTACCGAGTCACCAAATCAGCAGCCCTTTGGGAACTCACGCAGAAAATTTCACTGCGCTGGTACCTTACACCCACAAAATTGGCATCCTTCGGCACGCAAAACTCCGACGTCTGCTGGAGATGCAAAGCCGCTAAAGGAGACCTGCTGCACATTTTTTGGACATGCCCAAATATCCAGACCTACTGGAACGACACCTTTAAGCTTATCTCTGAGGTCGCTGGAGTCCCAATCTTGCTATCTCCTGCTCTTGCAATCCTCAACCTCACCATCGAAGACATCCCCTACCACTTGAGACACACAACCACGCACATACTATTAGCAGCTAGGCTCAATTTAACGAGACACTGGAAGTCGGACATATCCCCTTCCAGGGATCAAATCCTAAACTTAGTAGCACTACACTTTAGCTATGAGACCACGATGGCCATCAGCAATGGACGCACTACTGCCACAAAACAACAATGGCTGCCGTGGTCCTCCTGGACGAAAGCTGCAAACATTACATAACAACACTCCTCCAAGACTCTCACTACACCCTTTCTTGACCGAGCAACACTTTATCCTTCACTTCAAATCTCCTTTTCTCCCATCTGAGATCTCGCTATGCAAGGTTCCTTATGTGATATCTTCAATGTTTTATGTTACTACAATTTGTACTCCCCTCCTCCCTTGTGGCACTAATGCTCCCATTAGGGGTGCCTCATTGGGAGAGTGGACGCCTATGCTTGAGTTACATATGCAATTTATACCCCACGCCTAATATACTCAGTTTTGTTAGTAACACAACATGTTCTGATGTAATTCATGTTGCAATGTTTTGGCACAACGTACATTCTTTAATTGCACTCTGTACCTATTTTGAAATTCCAATAAAATATTTGAGGAAAAAAAAGAACCGGTATCCATTACCCTTGATCCCAAAACTGTTCCAGCGATTCCGTTCAGCCCGGGTCTTCTCCAAACTCGACCTCCGGAGTGCCTACAACCTTATCCGAATCCGGCCCGGAGACGAGTGGAAGACAGCTTTCAGGTCAAGGTTTGGCCACTTTGAATACCTGGTGATGCCTTTCGGTCTCTGTAATGCCCCTGCCACATTCCAGCACCTGGTAAATGACATTTTCCGCCAATTCCTGGATGACTTCCTGGTCGTCTATCTAGATGACATCCTCATCTTCTCAGTATCCCTTGAAGTGCACCGGGTCCACGTTAAACAAGTCCTGGCCATCCTCAGGCAACATAAATTATATCTTAAAGCTGAGAAATGCGAATTTGAAAAGACCACCATTCAGTTCTTGGGCTTTATCATCTCGAACAATGGGATATCCATGGATCCGCAGAAAGTCAAGGCAGTCCAGGACTGGCCAGCTCCGACCGACAAAAAGGGGGTACAGCGGTTTATTGGCTTTGCCAACTTTTACCGAAGATTCATTGCCGGCTTTTCATCCACTGTGTCCCCTATTACCAAACTAACCCAGCAGGGATGTCGTTTCCACTGGTCCCAGGAAGCACAGGAGGCATTCACAAAGCTCAAGACCTTGTTTTCTTCCGCACCTGTTCTAAAACACCCAGACCCAACCTTGCCCTTTATCTTGGAGGTGGACGCCTCGGAAATCGCCATCGGAGCAATCTTATCGCAGAGACAGGGACCTAAATCTCTGCTACACCCTGTAGCTTATGCTTCACGGAAACTAAGCTCTCCGGAAAGAAACTATGACGTCGGTGACCGGGAATTACTGGCCATTAAGTTTGCCTTGGAGGAATGGAGGTATCTCCTGGAAGGTGCCCTTCACCCCATTCTGATTTTTATGGACCATAAAAACCTGGAATACTTGCGATCCGCCAAACGCCTAAGACCAAGACAAGCTCGCTGGGCCTTGTTCTTCACCCGTTTTCAGTTCCACATCACTTTCAGACCGGGGTCTAAGAATGGGAAAGCAGACGTCCTTTCCAGAATGTTCACTGAAACGCCCGACCCGCTGGAGCCTAGTACCATCCTAACCCCCAAGAACTTTTATTAATTTCTCCAATTGACCTACTGACCTCTCTTAAAAGGTCCTCCGACCAATGCACCGACCAACTGGCACTCTCTCTGGAGAAACAAGACGGTCTACTGTGGTCACGGGCAAAGTCTTTGTACCTACAGAAACAAGGCAATTGGTGTTAAGCACATTCCTATTTAAGCTGGCAGGCCACTTCGTAAGAAAGGAAGACCGCGGAGTTGATCGGACGCTCTTTCTGGTGGCCGAAATGGAAATTAGACTGTAAGACCTACGTGTCTTCTTGTACCCGCTGCCAGCGTTGTAAGGGTCCGAACACCAAGTCCTGGGGCCTACTCAAACCTCTTCCTGTTCCGGAACGCCCCTGGACAGATGTTTCAATGGATTTCATTGTGGATCTGCCTCCCTCCGAAGGCTTTACTACGATTCTAGTGGTAATTGACCGACTGTCTAAATTAGCACACTTCCTGCCTATGATTGGTACACCCTCCGCGACTGAGACAGCCAAATTTTTTTTTAAGGAAATCATAAGACTCCATGGGGCACCCAAGAGCATCGTGTCAGACAGGGGTGTGCAGTTTACTTCTAAGTTCTGGAGGGAGCTCTGCAAGTCGCTTGAAATTAAGATCTGCCTCTCGTCTGCCTACCACCTGCAGTCCAATGGCCAGACAGAGAGGACCAACCAAACGTTGGAGCAATACCTCTGTTGTTTTTGTTCATCATCTCAAGACGACTGGGCATCTTTGCTACCAGCGGCAGAGTTTGCCTACAACAATTCGGTTCACTCATCTACTAACCAGACCCCGTTTTGGGCCAACCTCGGATATCATCCTTCCTTCTTTCCGGACTCCATTCCTGAAATATCGGTCCCAGCTGTCCAGGAACGTATAGTTGCCATGCAACAAAACTTCCAGAAACTCCAGGAGACCATGCACCAAGCCCAAGAGAGTTACAAGAAGTTTTTCGACAGGGGAGGAAGGACTGCCCGAACTTCGAAGTTGGCGAAAAGGTCTGGTTATCGGCCACAAACCTCAAACTACCAATCCCTTCCTGGAAACTTGGCCCTAGGTTCATCAGCCCATTTAAAATCAAGCGGAAGATCAACCCTGTGGCTTTTGAACTAGAATTACCGGACTGCTCAAGCCTTTCATACCAGACACCTTCCCTGGAAGAGAAGAACTCCCACCGCCTCCGGTGGTGATTGAAGGTGAAAAGGAATTCGAGGTGGAATCCATTCTGAGTTGTCGAAAGAGGGGGAGGCAACTTCAGTACTTAATCAAGTGGAAAGGTTATCCTCCTGAGGACAATTCCTGGGAGCCTTCCAGAAATTTACATGCCCCTCGGCTGATCCAAACTTTCCATCAAGACCACCCGGAGTTGATGAACAGTTTGGGCGTCCGGAGCCCGCCCCTTGGGGGGGGGGCACTGTCAGGGCATTAGAGCTGCCCGTTCGCGGCCGTTTACCGCAAGCGCGCGCATGCGCGGCTCGGGCGCGCGCATGCTCGGTATAGGCGCGCGGCGCGGGCGCGCGCACGGGCGCGCACGGACACGCTCTCCATCCGGCCAATCAGTGGCTTAGGCGGGCTATTTAAGCCAGCCTCTTCCTCCTGTCTGGTTGCTGGCTTGTCACAGCTTCTAAATGAATCTGATACCTACGACCTTTTGATCCTGATCCTTTGACCTTTGGCTATTGTTACCGGACTGCTGCTGTCTCCTGCTCTTGACCTTTGGCTTGAACTATCGAACTTCCTGATCTCTCCAACCCTCCTGACCACGGCCTGTTTCCCGGATTAATCTTCTGCTTGTTCCCAGCTCCAGCTATCTGGACTTCCGGACTATCTCCGTGTGCTTCCTCGGCTGACCCCAGTGACCTGCTTCCGGATCAGTCTCTGCTCCACGGACCCAGTCTTCGTCCACCTGTCGGTACCGGTGCCTCCCGGTGCGTCCGTCCCCCTGTACCCACTCCAGGGGGCGGATCGCGCTAGGTCGCAAAGGGAGCCGCCCTCAGCATCTTGGCCTTGGTGAGTTTATCTTTAACTACCGTGATAGGGAGTCTGAAACAGAGACGCGTACAGTATCGAAATAACATGCCTCTGGGGCAAGGAACTCAAGCAAAGCGATTCAAACACAGTAGGTGACCTTGTGAAGCTTCCTCGTAACTTGGGGTTGTCGAGGAAGTGTCTCACCTGGAAGTAGGCGAATAGCGGGAATGTCTTAGTTGGGGATCTCATTTCCAGTTTTTTTTTAGACAGAAATCTATCACCCGGAAAAAAATGTTTGGCCAACATCTCTGCATGTGGCCATTCATCCATCAAGTAGCGCCCGTCTCGCCCCGGCACAAAATCTGGGTTACCTCTAAGAGGAGTCAGTCCACAAGTCGTCCCAGAGATCGCCTGCGTAGAGCAAGCTTTCAGAAAAACCGACAACGTCACCCCTATAAGTGGGTGAGCTTGAACATTAGACGGCCAGTGTCTTCAGGAAGTCCAGGGTAGTTTCCCGAGATCAGATCAATGTCCATTCTAACATAAATAAGGAAGTGCTGGAGGCTCAGAGGCGAGCTCCAGATGACGTCCGTACGACGAAACCGGTAGAGCAATCGTTTCCTCTGAGCTACAGCACTCGTTTTTAAGGCTTTTTTTTATCAAATGCTAAATGTGAGTACCCATTTTATAAGAATAAAGTATTGAAATATTTTTATGAAACGGTATCACGCTATTGGGCGCTTTCATTTGTCTCCTCTATGAGCGGTTGAAAAGTTTGCTTATGAAAAATCCTGACAGACCAGTGTGGATACTTTATTGTGAGAGCCTATTACCCCTGCAGGGGTGATTGGATTCGGTGAGTGCGGGACCATTGGGGGAGAGCACTGAGTGATCCACTGATGGCTGCATGAAGCACATAGCACTTTATTTTGCATGAAGCAAGATTGGAAATGGTTCTAATTTAACACTTTTGCATGAAGCAAGATTGAACATTTTACTTTTTTGGTTATTTTGGTTATTCCCATATTTTTTGGTTATTCTCATATTTTTTTGGATACAATATTATTCCTTTCAGATACACTATTGTTTTTACTATTGTTTTTACAATATTTATGTAACACTAGCACTATATTATTTATTTTCCAAGGATCAGCAATACACGACACCTTCTATTTAATTGGCACCTACTATTTATTCACTCTATTAATTATACAATTTTTTTATATACTCTAAAGTAGGCGCCATCACCTGCTATTTACACCCATTGACTTTCTCCAGTTCCCCCATATCCTTTTTGAGAACTGGTGCCCAAAACTGAACTGCATATTCCAGATGAGGTCTTACTAATGATTTGTACAGGGCCAAAATGATATCGCTCTCTCTGGAGTCCATATCTCTCTTAATACAAGAAAGGACTATACTTGCTTTGGAAACCGCAGCTTGGCATTACATGCTATTATTAAGCTTATGATCTACCGAAACCCCCAGACCCTTCTCCACTATGGATCCCCCCAGTTGTACTCCCCCTAGTATGCATGATGCATTCATATTCATAGCCCCCCAGTGCATAACTTTACATTAATCAACAGTAAACCTCATCTGCCACATAGTCACCTAATTGGACAGTGCATTGAGGTCGACTTATAAAGTGGAGACATCCTATAAGGATGTTGTTTTACTGCATAGTTTGGTGTCATCTGCAAAGACTGAAATGGTACTTTCTCAGACCATTTATCATTTATAAAGATATTAAAAAGTAAGGCTTCATTTCCATGGACGTTTTTACAGCCACTTTTCTGAGCGTTTTTTGCAGCTTAAAAACAGCTCTCCATGTTAGTCTATGGCCTTATGCCCACCATGAAGTTTTTGAGCTGTAGATGGCTGAGACGTTTTTAAGCTGCAAAAAAAAAAACAGGACCAGTGCGTTCTGAAGCTCCAGCAATAGAGCTGTAAAAACGCCAGACATTAAAAAACGATCAAAAACGCGCAAAAAAGCTCAAAAACTTGCAAAAACACTCAAAAAAGCTGCCGCTGCGTTTTTGAGCTCCAGCTCAAAATAAACATGGACAGTCATTTTTAAGCTGTAAAAAAGGCTAAAAAAAAGTGGCTGTAAAAACGTCCATGGAAATTAAGCTTAAGGGTCCCAGCACTGAACCTTGTGCTACACCACTGATAACCTTAGACCAGGGTTTGTCAACCCCCATGCTGTGGGCGGCTGGCATGAGACACCTGGGCAGACGTGCGGCATGACAGAGCCAGGAGGCTGGCATAAGACCTGGGCGGCCGGCATATAAGAGCGATGGATGGGTGGATCTGAAGAAGCGAGCGGGCAACAGAGATGACATCATCTCTCTCCACCCCCCGCATCACTGCTTTTTTTGCCCTCGCAGCCGGTGTCCTGTCAGCCTCAGTGTCGGAGGTGGGGCAGCCGGGTAGCAGAGAGATGACATCATCTCTTCCTGCCCGCCCTGCATCTCCGCTCTCTTGTCTTCATTAGAAACCCACCACTACACAGAGGCCTGCTTCTGTGCTAAATGGACCAGTGATGCCACCAATGTAGTGGCAATTGACATTCCACACCTGGTGACAGGAATGTGGCAGATGGCGTGCAAGTGACATTCCAAATCTGGTGACAGGCAATGTGGCAAGTGACATTCCGTATCTTGTGGCAGGCAAAGTGGCAGGGGGCGTGGCAAATTAATCCAAGTCTTGTGGCAGGCGGCGTGGCAAGTGACATTCCGCATCTGGAGACAGGCAACGTGACAGGTGACACGCTCAGTGCTCCCACTGATTATGGTGAGTTGAACTATTTCTTTTAGCACTACAATGTAATTATAGAAATAATGGCCCAGATTCAGAGAGAATTGGATTCTCGTAACGTATCAGAAATACACTACGCCGCCGTTTTTTACCTGGCTCTACGTGGAATCCAGGTAGATTTTGTCCAGTAAACGACGGCGGCGTAGTGTATTTCTCCCGTCGCAATCCATCTAGACGAGTAGGGGGCATGAAGGATTTAAAATAGGCGCGTTCCCGCGGCGATCGAACTGCGCATGCTCCGTTCGCAAATTTCCCGCCGTGCATTGCGCGAAATCACGTCGTTACGTCATTCGTTGTTTGAGTAGCGTCGTTTACGGACATTTCTATTCCCGAACGAGTTACGCAAAAAAAATAAAATAAAATTTAAATTCGACGCGGGAACGACGGCCATACTTAACATGGGCTACGCACCGTTAGACCAGCAAAAAGCTGGTCTAACAGTACGTAAAAAAAAAACAGAAGTAAGCGATTGCGAAGACCGCTCATATCTTCGTGGATCGCCGTAAAAATACATTTGCATATCCCGACGCATGAAAACGACGCAAACTCCTCCCAGCGGCCGCAAAAATATCGCAGCGTAGATCCGAAGGCTTACGAAGACGTAAGCCTCTCGGATCGAATCCCGAAGCCCGCCGTATCATGGTTTGAGGATTCAAACTAGTGATACGGCGCGCGAAATTTGAAATTACTCCTGTCTAACACCAGTTAGACAGGCGTAATTGCTTTATGAATCTGGGCCAATGTGTTTAAATCACCCTGACACCATATCAAGCATGGTGTTGTGATGAATAAAGCACTAACACCAGCCAATACCCCCTACAAATCATTAACAATTACTCTCTGAATTCAGTCTTTTATCCAGTTTTCTATCCATTTACAAAATGATCTTTCCAAGCCTATAGACTTTACCTTACACATTAGTGTGGGAAACTTTTTCAGACGCTTTTGCAAAATCCAAGTATACCACGTTTACAGCCACCCCTCTGTCCAAGGTTTTACCTCCTCATAAAAAGAAATCAGATTTGTTTGACAGCTTCTGTTATTCATGAATCCATGTGGTCTGTTGCTTAAAATATTTTTTTCCAGAAAGAACTCATCTATGTGGTCTTTTATTAAATGCTTCAGTATCTTCCCAACTGTAGAAGTTAAAGCGGAGGTTCACCCTAAAATATACCCTCTCCCATGTGATCCAGCATACTGGCCTCAGCGCCAGTATGCTGTTTTGTTTTTTTTTAAATCCCCCACTTACTGTGAAATCTTTAATCTTTATTTCTTTCCCCCGCGGTGGCTGACGCCTATACAGCTTGTTAAAGCTTCCGAAAATACCCGATTTAGGACTCGGGTATTTCCGGCGCAATGCGGCGCCTGCGCACTGACCTAGGAGCTGACTGCGCAGGCGCCGTATTTCTCCGAGTTCTATTTCGGTTTTTTAGCCATAGGACTCAGAGAAATATGGCGCCTGCGCAGTCAGCTCCTAGGTCTGTGCGCAGGCGCCGCATTGCGCCGAAAATACCCAAGTCCTAAATCGGATATTTTCGTAAGCTGTGGCGCGCTATACAAGCGCTTTTCACCACGGGGGGAAAGACATTAAAATGAAAGATTTCACAGTAAGTGGGGGATTTAAAAAAAAAAAAAAACAGCATACTGGCGCTGACGCCAGTATGCTGGATCGCATGGGAGAGAGAATATTTAGGGTGAACCTCCTCTTTAAACTAACAACTTAAAGAGATTGTAAAGGATTATTATTTTTTTTTGTATCTTAATAGCTTCCTTTACCTGTCCTCATTGTTCGTTTTTGTTCTCAAGTTGCTGTAATTCTTCTCTGATCTCCACACTTCCTGGTTGTCTGTTTCCTGATAACCACAGTACTGGGAGCTTTATTTCTGTGGTCACTAATCAAGGAGGTGTGATTACTGTGGGCCAGATTCTCAGCGGCGATACGACGGAGTATCTCAGATACCCCGTCGTATCGCCGTTTTTTTTTTGCCTCGTATCTATGCGCGTGATGCTTAGCATCACTTTTGCATAGATACGCTTCAACATCCGACAAGTGTAAAACCATTACACTTGCGGATCGTAGTTGTAATGACAACTCCGGCCACTAGGTGGCCTTTACGTTGTTTTTTCATTTGCCTATGCAAATGAGGCTAGTACGCCGATTCCCGATCGCTTTTACGCCGCCCCGTCGTCGCGTACGTCGTTTTCGTCCACGTAAGGTTACCCCAGCTTCTATATGGAGTAACCTTACGAAGTACCGTCGGATGCCGTCGGGTGCCGTCGGATGCCATGTTAAGTATGGCGTCGGGTCAGCGTCGGCTTTTTCCGTCGCTTACGTCGTTTTACTAACTCGTTCGCGAATAGGGGCATTGCGTAGTGACGATCACGTCGTTTTGACGTCGGTTTCAACGACGCTTTCCGACGTGACCTGGAGCATGCGCACTGGGCTTTTTCCCCGGCCGGCGCATGCGCAGTTCGTTCGACGCGGGGGCGCGCTTAATTTAAATACAAGCCGCCTCATTTGAATTACGCGGGCTTACGCTGGGCCATTTTCGCTACGCCAACGAAAACGACGGAGCAAATGGTTAGAGAATACGGCACCTGCTCTAGTACGATGCGGCGGCGTAGTGTAAATGGCTTACGATACGCAAGCGAAATTCTATGAGAATCTGGCCCTGTGTGTCTAAAACCCCACAGCACCAATCAGTTTCGTTTTCCAAACCATCACTGCCCTGTATTGGCTCTGTGGCTCTGTACAGCAGAGAGACAGGAAACAACATGCAAAAACAAAACTAGAAACTACAGGTACATTATATAATTGATCTTTATCTATTTTTAATCGTTTTTAAAAGGAATCAGTTAACTTTTATGTCTCTATACCCTGTAAACAGTCATTTCAGCATACATTTTTATTTTATTTACAACTCCTTCAAATTTGGGCACCACATTGGCCCTATGCCAATCCAGTGGTACTATTCCAGCCATAAATGAGTCCCTAAAAATTAGATACAATGGGCCAGATCCACCTACATCGCCGCATATATAGACAGGCGTAGCGCATCTCCGTTCCGTTACGCCGGCTCAAATTAGAGACGCAAGTACCGTATCCTCATAGTATTTGCGCACAATTTTGCGCCGGCGCAACGTAAATTTTGAGGCGTAAGGCGTCGTAATTCAAAGTGGGAAGGACGTGGGCATGTTCCATTGAAATGAGCCGTGACGCCATGCAAATGAAGGGCCGGCCAGACTGCGCATGCTCATGATGGCGACTATGGTCAGAGCCTCTCTGCGCATGCTCACGACTCGGCCTGGCGCAATCAGTGACATTGGAACTAGGCCCGGTGTACTTAGTGAGCTACGCCCAGTGCATAAATAGGCCCAGACAAACGCCCTTCCATTGCAAAAGTACATCCATTTGTTTCCCTTCCTGAAGCAAGGTGCTTTTGTTCCGTTGTCTGTGGCTGTTTGTTGGTTTGTGTCGTGTCGTGTCGGTGTGTTGTTGGAGAGTGTTTTGGAAAGATGACTGAGAGGAAGACGAAGTTAAACTTCTCATTGCGGGAGAAGGAGATCATTGTGAGGGCCATTACCCGCTTTGGTCGTTTTCCTGCATGACCCTGAGAGTGCCACCACCAGCCCGGCCAGGAAGAGGCATATCTTGCAGGACATCACCGACGAGGTCAATGCCTTGTGTGGTGAGACCCGGACCCGCCATGGGATTAAAAAAAAAATTAACGATCTCAGGCGTGTGGTCCGTGGGAAGCTGGCCAAGATCGTGGCTCATGCCAGGGGCACTGGAGGGGGACCACCATGCCTTATTAGTCTGACTGCTGAGGAGCGTGCGGTGACCCAGTGTTTCCACAGGCAGCAAGTGGAGGGGCTGCCTGGCTTTGACTCCATTGAGGAGGCCATGAGGACAGGTAATTTTTTTTTCTATCTGGTGTGTAGCATGGGGAGGGAATATGTGACAAGTGTGTGGATCTTCCAACCTGTGAATGTTTTGTGTCATCCACAGATGGGCAGGAGGGTGCTGGGCCATCTGGCCAGTCCGCAGCCTCAACCGGACATGAGTCTGAAGAAGACCCCCAGGCAAGCCCGGAGTCCTCTGAGGAGGTTGAGGAGGGGGAGGTTGAGGAGGAGGAGGTTGAGGGGGAGGAGGTTGAGGAGGAGGAGGAGGTGCTGAGTGCCAATGAGGTACTTCTCCATTTGGTGGAGTCTCCCCCTAGGGCTGGCAGCAGTGAGGCCTCCATCAGGGGTAGCCCCTCCCACTGCTCCCCCAAGAGGGCTTCCCCCCAGGGGTCTCCCCTCATCTGGAGGCAGGAAGGCAAGCCGCAAGACCAGGGGGGTGGCAGAGGTTCTGCCGGAAAATCTGAGGAGGGACCAGGCCCGTCAGACCCGCCATCTGGGTCAGGTCACCCAGACTTTGGGCCGGATGGAGGAGAGCCTGGCCTCCATCAAGGAGTCAGCTGGGGACATGGCTTGCAACTCTCTGGCTCTCATAACATGCCTCAACGACCTGCAGACTGCCACTGCAGGCGTGGATCAGGAGGTGCATGCCCTGACCCAGGCTGTCCAGGCCAACACGGCAGCCTTCAATGTGGGCCTCATGCGCCTCACCGTGGCCTTGGAGGGCAGGCCGCCAGATGGGCAGAGACCAGGGGATGCTCCTCCTTCCCCTGATCTCCCCCCCATGAGTCTCCCCTGAGGAGCTGGGGCCATGGCCGTAGCCGCCCCAGGCGTGGGTCACGCCAGCAGTGTTAGTTTTTTTTTTGTTTCTGTGTTTTTTTTTGTTTGTTTTTTTGTTTTTGTTTCTGTGTTTGATGTTTTTTTTTTTTTACAGTGATTATGATTTGTTTTCTTTTTGTGAATGATGTTTGATTGTGAGGGTGACATTCCTGCTGGAAAAGGGGTGTCACCCTCGGTTGTGGTGGAGAAGGGATCCCCAGGACCAGGGAGAAGTGATCCCCAGGACCAGGGAGAAGTGATCCCCAGGTCCGTGTGAATGATGTATGATAGTACAGTGACATAATTGGAGCCTTGGCGTGGCGTTGCTGCTCACAAGTCCTGCATGGTGGGTTTGTGCTAATCCAATTAGATGAAGATGTGGGGTGTGTGTGCTAGGGACCACAGTGGTGTGGTTAGGGGGGGATTGTCTGGTTCGGGGGTCAGGTCATCATGTATGTCAATCTCCAGGCCCTTTCTCACGGCGAAGTTGTACAGCATGCAACATGCACCGATGATCTGGCACACAAAGTTTGGGGAATACAACAGGGTACCCCCAGACTTATCCAGGCATCGGAAACGGGACTTCAGGAGGCCAAATGTGCGCTCCACCACTGCACGGGTACGTGCGTGTGCTTCATTGTATCTTTTCTCTCCTGGGGTTTGGGGGTTCTGGAAAGGAGTCATGAGATGGGGTCCAAGTGAATATGCAGATTCGCCTGGAAAGGAAAAGACAGGAGGATGTTAGTCGTGCATGTGCCCCTCGTGATGTGTGCATAATGGGGGGGGGGCAGTCATGCATGACACCCATGTCACTCACCAACCAGCCAGCTGTCCCCATACATGTTCTGTTCGAATTCCATTGGGATGGGGCTCTGATTGTATAAGTAGCTGTCATGGCTGGACCCGGGGTGTTTGGCACGGACATGCCATATGAGGCATTGGGCATCGACTATCACCTGTACGTTGATGGAATGCCAATGCTTCCGATTGCGGTATAGGTGCTCTGTCTCACGGGGGGGGCTGTAGTGCCACATGTCTGCAATCAATGGCCCCCACGGTGCGTGGGAATCTGGCAATTCTGTAGAAATCTGTCATTGCCTTCAACCGCAGGTCCTCCTGGGTGGGTCTGATGATTTGGTTGGCCATGTGTCTGAGGATTGCAGGGATAACCTGGTGCACACATCTGCTAATGGAGGATTGTGCCATCCCAGCCACAACTCCACTTGTTCTTTGAAAAGAGCCACTGGCAAGGAAATGGAGTGTTGCCAGTACCTTGACCAGTGGCTGCACTGCATGTGAGCGGTGTGTTGGGCTGGTGATGTCATCTTTCAGGGTTGTGGTTAATTCCAGGATGGCAGCAGGGGTGAATCTGAAGATGCGATACACCTCAGAATCACACATGCCAAGGATGTCTATGCGTGTGCGGTATACCCTCTGCCGTGCCCTCCTCCTCCGTGCCCTACTCCTTCTGCGCGCATCTACAGTGCGTAAAAATAAGTATTTGAACACCCTGCTATTTTGCAAGTTCTCCCACTTGGAAATCATGGAGGGGTCTGAAATTGTCATCGTAGGTGCATGTCTACTGTGAGAGACATAATCAAAAAAAAAAATCCAGAAATCACAATTTATGAATTTTTTTTAACTATTTATTTGTATGATACAGCTGCAAATAAGTATTTGAACACCTGTCTCTCAGCTAGAATTCTGACCCTCAAAGACCTGTTAGGCTGGGTTCACACTACGATTTTCCCGTCCGTCAGCCGCATACGATTTCAGTTCTGAAAACGTACGGGCCCTTACGGGAAAACGCATACATAGACAATGCATTGCAAATCGTATGCACTCAGATGCATCCGGGTGCGTACGATTTGCTGGCAAAACGTTTTTTAACAGTACGCAAAACTGTGTTCGACCACGGTTTTGAGGCCGTTTTTGAAACCATATGGCAAACGCATACGTTTTTTTTAACATGAAAGTCAATGGAAAACGCACATATGTGCGTTTCCATACGTATAAACTGTATGCGTTTTTCATCTGCACATGCACATTTTCATGGGAAAAAGGACCTCCCACCCTACTCCACCCACTTCCTCCTTCCAGAAGTCTCAGGGAGAACAGTGACGTCTAAAGGACACTGCAGCCATCTTTCTCCACCTTGTGAAGTTTTTATCTGTGAGTACTGGTTTCCATTTTGTTATTTACGTCATCATTAACCCATGCATAGTCACCATACTGTCCCAATAGCCCTATAATTACAGAGTAGCTCGATATATAGGCGATTTTGTGGAAACTTTGCATTTTTCTGCTGATGCACATGGTGGGAGTAGTAGTGGTGTAGATTGCATGTGATGCACATGGTGGGAGTAGTAGTGGTGTAGATTGCATGTGATGCACATGGTGGGAGTAGTAGTGGTGTAGATTGCATGTGATGCACATGGTGGGAGTAGTAGTGGTGTAGATTGCATGCACATGGTGGTGTGGATTGTATGTGATGCACACCGTGAGAGTATTAGCGGTGTAGATTGCATGTGATGCACATGGTGGGAGTAGTAGTGTTGTAGATTGCATGTGATGCACATGGTGGGAGTAGTAGTGGTGTAGATTGCATGCACATGGTGGTGTGGATTGCATGTGATGCACATGGTGAGAGTATTAGCGGTGTAGATTGCATGTGATGCACATGGTGGGAGTTGTAGTGTTGTAGATTGCATGTGATGCACATGGTGGGAGTAGTAGTGGTGTAGATTGCATGTGATGCACATGGTGGGAGTAGTAGTGGTGTAGATTGCATGCACATGGTGGTGTGGATTGTATGTGATGCACATGGTGAGAGTATTAGCGGTGTAGATTGCATGTGATGCACATGGTGGGAGTTGTAGTGTTGTAGATTGCATGTGATGCACATGGTGGGAGTAGTAGTGGTGTAGATTGCATGTGATGCACATGGTGGGAGTAGTAGTGGTGTAGATTGCATGCACATGGTGGTGTGGATTGTATGTGATGCACATGGTGAGAGTTTTAGCGGTGTAGATTGCATGTGATGCATATGGTGGGAGTTGTAGTGTTGTAGATTGCATGTGATGCACATGGTGGGAGTAGTAGTGGTGTAGATTGCATGCACATGGTGGTGTGGATTGCATGTGATGCACATGGTGAGAGTATTAGCGGTGTAGATTGCATGTGATGCACATGGTGGGAGTAGTAGTGGTGTAGATTGCATGTGATGCACATGGTGGGAGTAGTAGTGGTGTAGATTGCATGCACATGGTGGTGTGGATTGTATGTGATGCACATGGTGAGAGTATTAGCGGTGTAGATTGCATGTGATGCACATGGTGGGAGTTGTAGTGGTGTAGATTGCATGCACATGGTGGTGTGGATTGCATGTGATGCACATGGTGAGAGTATTAGCGGTGTAGATTGCATGTGATGCACATGGTGGGAGTTGTAGTGTTGTAGATTGCATGTGATGCACATGATGGGAGTAGTAGTGGTGTAGATTGCATGTGATGCACACGGTGGAAGTAGTAGTGGTGTAGATTAGGTACCCCTAAATGTACATAGGTGCCCCTATGTTTAGGTGGATAGGCTTAACATTTAACCCTTAAATCATTATATATATTGTTTGATGAACCTGCTGTCTCCATTCCAACACATAGTTTCTATATTAATAAAACATTTGTCTTTTATGTATACCCTTATACTACAGTTTAGTTTCTACAGTTTAGTTTCCAATACTTAATTAGAACTTTATTTTCCCATAGGTTTTATCCACATGGCTAGTTCGAGTGAAGAAAGTGCACACTCTACACATGTCATGGATAGTGTAAGTATATTTTTTGCTCTGTAAAGTTTATATGTTGATCAAATGGGCCCAATCTAATTTTTTTTTATTTAATTCCTAGCCTTCTACGTCCTTGGGAGATGAAAGCCAAATCCTATTTTCCCAGGAATTGACCCAAACACCAACTATTGAGGTAATTATTTTGTATT